>JAPWTK010000317.1:50000-467500 GCA_029963805.1 Aromia moschata | reverse complement strand
TGTGCTGATTCACTGTTATACCTACTGGCCTTGATATAACTGTATTATCCACCATCATTTGGGCTGTTTTTTTTTTTTTTTTTTATAAAATGCATTGCAATGAAAGCTGTATTTGCAATTGTTATATTACGAGACATTTTGTTTCCTCATACACACATATTCAGATAGCTACAAGCTAACTGGAGCGGGAATTTGCGCGCAAAAATATAGGTTATTTAAAATTCCACGAACGAATGTGTGTGCGCGTATCGGATGAAATATATTTTTGACAATCAAAATAAGTCCTTTTCCATAAATATTGCTTTTTGACAAAATGTCTTTTATTCGTTTGTTAACTTTTTATTTACGAATTATACTGTGCGACTCTACATTTGATGTCTCGTTTCACGATATAAAACAAGAAATTGACTTCCTTTTAAAACGGTTTAATTTTCAGTTTAGTGTTAATATCAGATTTTTTTAAGTTTAATAAACAGTTTGTGTTAGATATTTACTTGTGTGTGTGCGCGACATATTTTTTAAGGTAAGTTTATTTTTCTTCTTCTATTAAATGAAAATAATGCAATATCCAGTCGCTTGATGTTTGTTGTTCGCCAACCTATAACCTCCTTATTCGTTTGTTCGTTATTACTGTAATTAAGCATTTTTGTTAAAAACAAACACACACTTACACAATGACAATACGCAAGTAAAAAGTATACCAAAAGTACGAATTATTCTCACGAGACACGAGTCAACAGTATACTACAGAAAAATCACACGCTTCACAAGTTCAATGAACTGTGCAAAATGAACTATTTTCCACGAAAAAGTCGATTACACTGCTCAATAAGTGGTGACTGGTAGAAGCCGACTAACCAGCACATGTCTTGATGAATCGATTAATTCTCGTAAAAGGTAGAGACACAGGTGTTTTGAGTTTCTAAAGACTTAATAGGCATTGTTAATAAGAAACCACTTTCGAATTAGTAATATTAATTGCAGTAGTTGTCATAACACTTATTTTTAATAATTGATGTCTCTGCTTGTTTCATTTACCGTCCGGTATTTCTCAGACGATATTTATCCATTTTTAGATTAGACTATGTTGATACACATATCTTGTAAGATGCGGAGCTAGATGTAGAAAAAGAAAACGTTGCGTTTTATCAGAATTATTATTATATTAGCATTTACAGTACATAAATTTAAAATGGCATTGGACGTAACTTCACAAAATTGAACCGAAATATTTTGAATTTTGGACAAACAGACTTTAGACTTTGGCGTCAATTATGCTCCAAGAACTTTCGTTGATCATTCAATTTTTCTGACTTCAAAAAAGATACAACCACGAAAAAGTGACAGCTACTCCATGAAATACAGTGAACACAGCCTCAATTATTTAAATGACACATAAAACTCTACTTTCCTTGGCATCAACGTGCCAAAGGATGGGGGCCTCTCTAAGACCTATTTTTAGACACTCAAAATTAATTGTAAATAAAGGGGGCCAAATTTTCGCATTGCCCAACAGTCCGATCTTGATAAGATATGTATCATTAAAAAGGGTTTTCAAAATGCTGTCGAATGGGACTAGTAACATTCGACAGCATGTACCAAAGTACGGAAACGCAGGGTTCAAAAGTTACGGCCGTTCAAAGTTGAAAAATTCAATTAATTAACTAATTAATTAAATGTAATTAATTAACCTAACCATGACACATGACACTTGACACATGACACGTGACACATGACCCATTACACATGACCCATTACACATGACCCATGACGCATGACCCAGGACGCATGACCCAGGACGCATGACCCAGGACGCATGACGCATGACACATGACACATGACACATTATTATTAAAAAGTTCGCGGCTTATTTTGCATTGACCAATGTATTTTGGGGTGAGAACTTTTCGAATATTTAGTGGGCCATAACTTTTTAACCCTTTACTTCCGCACTTTGGACTAGTGCCGATCGACTTTTTAATAGGAAATTAAAAACGCTTTCAAATGATATATCCCTTGTCAAGATCGGAGTGTTGGGCACAGCGAAAGGCTTTCCATAGATGGAATCATTTTTTTTACAACTTAAAGACTTTTTTTGCAGTTAAAGACCTTTAACTCCGAAAAGGCTGCGAGCTTGTGAGTTAAACCCTAAGTGATACCTAATCAATTCAATGATGTATCATGCAGTGGCGGCCAGTGGAATTTGACATGCTCGTATTTTCGTAATGGTACTTAGATCTAGTAACCACCCCCTAAAATATGGCGTGGGTCCTATGCCTCTCTATGAAAATACGAGCATATCAATTTCCTTCGGCCATCACTGGTACCATCGGATGTTATATTATTCATATTGCGTACGATCATTTTTACATTATTGGACACATGCGATTCAACAGATTTTAAAACGCTCCATTTGGACTGGTATCGACTAAATATTGTGACATTTGTAAAAGTGACATTAGTGACAGCTGACATTTATTAAGGTTTATAGTTTACATATGGAGTCTATTTATTTATACACTACCTGTTAGTAAAGAATTGTATGGAATGACATATTTATTAGTATTCTAAATGTCAAATGAAATTTCTAGAACACGTAAAAACTATAGACATCCAAAAAAAACTCATCAACTCTGGCTATGAACGAGAGAGATGGAAATAGCGGTCATGTCTGAGGTTTTTGGTTATGTCAAACTTTTGACAAGTGACTGTCACAATTTGTAAAATAAACAATGGCTGTCACATGATTTGGCAGTCTTGACAAGTAAATAAGGTTATAAATTCGATTAAGAATAGAAATACGTCTTTTTTTTCTCGGCCAACTTTGATGACGTTTTTTTTTGGATGTCTCTATATAAATAGTGTTGTTGCTATGATAGAGTTAGTTGCAAGGGCGTAGCCAGGGGCGATAGGGGCCATCGCCCCCCCCCCAAATTGTCAAGTAAAAATCAAATTAGTCGGGGGATTGCGCTTGCCGTTGCCTCCAATGACCTTTTTTTTGCTTTTTTTGTTTAATCTGCATGGTCGCCCCCCCCCCCCCCAAAGAAAAATTCTGGCTACGCCCTTGGTTAGTTGTGATCTGAATGTTACACAGTTAAGATCGACAAGCTGTAGAGTGTTAATAAACTTGTTGGAATTGAGGAAGTGAATCATTCAGAGAGAAATACGTAACATTTTGGTGACAGCGGTGGGATATCGAAGAATTTGAATAGGAAAAATGGTAAAATTTCAGTTTAGTGACTTTTTGTGAAAATGGCTTTAAAAAAATTGTTTTTTTTTTTGCTGAAATTGTTGTTTTTGGTTTAAAAAACCGATCGGTTGCTCCCCCGAAAAAAGTCGGGGGAGCAAAGTTTTGGTTGCTAAAATTTGCAAAAAAATGCGAAAATAGTATGACAGAAAATGCGCATTGAGCACACTATTTTCACTGAAAAGCCTATTTTCACAAAAATCGAGTAAAAGGAGTATCTTTGTGCACTCAAACTCAACCCTCTGTTTGGTTAGGTTAGGTTCATTAGGGATACTTCAATTTTCAATTAAAAGGGAAGGTTGAATTCTTTAGTGAATACTTTTTACGCTCTAAAGAACCTGACCTGACATTCAGTTGGGTTAGGTTAGATTCTTTTTGGATACATTTATTCAAAGGTTAGGTTGGGTTCTAACCTTAACCTAACTTAATAATCGCACACTATTTTCGCATTTTTTTTGCATTTTCGCCAGTAAAAACCTTGCTCCCCCGACTTAAAATCGCTTTTTATATGAAAACTAACGATTTTAGGAAAAAATCCGATTTAATTTTGGCCATTTTCACAAAAGTCACTAAACTGAACTTTTACCAAAATTGTATATGGGGGAATATGAGGTCAACAAGATATGACGAAGAAACGAGAATCATGGACGTGAGTGAAATATCTCTCAGAGGTCAGGCTCTAGAAATTTTACAGAGCATCCCGGAAGAGCAGCAAAACGGTACGACAGGCTTGTAGGTGCATTAGAAATAAGGTATGGACACACATATCTTCGTCAAGTTTATCAGTCCCAGATCAAGAGTAGACAGCAAAGAAGCAACGAGTCCGAGTACGAACGTCATCAACTCATCCATTTGGCTTATCCTCAAGCACCGAAAGAATTTCTAGAACAAATTGGCATCCAGACTTTTATTGATGGGCTAGTAGACACCGAAACGCAGCAAGCTTTGCGGCTTGGGAGACACACAAAGATCAGTGATGCACTCATAGCTGCCATGGAATTTAAAGCAGCTGAAGAAGCCTCGAGGAGCTACAAACATCTAGTAAAACAAGTTAAATTTGACGAATGCCAGTCACTTGAAGACACCATAAAGAAAATGGTACGAGAAACATTAAATGAGATGGAACAGTCGAACTCACCACCAAAGGAGACAAGGCGCTGCTATAAATGTGGTAGAATTGGGCACGTACAGCGCAAGATCCAGGAGCCCGAATGAAGGGAACTGGAGAGAAAGCAGGACACTGACGAGTACACAGCACAGGAATTGTCGCTTCCCTTCCCCAGAGCGAGAATCTCATTCCAGATCGCCAGCTAGAGATTCAGAAAACGGCAATTAGTCGATGCTAGGGGGCGCGTGTCGACTACTAGTACTCAAATCACCAAGATTTCTGTCCCAGATAAAAGAAGCTATGCTGAGAGAGAACCAGGACGCGCAGATGCGGGAGGTGTCCGACCAGCACCTCTCTGTGGCCAATGTGATGAACGAGTCGGCGATAGCAAGGAACAAAAACAGGTCCATCTACATGGACGTCATAGCCAGGTTGAAGAAGGTGTTCTACCTGTACTCAATTCCTCGAATGTGACCTGCAATCAACTGTTAATATTATCTTTTTGAGTTATAAAAGAATGATTCCATCTATTTACAACGAATGTTAAAGAGGGCAAAAGTCAGCCATAAGGATGTGGATGATTGTCGAGCATTACATTTGTTAAAAGTATGCATAAAATCTTGAGTATGTGAATTATTTTGGCATGTTTCATTTCTGATATACTCAAACGCCATCAAAATATATTATCTGAAAAAGAAGCCGAATAAATTTGTTAGTGTTAATAATACAATATGATTATTTGTTGTTTTCACGCAATATAATTCAAATAAATACATACATTGGACTCACTATTCCACCAAAACACTATTGCGTCAATACCAACACTTCAGACTATCCTTAGACTCCTCAAAATAAATAGCAGTCGTCTAGCAATCCTGCCTTTCATGTTTCGGTCTAATGTAGAATTACACTTGCTTTGTATCTCGTTAGAACCAGATACCATACAATAATGATCGATCCTTCTCTTTCTTTCAGTTACCTCACTCCTTATCATCTCAGAGCTGGGTTACATACAGGGGAAGAAGCTGGGATTCACATGCAACGATCCCCTCATATCGCACAAATTCAATGGGGACACCATCTCGAGCGCTGTGCTGATAGCCGGTTCCTTCCTCCTTCCTCTCGTCGTGTTGCTCATTACGGAGATCCTTGGGAAGCAGACGGTCAAGAAGTTGCACGGCGCCGAGTTGTGGTCCATTTACAAGGAATGTCTCGTAGGCGTCATGCTAGTTCTGTCCATCACGCAGGTCGCTAAGTTGATCATCGGGGAACACAGGCCTCACTTCTTGGACGTATGCGAACCGGACGCCAACAGGAACTGCGTGAACGGTAGCTTCGTGCAAGACTACACGTGCACTACTAAGAGGTTCAAAGGCTATTTCCTGGTGGACACGTCGAGATCGTTTCCTTCGGCTCATTCGTCCGTGTCTGTGTTCATTGGGCTGTTCTCTGCGGTAAGTTTATTTATGTGGAAAGAATATTGTTAGTGCTTTTTCTCCTTCTCCTATAAGCTGTTTTTTTTTTCTGGGAGCCAGAAATATAATTCAGAGATTTCTACTACATATCCTTAATTCCATTGCAACCAAATACGTTTGCGGGAGACCCATAAAAAATCGGACGGATCTCGGGGAGTTTTGCCTGGTCGGAGTTGAGGGATACGATTAAGTGGGTGTAATTGCATTATTTCTGCATCAGTAGCCAAGCGGACGTTGTCGCAGAAGTTTGTACGGGCTTGTATTGGTGGTACTTCTTGCAAACCTGCCTAATAGTAACGAACAGCGGATCTGCTTCCGTTTTAGAAAGACGTGAAGAAGCAAAATCAATACTTTCAACGGTCTTTCAGAAGTTATCATAACACTAAGTCATTTTCAAAATTTTGAAAGGCTTGATCCGCATTCTTGGCACCCTTCGACCAGCACTAAAATTCGACAAAAACCAACGAGTGTCGGCAGTCACAATTAAGGGGTAACACCACTCTAGCGACCGAAAAAAAGGCCTAACTTTAAGAATTTATTTTGGGATAATGGGAAAAGGAAGAGTATTTCTTTTTAGATGGCTTATTAAACATATATTGAAGTATAAAAAAAAATTATTGTTATTTTAATACAAAATGGCGGAGATACAGTCAATCTTCGACCGCGCCTTTTTTTTAAGGTCCTTCACGGTCGGACAAATTTCTCAGAAAACTGAAGACCTAGAACAAAAAACGAAAAATTGTCTTAATCTACATACTATTGGCTAGAGAAGTACGTAGGGGTTTGTTTTTAAATCGATTTTTGTGGAAATGGCGCACTTATGAAAAAAAAAACTCTATTTTCGGCCAAAAAATCGGCAGTAAATTGTTTATAAAAAAAGAAAATTTTCATCGAATCAAAAAACGGCTACGTACTTCTACGGAAAATGTAATTGGGAAGCTACAGTTAAAATTTCAGATCGATCCATTGAACGGTCTCCGAATAATCTTTCTGGCCAGTTCGAAAAAAGTGGTTTCGAGAAAAACGCGTTTAAAGTTTAATGAGAACTTAAATTCTCAAAATATCTTTTTACCTTTAATCTGCGATGCCTGCTCCATACATTTGACCATCTATATTGATGTTCGCCTCCTCCTCTTCCTTTCTGGATGATTTTAAAGACAATCGGACCTTTTTTTGCTGCATCAGTAAGAGAGTGCTCAGAAAAAAATCCGAGAGCGCGAAATTTCGAAAATGACGCGCTCAGAGTGAGTGTGGCAAAATTGAAAATAAAACCTGTTACACTTTTTTTTCACTATGGGACCAATTGTATATCATTTTTATGACCCTAAAGTACAATTTAAGCCAAAAACAAAAAAATCGATTTTTTTAAAATCCTAGAGTGGTGTAACCCCTTAATATGATTTCGGGTACCGAAATCGTGGGTTGGAATTCTTTCCAGTAGATTTTGACTATGGTTTTGAACAAGAAATACGATATATGTATATACATTAGACGTGATTAGACATCACAGTTTCACGAGATGAGCGTGACAACGTTTGCAAGAAGTGCCAATAAATGCTCGTACAAACTTCTACGGCAATCCCACTAAATCAGGGATGCAGCTGTACCCATATAAGAGATAGAACATAGTCCTATTTTTTTTTGGAACCCCGAGTATATTACTAATAAAAAGTCGAAACAAGACATACATTAATAAACTCAACACTCAACAAGAACTGTACATAATAGGGAGCTGAAAATTTGTATTTTGGGGGTTTTCGGTGAAGCTCTATACATCAAAAATGACGTTTTTCTGTTACAGGATATTCTGTAAATGAATAGTAACTTCGTTATTTTAAATGGCGTGTTATATTGATTTGGTTTTCACTATTTAATGTAATCATTGTGTATCTCTAAAAGTAACGTTTTTTTTTTTTAAATATCTTAATTTCAAGCAAAAAAAATAAATTGTAAACCCATAATTCGACTATGGTTCAATTATATTGTTAATTTTTTACCGTGTAAGTGGCTGAAAGGTTGCCAAGAATTCTAGATACATGGAAAAATCTACAGGGTGCTCAAAATAGAGGGTCTAACTTGAACAACTTTATTCTTTATTTATCATAATTGCTTATTGTATATTAGATAGAACGTTCTATATTTTGTGATTCATTTCGCTTTTTTATCTTCTTTCAAGACAAATCAGCTTCCCTATTCCTATCCCCAATATGTGCGGTTTTCAGGATGTGTCAAGTTATTTGTCAGGGTGGTTAGAGGTTTAAAGTTGAATTATTTTTGAGTTATTTCAAGGTATTTATCATAATGATTCAAGCGATCAATCAAAACGCAATTTAATTTTTTTCTACGAATATGTACGTAGATGTCAAATTAATTCAACCTACCGCAACGGTAGATTTTAAGTATAGGAAATATTAGTATGTATCTATATAAAAAGCATGAAGGGAACGATATTCTGAAATTCAGAATATTCTATTTATAATAACCCACTTCAAAGATGAAGTTGTTCAAATTTTATAATCTAACCACTTTGACAAATAATATAAAATAACTCGAAAACCGTACGTTTTGGGTATGAAAAGAGGAAAAAAAAGAAGCGAAAGTAATCACAAAATAGGTATAGAACGTTCTATTTAACATAAACAAATCTTTTCAATCCGTTTTTTTAACCAAATTGATCTCTGTCGGTTATCAATTATGAGAAAAATCGAATCAATTACACAAGTCTACAAAAAAAATAAAAAACCTGCTCCAGGAACTAAACCTATTAAATCCGAAGTATTTTTTTATGCTGAAACCGAATTTTTAACTCATAAAACTTTCTACCGTGTAGATTCTCAGTAAATCCCGGTTTTTGTTGTCAAAATACGTTTTCATGCGAAATATATTTTTTTGAAATATTAATCTGATTTATCATTTCTTAGCCAGAAATGTCATTTCCGAAGTATCTTTAAGCGCTGAATACGATCTCGTTGTGCTAAACCCTTCCATTTCCTATAAAATGAGAATTTAGGGTGAAAAACAGCCCAAAAATGGAAGAATTTGTGTTTTTTCAAGAACTTATGACCAGACATATCATTTCCGAAGTATGTTTACGACCATTTCTTCTCTGTGAAATTCCCTATAAATTGATATTACTTCGGAAGTATTTGCTGGATCATAAGGATACCGACTTTCTCATATATGTTGTACTTTCTGATCAAGGCCCGAAGTAGCTGGTTCCAGGAAACCTGCAATAGCAAGTAGATTGGCGAAACAAGCTCACAGCAACAATAAATATATTTTCAGAAGCAATCAAAACTGAATAACTTTTAAGCACTACGACAGGTCAAATCATAACGAAAAGAAGAAAACTTAACAAAATAATAAATAGTAACAACAATAAACATACAAAAAGTAATAAAAAACAAATTATACAATAGAATCAAAAACAAACATAATAAAAATGAAAATAATAAAAATACATGCTACCATACCATACAAGAATAATAAAACCATCAAAATAAAATAAATAAACTTTCAATTTCCATTTCAAACCTTTCCAAAGATTAACCATCTACTATGGAATGGAGATTCCATAAAATATGCACTAAAAATCTTTATGTAATGGAAATTTTTCTTCGTTTTGGTTTGGGTTTCTTTTCCAAATTCATCCATTTTTGGGCTGTTTTTCACCCTATATTCTCATTTTATGAAAAATAAAAGGGTCTAGCACGTATCGGGGCGAGATTATATTCAGCACTTAAAAATACTTCAGAAATGACATATCTGGTTAAGAAATGATAAATCTGATTAATATTTCAAAAAAAGTATTTCCCATAAAAACGTATTTTGACAACAAAAAACCGGAATTTGCTGAGAATCTACGCGGTAGAAAGTTTTCTGAGTAAAAAATTCTGTGTTATGAAACTTACTTTTGAAAATGTCTAGTAGGTACTTTTTTTCCACAATTCGGAAAACCGCTGCGGTAAGCGATTATTTTTTTTTTTAAATATGGAGACCATTAATCTAAAATTACGTCAGTACAGGGTTATGAATGGTCCGACTGTTTGATTAATTGATTTCGTCCATTTAGGCTGAAGGGTATGGCTCGAAATGCTTTTTGACTGCATTATTCGTTCAATTAGACTTCGGAGTTCGGTACGATGGCATCGCCGAAGGTCACTAATAAACCAGAATTTCCGTCAATAACGAGTAGGTATTTGCTTTAGGTGAATACAACAAAAATAAAGCAAATAAAATTTTCGTTTATTAAATTATAACTACTCTATTAATGTAAACATATGTTTACATATGTGTATATTAGCAGCATTTTCTTGAGGATAAATTATTGTTTTCGTTCCCATTGGCAGATATTTTTATTTTTTGTTTGATTGTTATATCTTACAAAATGTTGTATACAGATACACAGAAGTAGCATATTTTATTAATATTAGCATGTTTGCAAGTATAATCAAAGATTAACGGGAATTTATAAATTTGTACATACAAATATTTTGTATCGGAATCAAACTAAACCGTCAAAACATTATAGGGGATTTCATAAACGTCATTTAATCCTCCCTTATCTTCTAGACAATAGTTATTTTTAGACACTATATTTAAAGTATTAATGGTAATATTTACTCAACTTCTAATTGTTAAAATAGACTTCCGGTGCGCCCAATAACCACTATTTATATCGGAGCATTTGTATTTGTTAACTACTTCCGTTGCTGTACTCATTTGTTTAATCAGTGTTCTTAACTGTGTTTACCTTACTTAATACTACGAGATCCCACCGCAAGATTTCTGTCAAATATTATAGAATGCAAGATGTCGGAAATTCAAGGTCGTATTTTAACCAAAGACGCAAGGATGCCTCAGTTTTGCTCAGGTTGCCTCAGAAATATTGCTTTAATTAGTTCGAAAATTTGTCTTCACCATCTTATACACTATTCTATAATATGGCGAAAACAAATTTTATTGTTAACCAGATGAAGCACTATTGGAAATGGTGCAATATTGAGCTTACTGATGAATCCTAGCTTCCGTAGATGATCGTGAACGGTGGAATGATGAAGGTTTAGTGTCTCCGCAATGTCACGATCGGTCGAATGTGGGTCTGCTTCGATCAGTGCCTTTATTTGGTCGTCATCAGCCTCCATGGGCCTTCCGGAGCGAGGAGCATCGGTGACATCAAAGTCACCAGTACGGAATTTAGTGAACCATCTCTGGCAGTGACGCTCTTGCAGAGCATTTTTACCGTAAACTTTACGCAATTTTTTCACAGCCCTGCCTTGCGTTCCTCCCTTTGCGGAATTAAAAAAAGCAAAATATGCCGAAAATGCACAGTTTGATCTTCCATTTTCAACTTGATGTAAAAACCAAACTACGCGACCAAATCTATTATTCTATTTCCATTCTCAATTGAAAATAGGTAGAAAAAAGCAAAGGTTGTCAGATATATTTTCTAAAATTGCTAAGTTCACTATACAAGTATACTTCATACTTTAGTAAACTGTTAGTTCGTGACGTTCTTAGAAAGCTAAATTTATTAGTTAGCATTAAAATAAAGCGTTTAAAATTGCTGGAAAAAATAATTATAAATTCAAACAACTTTATGTATATTACTATACTTAAGAACATTTTGAAGAGCCGGCAACGGCGGCTGGCGGCACAGAGTAAACCACTGGCGGTAACACAGGTCAACGAGACTATTAGACTACTTTGCATTTCATACATTGCTAATACTTCTTCGGTCCACTGTGCCATAAAAATTTTACGACGTCGTTAAAATGATTTACGACATTTGGAATTCTGACTTGTTTAAGATGCCAGTGACGTGTATTTCAGCTAGGTTTATTAAAACAGACAATTTTTTAGATATATGCACGCCCATGGAATCATAGAGTTGCGCCGCTTTTTTTGTTCCCCAGGCGTATTTATCATTTTCAATTAAAAATAGAGGGACTATACTTTTTTTCTTTAATGAACTGTCGGCTGTCAAATGGTATAGCACTCGACGATCATGATGACATTTTTCATGTAAAAATACATGTAATGCCATCTATTGCAAAAATAGGTTATGACTTTTCCGACAACCTAATAGAAAAAAAAAACTGAGATAATTAAAGAAATACTTCATTATTATTTGTGGCCGAAATAAATGGGACATCCCTGGCTCTTTGATAAAGCATATACATACATGACCTTTAATTCCCGGCATATGGCATTCTATAATATTATGAGGACAGAAATCACGCGATCGGATCTTCGGATCGGTCTATAATTTTTTGAGATAAAAATATATGACGTAATAATTAGATAGTTCTTTTTTTAGATAAGAGTGTTTGTTTACCAAACGGTTTAATTGTCATTGAAACTGACTTAAACTTTGAACAAATGGCTAAAATCCATATCCTATTTAGACTCTTTAGACACGTCTCCATGTTAAAAAAATCGCTAAGTGTATTCCGAGTTCTCATGATAAAATAATAAGATACACAGAACATTGATTTCACACTTTAACACATTTACATAAGAATATTTATCCAAACTGAACTTTTTTATTACCTTTTGTTATAATATTATTTGTAAATGAGAATAATTCCCGCTCACTGTTATACGTCATCTGAAATCATAGATCTGGATTTCCACTTTATTGTTCATTGGGTCTCATCAGCAAATTCTTTTTTTTCCAGAAGAAATAGAGTGGCTTACATAGATTAAATTGAAATTAACTTTTTTTTATTAAATATCAAACATCTGTAAGGGGTGTATCATGTGGGGGTCTTTGTTATATGGATGTATTTATTTTTTAGCTTGATTCATTAGCTTTGTTTTTGTTTTGATCTATCACGTAGTTCAGGCGATATGAGGTTTTTTGTAGACTATATTTTCTCTGGTTTAAATTTTTACCAGGCGATTTCTATATCTCTATGGCTTATATCTTAGAAGTGGACACAGCTAGTTCTAATTAACGAAAACATGAATGCCGAAAAATACCTCGACCAGATATTACAGCCGATGGTTCTGCCTTTGGCGAATCAAAAGAAACCAGACTTTATTAATATGGATGACAATGAGAGGCCACATCGTGCTCGGTTAGTAAATAATTTTTGTGAATAAAATGATATATCAAGGCTAGAATGCCCATCCTATTTCATTGATCTCAATACCATTAAGAATGTATGGGATGCCGTAGGAAGGCATGTAAGCAATCGACCAGTACGCCCTGTTAGTTTAGAAGAGTTGTTGTTGTTGTTGTGAAGCTATTTTAGAAGAATGGTCTCTAGTTAACCAAACTATAATAGATACCTGTATTAACAGTTTAGAAGGCGTTGTGAAGCTGTAAAACATTCGCATGCGGTCATTTCACACGATATTAATATGTTTCTACTGAATTTCCTTTCCATTATTATATTAACACTATTTTAATTAACTCAATAAAGTGATTAGCACTTAATATAAAAGTACTACTCGCAATTTTTTTCTCTTCTTGGGAGCCGTCCTTGTCGCCGGATTGCACTGCAACCTCTTGGGCTTATTGTGCGCAACCTCCCATCCTTATCACACCACCCATTCCAGTAGCCGGGTCCCGTGTACGAGCTTGTATAGCTTCCCCGCCGGCTGGGTGCTGTAATCTTCTGGACAAAGTTTGGGGTGTCCATATATGGCCTGCCTTTTGCGATCTAAGGTCTCGCAATCACACAGTATGTGGTGTGCTGTTTCCGTTTCCCTGTTGCAGTGCATTGAGTCTGCATTTCAGTTCTCCGTTGTACAGCCCCATTCTGTGTAGGTGTCCCTTGAGGGCGCAATGTCCTATTAGGAGGCCTACAACAGCTCTTATCTGAATCCTATTCATTTTTAATAGTTCTTCAGTTCTTTCCTCACATGTTCCTTTAATAAACATTTTCCCGTGTCTTTTGCCTGGATATGGAGTTCCAGTATCCATTTTGTCTATTTCTGACCCATTCTCCTATTTGACCCCTTACTATACTCTGGTACTCCCAGGGCCGGTTCTGGGCCAGTAAATGGAGTAGACGATCCCTTTCTCGCTAACTCGTCTGCTTTTTCGTTGCCTTCGATTCCTGTATGTCCTGGTACCCATATCAAAGTTACTTTTGTTGTGGTCTGCCAGTCGTGTCAGTTCTCTTTGACATTCCCATACCAGCCTTGACGTCGCCTTTGGGTTTGTAAGTGCCTTTAGGGCAGCCTGGCTGCCCGATAGTATATCGATCCTCTTATTTGTGTAAGACCTCGTTATATTTTCTTTAGCTCAGTGCAGTATTGCATATACCTCCGCCTGAAATACAGAGGTATATTTTCCAAGTGGAATGCTGTACTGTAGCTTTTCCGTTTCGTTGTAAATGCCAGCACCAGTTCCCTGCTGAGTCATTGACCCGTCTGTGTACCAGGTTACTCTCTCAGTTCTGTTCCTGTTGTTGTTTACTTTCCATTTCTCTCGGTCAATTATTTCCATCCCGAAGTTTTTGTTGTGTGTGAATTCAGGAGTCATGTGGTCTTTCCTCATCTCTAAGATGTTTCCACCCACTAGTCTTTTGATTCTGTTGTGCCCCAGGTCTTCGTAGATACCACTTGGTAGTTCAGGTAGCCTGAAAAATCCCATTCTTGCCTCCCCCATAATCACGAATTGAAGAGGAGGCAGGGCTAGTAGGACTTCCATTGCTGCCGTTGGCGTGTTCCTTATCGCCCCCGTAATTCCTAGGCAGGCAAGTCGTTGAACCTTGCTTAGTTCGAATTATTGCCTTTGTCTGCTGCATCTTTTGGCCACCAGACCAGAGATGCGTATGTGATCATGGGTTTGACTACCATGGTATACATCCAGTGCACCATGTTCGGTCTAGCTCCCCATGTTATTGCTCTCAGCTGTTATTGGTCTCAGATATTTAGCATCTTCCCTGTCCGGTTTTCCCCAGGTTTTGATATGAAGTTAACTCTGGTTGTTCTCCATTTTTTTGGTATGTATCCTAGGGCTAGGCTACTCCTAAGTATCATACTAATTCTGTGGTGAAGCAGGTCTGGTCCTTCCTGTAGACATTTTCGGATAAATGCCGTCCGTTCCCGGCGATTTATAGGGTTTAAATGAACTTATTGCCCATTTACATTTGTCCACATTTACCACCGTCTTCCCTAGATGCCCTTATAGTGGGCTCCGGTTCTGTGTTCTGACAGTCCTCTGGTGATAAGTTCGTTAATTGTGAGCCTGGGAAGTGGACTCGGAATAATTCCTCTATGGTCTCCTGCCCAGTCTTCGTGTATCTTTTTCGTTTTCAGGGTATATATTGAGCCTTGAGGTCCCTTAGAGTATTTTGTGTAGTCTGGCATATTCTGGAGTACTCTCAATGTCCTCACAGTGCCTTCTCCACGAATCCCTCTTGGATTTCCTTAAGGCTTTGTTGTAATCAGTGAGTGTTCTTTTTATATGTATTCCACTCTCCTGTTGTTTTCGCTTTGTTAAATTCTTTTCTGACTGTCTCTCTCCTTCGAGCAAGGTCTTCATTCCACCAGGGAACATTCCTGTTAGAACCCTTACTACTTACCTACTCGCAATAGTCGTCATATCTCTTGAACTACGTGATGTATAAAAAAAATCAATCAATAACAAAAACAAAGCTAATGAATCAAGCTAAAAAATTAATTAATTAATATTGTAAAGGCCTCTGATGGTACACCCTTTATAGATGTTGGAAATTCAATAATGAAACTTACGCTTTTTCTACTAAAACAGTCCTACGAAACAAAAAAAAACAGAGTCCTATGTTGCGTGGTTCAACAGTTAAACCACCATAGTTGACACCAATTTTCTTGGCCTACTTTAAGTGCGGTTGTGTAGAAGTATATGATAACCATGTTCGGAAGTCATAAACTCACCCCATGAGTTGTATATCAAAAATATACACACGGGTTGTGCGGAGTATATTATTGTGTATTAACTTCGATCCATATTGGGGTTAAAGTGCCAAATTAATCCCGTGTTTTCGTAATAACGTAATAACTAATAACTTAGCAGTCGATGATGGCTTCTCTGCATCGCGTATAAAAAGATTATTGGTTATTGCAATTTAAAAATTACTCTGCAATTTCGTTTACTCCTATGAGATCGATTATTTTCAGAATATACTGTTAGATTTCAAATCAGTATCTGGCTCCCCATAATTCTTCTTAAATCTGTCTTCATTGCTTTTACTTATTGGGTACCATTTTTTTTTTTAATATTATCCCCTAATATATTTTTAATATATTTCTATTTCCAGTATATAATACAAACACGACTGCCCACCGAAAGAACAGGAGTACTGATGAAACCATTCCTCATCCTGCTGTGTCTCACGTGGTCGCTGGTCTGCTCGCTGACGCGGATAACTGACAGGCGGCACCACTGGTGGGACGTCCTGGCGGGGATGTTGCTGGGCGCGGCGGGCGCCTTCTACACCCTCAAGCTCCTCCACAGGAAATACAACGACGTGGAGACGCCGCCTCGGATATCAACGTCCACCACGACGCTGCTGGACGTAAAGAACAAAGACGCGGCGAGTATAATAATCTAAAGTGCCGCGAAAAAACTCTTTCTCCAAGGGATGCCGCAGAATAGCTGTATTTTTATAAAATGCACTGGATTCCTATGTCTTTAACGTCCCCCAGTGTACTGGTGGTTCTAGAATAAAGGGTTATTTATTTTGTACATATTTATTTAGTAATATCAAAAATATATCTAATTTTCTATAGAAGCATATTTTATTTATTTTGTTTATTTTGAGGGAATTTCACTGTGCTCACATGAAATGATGTACCTTTCCAACATGCAGATGTAGGATTGAGAAATTAAATTTCCTTTATATTTCATACACAAAAACTCTATTATCCAGTAAAACTACTGATATGTTAAATCCAAACCGTGTTACCCTGTATACTTTTTGGTGGGGGTTTCGATCTGCCCATTCATAATTATTGTGTTTTTATATTTATTATGCCGAAGCTTTTAATTCAGTTTTCTTGTTACGTTCCCAGATATCAATTACAAAACTTTATTCTGAAATCCGCACCTCCACGAAGGAGCTGCTAGGTTTTTCTATAGGTACTTATTACACTAATTTTTTTGTTTCTTTAAAATCTCTTCAAGGATTCTACTTGATATAGGATCTTCCGTTACACTTCCGATGACATAAATAGATTCAATTTCTTGATGTTCTTTTCGAAGTTGTTCACACTATGTTTAGTTAACAATGGACAACAATGTAAATATTTAGTGTAGTTTTTTATTTTTGATATATTTATTACAATTATTATGAAGGAATAACAAAATAATATACGAAGTATATAAATTAAGTAAAGTAATTTTTTAAATGTTTTATTCGAATAGGATTACAATTCAGTATTGTCTCCTTCAAAATAACTTCCTTGGGAAGCCACACAGCGCTGGAGAGGTTCTTCCATTCCTCATAGCAGTGCTGGAACTCATATACTGGAACAGTCTTCAGCTGGTCTGTTACAACCGTTTGAATGTTTTCTATGGTCCCAAAATGACGTCCCTTGAAGTTATTTTTCAATCTCGGGAAGAGAAAAAAGTCACAAGGACTCGTGTCAGGCGAATAAGGAGGCTGAGGAGCCACAGGAATGTTTCTACTGGCTAAAAACTATGTTACTGAAATGGCTGTGTGACAAGGCGCATTGTCGTGATGCAACATCCAGTTGTTCTTGATGTTTGGTCTCACACGCATGACCCTTTTTTGAAGTTTTTCAATAACCTCTCTGTAAAAGTGTTGATTTACTGTTTGGCCTGGAGACACAAACTCTTTGTGGACAATTCCCTGGCTATCAAAGAAGCAAATCAACTGCATTTGATGTTTGACTTGCTCGTTCTTGCTTTTTTTGGGCCTTGGAGAGCTTGAAGTGTAACATTTCCTGCTTTGGCGCTTGGTTTTCGGGTCGTACTCAGACACCCAAGTCTCATCACCAGTAATGACACGTTCCATAAAATGGGGATCATTTTCAATCGATTCCAAAAAGTCAAAACACTGATGTCCTTTTGTTCCTAGGAAAGATTTTTTGGAACCATTTTGGCGCAGATTTTTCTCATCCTCAATTCGTTAGTCAAAATCTGATAAACAGTGGTATGATTCAAATTTAACTCTTCCCCGATCATTCTTGTCGTCAACCGACGATCTGAACGCACACGATCCCGTATTCTATCGACATTTTCATCGGTTCATGAAGATGAAGGCCTTCCGCTGCGTGGCTCATCTTCAATTGACTCTCTTCCTTCTAAGAATGCCTTAAACCACCGAAAAACCTGGGCTCTTGAAAAAACATTGTCTCCGTAGGTGTATTGAAGTTTTGCAAAATTATGCACTACAGCAGCCTACACACTTGCACTATTTGTACTAAATTTGTTGTCACGGTTCACTGAACCGTAACTGGCTTTGTTTATCAGAGCAAACAGTGGACTGGTGGGTATCGGACCATTGTCCTTATTCATACTACTGTTATACTTAATGATTTCTAAACTTTCAAAAGCATCCAACTGTCTACTGTTTGTTACATTTCTAATTAATTTTAAATTATTTATATCTAGCCTATGGTTGTTGTCAAAATCGTGTTGGGCAACACAAGATTTTTCTGTTCTGCCATATTTCAAATGAGCCATGTGTTCTCTAAATCTAGTCAAAATAGATCTTTTTGTTTGCCCAATATACTTTTGATCACAATCTTTACAACTTATTTCATATATTCCTGACTTTTCGTTATTGTTGATTTTGTCTTTGGGGTTACCCAAAAGCGTCTGTAGTTTATTTTTAGAATTAGAAACCAAATTGAAATTAATATTTTTAAAAATTTTATCTAGTCCGCGGGTGAATTTAGGTTCATACGGTAACGAAGCAAATTTCGATTTGTTAGTATATCTACGAAAAGTCGTGGAATTGTACAGGGTTCTCTTAAATGTATACTTCCTTATTAACTTATCTATTAAATGGACTGAGTAACCGTTACTCTTGGCTATATTCTTAATTAATTGTTTCTCATGTTCAAACCTCTCTTTACTGAGAGAACAACCGAGAACAACAGAGAACAAACGGTGAATTAGAAAATTAATACTTGCCATTTTATGTTGAAAAGGGTGGTGTGAATCGTTGGGAATATATCTAAGAGTAGCGGTTTCTTTCCTATACATCAAACTCTAACTTATTTTCACTATTTCTAATAACTACTACATCTAAAAATGGTAGCTGTTCATTGTGTTCCACTTCATATGTAAATTTTATGGTAGGGAAACGGTTATTTAATTTTGCAACAAGATTATCTAAACTAATTGCTTTTGTATCAAATACCGCGAAGATATCATCCACATACCTGAACCAAACTCTAGGGAAATACTCGAATTTATCTCCCTAGAATTATCGTAGAGATACTGACAATTCGAAATTTGCTTCGTTACCGTATGAACCTAAATTCACCCGCGGACTAGATAAAATTTCATTTGAAATATGGCAGAACAGAAAAATCTTGTGTTGCCCAACACGCTTTTGACAACAACCATAGGATAGACATAAATAATTTAAAATTAATTAGAAATGTAACAAACAGTAGACAGTTGGATGCTTTTGAAAGTTTAGAAATCATTAAGTATAACAGTAGTATGAATAAGGTCCGATACCCACCAGTCCACTGTTTGCTCTGATAAACAAAGCCAGTTACGGTTCAGTGAACCGTGATAACAAATTTAGTATAAATAGTGCAAGTGTGTGGGCTAGAATTTAGTTTTAATCTTCTCCTGAAGATGCCAACTTGGTTGGCAAAACGCGCGTCGAGAAAAGTATAGTAGTTCGGTATTTCGTGGAAAACGTCCAGTTTTTTTTCTCCGCCGAAGGTTGCAGAACCCACTCCACTATCTTCTTTTTATTAAAATATTTTGCGAGATATTCTACGCACATGGAAAGACAGCAAATGATACCCTTAATAGTCATTTTTTTAATTCACGCATGGTCAATAAGATACACATCATACTGATCAATTAAACGAGATAAAAGCGAGCACGTTAACTCGAACCGTATCTGTTCGTGATCTCGTTTGTGGAAACGAAGAGAGCAGCAGTTTTTAAACAATGCAATTAATTTAACTAGTATTAATTGCGCATCCTCTTCCGTTCGAATTCGTGATTACAACGATGATAGCCAACGCTGATAATTACTATGGCAGTTAAAAGATAGCTAAATTGGCAAAGTCGGACATAAAATAGGTCATATTAATCCACTTATAGTTCTACGAGTATACACAGTGTGGAAGTTAAGGTTTGGTAGGGATAAATTAAGCAACTACTGTAATGTTCGTTTGTTGAGCATAGCGAATCATGTAATAATAATAATAATAATAATTCAGACCATAATTAATAATAATAATTAACCATAATAATAATTAAGATCATTAAAAATGTTTGCCTTAAGCAATAAACTGCCTTGAGAAGAAACTCTTACCAACAGGGACCCACTAATAACAGCAGTTGCAATGAAGGATTCTGGAATGCCACTATCTAAGATATGAACTCAGGCCAACATACCAACAGACTAGTCCAGATACAGAAAATGGAACATTCTCTACAGGGCGTTCCAAAAATATATAGCCAGAACGAGAATTCACTGAAATGGCTTACTATCGGCTCTATACGACGACGTCGAAAATATGTAAGATTGTGGAACTGCAGTCAAAACTATAGAACAAATGACAGGGTCCGCGCTACCAGAAGTCAGCATACGGCAGGCACAACAACTTGCAAGATAGTTCAACAACTGGCACTCATGCGGGGTTTAAGCGACGGCTCCGCCATACTCCAAATATACGTCTGAGCTCTCGAACAAAATAGCAGTCAGTATAGAATAGGCTAAAGATCGAACAGTGGACTTGCCGACCAGTTATGTCTGAAAAACAAGGACAGAGAATACTATGAATATTGTGAAAATTTATTTCTATGACACTTTAAGTAGAGGAAAAGTCACGACATGAATATACACTTGTGCAATAAATAATAAATAATATAACATTAACATGAATTATGAACTATAAAACCTTATATAAACTAAAAATGTTGAATTTAAAACAATTTAGATATTTTTTAAATGGATATTTAAGCCAGAAGGAAAGAAAATAAAAAAATGTTTAAAATTTGTAGAATAGTAGCATTCTTCTTCACAGACATTAAATTACCCACCAATCTACTACACTACTAACCCATTAGTATCACTGTCTGCAGCAGGAATAGGTGAATATTTCCCAGTGTTTATGCTGAGAATTGTGAATTCCTGAGTCGGCGATATAATAATAATAATAATAACGACGGCTCCGCCATACTACAAATACACCCCGGAAGCTGTGCTGAATCGGAAGTAGCAGTGATGTACTGGGATAGGTTAATCATCACCGATCGAACAGTAGACCTCAACCGACCAGACATTGTGCTGATCAACAAGGAACAACGAAGAGGGATCATCATAGACATCGCAGTGTCATTTACCACAACATTCAGAAGACTGAACTGGAGAAAATCGCGAAATACGAAAATCTGTCAATCGAGCTGAAGCGCCTATGGAAACTGGAGAAGATGGAGACGTACGCCCTAGTAATATCGGCAGAGGGAGTGATGACCAGATTCGCCAAGAACATCGCAACATTAGGACTCTCTAATAATATCATTAGAAATGGCCAGAAGGCAATATTGTTACAAACTTGCCACATTGTAAGAAAGGTTTTGGGACAGGATGAATTTCTCTCCTCGCCTGAGCCTAATTTCTGCTGCAGGCGGGGATGACATACTAGACCATTCACTGTCTGATGGTTTACGTGGGAAGTTAACTGTAAAGTCGGGAAAAATCTTAGAATAACTTCGAAGAGTCACTATTTTTGTAATTTCATGAAATACGAGTATAAATTCCATGGTAAAAGTATGGAATTGCATAGATAACTAATTTAACAATGCCCTTCTAGTGAAATCCTTGATTTTTCGAATTCCATCTATCACAATGTTAATCTTACTTGTAGAACTCAAAATTTTTAAGAAATAATATCATCCACATTTTTAGGATATACTTTTAGGACGAATTTGAATAGTTGATAAACCGACTTCACTCATCATTTGGTTTTCATAGATTTCGAGATATTGGTTAATAGCAATTGGTGGTATAATTAAAAACCGGTTTAATGCAAGAAGGCTTATATTCCGACCAGTGGCGGACTAAGCCTGTCAGGGGCCCGGGGCGGCAAAACTGAATGGGGCCCCTGGTCTTAGAAGTTGATGTATTTTTACGAGCTTTTTTCAGTTCACATTTGTATGTACGAGTGTGAACGTTTAGTTCAAAGCTTGCAAATTAAATTCAAACCAGTTTCTCTCAACCAATTTAGCTGAAATTTTGAATACTTATGTAAAGTCGGTGACAATGCAGTGTTAAGATACCATGGAGACGGAAGATGGCCATAGGAAATTCCTTAACTACACGTGATAAACCCATTGTGTTTGGGCTAGTTCGATTTGTCATGGTGGTTACTCTTATTTTTGTAGTATTGTCAACAAAAAAATTTGTATTAAAAATTAAATATCTATGTATATAATGTGTGTCTACGCTAGCCTCTAACAGATAATTGTAATTTAAAATACTTACATGTGAGGAGGCCTATGTCCAGCAGTGGGACGTACATATATAGGCATATATATATAGATGATGATGATGACTTACATACACATAGGTACATATAATATAGATATGGATGAGAAAGATAAAATACGAATCAGCAACAAACAAAATAAAAGGTAGTTTTTATTTTCTGTACCTAAGTATATAGCTATTTCACATGTTTTCGTGCCTTCATTTTACTGAACTCCTCAATAACTTTTCATTGAAATCAATTTCCGTTGAAACTTTTCTTTCAATTGAAAACATGGACAGATTGACGAGTCGCTCTTGATTCATTGTAGATCGAAGATAATTTTTTAATAATTTAAGTTTGGAAACTCCTCACATGATGCAACTGAGACGCAAATGATCAAGAAGTATTAAGCGATGTAAGGATAACGATTATCATTAGAAGTAATTTTAATTTAGAAATTATAAATCACATGTATTTATTTGTTTCTACGGGGCCTCAACTTCAAACTGCCCCTTACTTAGGTAGGTACTGAGCATATTTTTTAGCCTTGTTTAAGATTTGATTAAAGGAACTTGTCGACATTTGGATGCCCCCTTGGGACCAGGGGCGGGGCGGGACCGCCCCTTCCGCCCCCCCGTTAGTCCGTCACTGATCCCGACCAAGAGAGTGAAGCTGTTAATACCTTAGGAGGTATCGCCCTCCGAAAAGATTCCCCGGTGGTTGACGAAGCCGATTTTATTGGACACACCGGAATACATCTACATAGTCCCCTTTACATATACAGGGTCTCCCAATATTCCGTGTACAACGAGCTACCATATGCACCTGACGTCAAAATAAGTCGATTTAACTAAACTTACCTATATACCAAGTTGTCTCGTTTAGCCGCTAGAGGCCGTCAAAATTGACATAAAATTTTAGTTTTTTGCTAATAACTTGGTAACACCCTGTATGAACTTAATGAAATTTGGTGTGCTAATATGTCCCCGACAGATGTCACATTTTGACATGAATCGAAGTTATCCCATTAACGAGGTGCGAAAACTACCTTACCCTTGACGTAACCTGCTCGTTTCTTTTTGGTGGGGGTGATACCGCTTCATCTAAATTTTTATCATAAAGATAAGCATTTTTAAACAAATTTTCTCAATTCTTGAACGGCATTTTGAATTCTAGTTCCACAATTGTAAATGAGCAATTCCTAGGTAGATGCATTGGCAGAGGAAACGATGCTCCCATTTCATGGCCACCACGTTCACCAGATTTGAATCCTTACGATTTCTTCATTTGGGGTGTGACTTAAAACAGAAAATTTATCTGTGAGTATTGAGAACGAGGAACAATTGTGGAACAGAATTCAAAAATGCCGTTCAAGAATTGCAGAACGAGGAAACTCTGAGAAGAGGGCACTTTAATTTCTTACGTAGGATTGATTTCTGTATTAATGAAAATGGAGGTCAGTTTGAACACCTACTTAAGTCTCAATAAATGATTATTTAAGTTTGTTTATTTCGCTTTCGTCCTAAAATCGATTTTGAAGTGAAATCAATTAAATCGTATTAGAATTAACAATGATGTAAGTGTAACATCTTAACTTTCCTGGTCAGGATACATGTCGACACGCTCGTTCTTCGTCATTCGCCGTCATATATCACACTAATGAGATCTGATAAAATCTAAATCTATAATAATCTAAATAGATATTATCTAAATATAGATAATAGATAAATCTAAATAAATAAGAGATATATATATATATATATATATATTTCTTGATTGTGAATGACAATGAACGGGGAATCATCCTTACTTCATGAGCTTGTAACTGATTTATCGTTAGCGTGTGCTAGAGAAATAGTCCGGTGGTTGGAAGAAGCCAACTTTGTTGGACACTAAGATAAGATGAGAACAAGAAAACAAAGCATTTGTATCGAATCCACCTATGATAATAAAATCGCATTGTTATCACATTGTGAATTTCTTTGCTGTTTAGTGTAGGTAGAGCATTTTACATAAGACTAAATTCCATTAATCCTGTTCGTTCCATCGAAATACAAAGAAAGTTTTGGAAGTATTCGCGTAGTGCAGGTATGTCACATTTGAAAGCCTCTAAATACTATAATCGTTTACAATTCAAGCATCATGATGTGACCATTAAATTTGTTTATGTATCCTATTGTTTAAACAGTTTCAAGCCAATCAGCTGATAATTGTCATAAAGGACAGTAGCCTGCTTTAAGCAAAAGATAAATAAACACCCTGGGTGAATTAACTCCAGATTAACCTTAATAAGTTTTAAAATGGAAAAAATCGGTATTGCTTTGGAAGAAATCCCACGATTTATTTCTCGTCATCCACATGACGATGCTACAATAATACTATTTAGCCACAGTAAAAGTACAACTACATACATACATATTTATAACCCTCAAGTAGGACACATAATCAAACTAATCAATGATTAAAATCGTCATGTGACATTAAAATTTGCTTTATCAGCTGTCACTTGCCAAAAATAAACAGCGGTTTTCTACCTATAATAATAAGCAAATTATCAGTCATCTGGCAGTCCTGTCTATCAGACAGATAAAACTTATCTACTTTTAATGAGGCAGTTAGGTATTTACCAGAGAAATGACACAGCAGGAATCGAAATGTCTTCTGTAGATAAAGTGAGTCGCAAATATTTCAACATCGTCACACGCTTATTGTTAAACAAGCTATCGTTTGCGTTATTTTTATAACTTTAAACACATTTCTCCGATTCAGTTTATAAAATTAATGTGAGTTTCGTGTCACGGAACCAATTCTTAATCTCTACTTCATCCTAACCTAGTACGACGTATAATAACTGTTTTTTCCTAACCGTAGGTGATCCGTAATACAATAGAAACTGTGGAGTCCTGCGTGTAAGAATGCGCATCAACAGATTTTTTCGCGTGTAAGTCCTCTTCTAAATTTCGGCCTAACGCAAAATTGCACCAGCTTTCTATAGCATCCGACGCAGATAATACGACAATCACTGATCAATCCTTCTCTTCCTTTCAGTCACGTCCTTACTCATCATCGTCGAGTTGGGTTACATACCGGGAACGAAGCTGGGATTCACATGCAACGATCCCCTGATATCGCACGAGTTCAGGGGGGACACCATCTCGCCCGCGGTGCTCCTGAGCGGCTGCACCTTGCTTCCCTTCGTCATGCTGCTCATCACGGAGGTTCTCACGAAGAGGACGTTCAAGAAGCTCTACGTCAGCGAATTCTGGTTCATGTACAAGGAGTGTCTCACCGGCGTCACGTTGGTGCTGGCCATCACCGAGATCGCGAAGGTGATCATCGGAGAACACAGGCCCCACTTCTTCGACGTGTGCGAACCGGATACCAACAAGAACTGTGTGAACGGCACCTTCGTGCAGGATTACACGTGCACCACGACGAGATACAAAGGGTATTTCCTCGTAGACACATCTAGATCATTTCCTTCTGGACATTCGTCGATGTCGGTGTTCGTTGGGCTGTTTTCTGCGGTAAGTTTTATTACGAAAATAAAGTAACTTCTTAGTGATATCTCCTCCCCCTTCTCCTCTTCCTATGAGGCCGTGTTAAGACTTTAAAACAGTTAGGGAGGCAAAACAGAGTGACATTTGTTACAATACCAGACATAAATGACAAAATGTAATGAAAAGGTAGGTTAATAACAAAAACCAGCGAAAGTCCCTTTGTACCTTTTCCTCCTCCTATGAGACTTAAAAAAAACGTTAAAATAGTCAGGGAACCAAAAGAGACGTTAAGGGTATAAAACCAAAGGCTACAGTAATACAGAACAGCCCCATGGAGGGTGTGGAGTGTGATAAAAATGATCAAGCTTGATAAGATGCTCTAAATTAACTACAATGCCACAAAAGTAGCTTTGCCTCTGGCCGTACGATGCGCGGTAGATATATCCTGAAATTGTGCCCAAAGCTAATTACATTACTATTGTAACTACAGCCGTGAACATTTCGAGAAGTACAGTCTGATACGCTATTTGCGTGTTTTGGACATTGTAAAATTAGTACATATTTTGAACTTGTATGCTGTATACTCGTAGTTTCAAAATCGTAATGTAGTATATCGAAATTCATGGAAATTATGATCGTGCAAAGCGACTATCAAAGTACACAATTAATGTATAAGCTAACGTAATAAATATGATGTAGGTAAATTATACTTTGATTGCTTGAAAAGCTTATGGCGCTGATTGTACATAACCCTGGTAACGAGTATCTCGGGTATGATCGTTCTAAATCGTACTACGTTCGTGGTGTCCAATTCGTGAGCAAAGCTATTCTTAGGGTACTGTAGAAGTGCTACGATAGACCTTTAAAAGATAACAATGGCAATAAAGACTTAATCGGCTTCTCCTTAATCTTTAATCCTTTTAATCTCCTCTTCATATATGTTGTCTTTGTCATGTTTGGCGACCAAAAGTTTAATTCCAAAGGTACTACCACAGATTTACCGAACCAGATATTTATCTAATACAATTCCTGTATTGGTGAATCGACAGTTACGTTTGATATTAATAGCACCATACAAGTAATGCTTACTCTAGAACGGTTAAACGATTTAGCCCATTGCTCAGAACTGACACAATTACCTTCTGGAGATTGTTGTCGATTTGAACTATGAAACGTCATCAGTGAAACATCTGGTCAGGTAAATCTGTGATACCACAACATATTCCTCTCCAGTAGAGGAATCGACACTACAAGCTGCTGCAAAGGATGACATGAGGGGTATAGATGCAAAACTCATATTATCCACTTTTTATTTTTTTCAGGAAGAAGGAATAACTGATTTCTCACTTTTCAAGTGACTTGACGCTCTGAAATTTTTTTTTGTATTTGTATTAGAGCTTTACATTTGCTTCTCAATTGGTGAAATGACAGCACAACAATATTTGACTCCAAGAAAGTGAATTAAAATTTGGATAATGTGAGTTTTGATACAACTTTTTGGATAATGGTCGTTTTGCTCCAAATTATTCTACATAATATTATTTTTACACTAAAATTCATGAAGTTAAGCTAAGAAAAGGAACTTGGAAACAAACTCAATGGTATATCAATAAAAAATTTATGTAATATGGTAGTCCATAATCAAAATAAAAGCTGAAAAAATTCATAGAATACGGTTCTATTATCATCATTGACTGATGAGGTAAAATATTTTTATAATGAACCTAAAATTGCAAAGTACAAAAAATGTTAATGGTAAAATGTTCTAACATCCTCACATTCTCCTTAGGGAGAATGTGAGTTTTGAAACAATTCACAGATTCCACAATTTAAGATAAATACGAAAATATGAGTTTTATACCACTTTTAAAATTTAAAATGGTGTAGTTCAACACGATGAACAAGATACCGCCACTAACTCTATTTTGAAAAATTATGGATAATGTGAGTTTTGCATCTGTACCCCTCAAATAATACATGTATACGTTTACGCCAGTCAATAGAGCTCGAAAAGGGGTGAGTTTATGACACGATTGATACCTGAAATCCGACTACGGGATACTTTTAAGTTCAGTCCTTAGATGAAAACGTATATGAATTGGGCTAGGAAATAGTTGCACTTTTTTTTTAATAACAAATTAGTGAAAAAAATGGAGCTTTTTCAGTTTTTTACTTATAGAAGAAAAGCTATTGGAGCAATCACATCGCATCCAAAAATCAAGTCAATCGGTACATTTTTCGCTGAGAAAACTCGGAAAAAACGCAAAAAATTACCATTTCTTAATAAATTCGCAATTCGAGTATTTTTGCATTAGAAGAGTCAATCTTGTGGAAAAATGTAGGTAATATCACGAAGAATGAGTGTCCAAAAACTGGATTATGTCCGATGAATAGTTTTTGCACAATAGTCGAACAAAGTTTTTTTACATCATATATTGAATATTCCATAACACGTCGAGCAGCGATAGATTAAATAACATTTTCTCGACGGATTCGGAAACTACAGAGTGTAAACTACAATTCGTCCACTTACTTTGTTTCATTTAAATGCCATTAAATTGGTGTAAAATGCCTCTGAACCCCGCGCAAAATGTTCGGCGGCGCGCTAACAGCCGAGCGCGGTATTTTGGGCGGGGGAGCGAGGGGAAGCGGCGGCAGCGACTAGCAAATTTCGCGCGGTGTTCAGAGGCGTTTTACACCAATTTAATGGCATTTAAATGAGACAAAGTAAGTGGACGAATTGTAGTTTACACTCTGTAGTTTCCGAATCCGTCGAGAAAATGTTATTTAATCTATCGCTCGATGTGTTATGGAATATTCAAAATACGATGTAAAAAACTTTATTCGACTATTGTGCAAAAACTATTCATCGGACATAATCCAGTTTTTGCACACTCATTCTTCGTGATATTACCTACATTTTCCCACAAGATTGACTCTTCTAATGCAAAAATACTCAAATTGCGAATTTATTAAGAAAAGGTAATTTTTTGCGTTTTTTCCGAGTTTTCTCAGCGAAAAAATGTACCGATTGACTTTTTTTTTTTTTCATTTTAAGGGTTTTTGAATTCTCTACAACTATCCTATTGGATGCGATGTGATTGCTTCAATAGCTTTTCTTCTATAAGCAAAAAACTGAAAAATTTTTTTTTTACTAATTTGTTATTAAAAAAAAAAAGTGCAACTATTTCTTAGTCCAATTCATATACGTTTTCATCTAAGGACTGAACTTAAAAGTACCCCGTAGTCGGATTTCAGGTATCAATCGTGTCATGTCAAAAAGCTCTATTGACTGGCCTAGTTAGCTAAATCCGACCTTGACAATCACGATACTGCTAATATACACTGTTATAAATAATATACGCTGTTACCAAGGTCACATCTTCTATTTGGTACAACTGTATTAGTAATTCATTGGTTAGCGGGAAGGCCTACAGACCAAATGATTCAAATGAAACCTACACCCTTCACGGTGGTCACTCTCACCACAATATGTATTTGTCCTTGGGTAATGCATCCAATAAATGAATGACAAGCACCGAATATGTGCCTTTGCCGACTCTATATTCTTCCTGAACAATCCGTTATACAATTTTGGCTTTTTATTTCCAGTATATCATACAGACGCGACTGCCCACCAACAGAACGGGAGTGCTGATGAAGCCTTTCCTCATCCTGGTGTGTCTCACGTGGTCGCTGGTCTGCTCGCTGACGCGGATAACCGACAGGCGACACCACTGGTGGGACGTCCTGGCGGGGATGTTGCTGGGCGCGGCGGGCGTCTACTACACCCTCAAACTCCTCCACAGGAAGTACGACGACGTGGACACACCACCTCGGATGTCGACGTCCACCACGACGCTCCTGGACGTGAAAAACAAAGACGCGACAAGTGTAATAATCTAATGTGCCGCGAGTGCGCTCTTTCTCTAAGTGAAAACGTAGAGGAGGTGTGTTTTTATAAAATGCACTGGGTTGCTGTTTCTTGGCGCCCTCCCCTTGTATACTTGGTGTAGCAAATTGTTATTTATTGTTGTACATATTTATATTATAGTTATACCGAATACAATTTTTTTAAAGAAACGAGTGGTTTCATTTATTCCGTTCGTTTTGAGGGGGAGTTGAAAGTTTCCTAAAGGGGTTGGTAAATAAAGTGGAACTTCTTTTTGTTAGTTAGCACCTATGCAGGTGCTAAGATTAAGATTAATAGAGATAACTATATAACTGGAATGTAATTTATAAAAATAAAGATATCTGAGAATAAATTTAAATATAAAAATATCTGAGGCCGGTCCTGTTCATTTCTTTGATCCACAATAATAGCCGGGAAAAGAATCAACGCAGTCAGTGGCGGCCCGTGGCAATGCTCACACATAGGCATAGGACCCACGCTATAATTTAGGGGATGCTTACTAGACCCAAGTAGAAGGCTATAATGGCAAAAAATCTTCAGGGAAAACTTGCGAAATTTTTTTCCAAAAATGGCTGCCTCCGGGCAGATCTTGAAAACGGCTTGCAAAATATTTGCGAAATATTTTTTTCATAATCACCGAATAAATACAATTTTTTTTACTTGTGATTTTCTTGACATTTTGAGATCTGTAAAAGTTATGGTAATTTGAATTTTTATTTCATCCCAACATTTAATCTGTGAGATTTTACATTAGTTGTATCTTTACGCAAAATAAGAATTTTGCAAAGATCACAGGTATAATATATATATATATATATATATATATATATTTACTCGGTGATTATGAAAAAAAAAATAGTTCGCAATTATTTTGCAAGCCGTTTCCGAGGTCTGCCTTTTTTGAAAAAAAAATGTTCGCAAGTTTTCCCTGAAGACTTTTTGCCATTATAGCCTTCTACTTGGGTCTAGTAACCACCCCCTAAAATATGGTGTATGCCACCTTACGGAAATACGAACATGTCAAATTCCACCGGCCGCCACTAATTGGACCTACACCAGATTTTAGAGGGATATTTCGAGACATTAATGGAAGGCTAGAATAGTAAAGAAAACTTCAAACGATACTTGCGAAAATGTTTTTCAAAAATCTGCAGCACCCACGGAAAATCTTGGAGACGGCTCGCAATTTATTCTATATTTTTATTCTATGTTTTACTACTATGTTTTTTGCAAAATTTTCATTTTTCAAGTTACAGCCATAATAAATCTCAGAAAGGAAATGCTGGATGTGAAATAAAAATTCAAACCATAAATTTAACAAATCTCAATATCTGAAAAAGACGAGAATAAAAAAGATATTTTAAAAATATATATGTATATTATACAGCTCGTTTCCATGATGCACAGTAACGGACTGTACTGCGAAGCCAACGTGAACTCGCCTTGTGACTCCTCAAGGCGTTATTTGCCCAAATGTTATTAACCCAAATGTAACATGGATTACCCCTCATTGGTAGAATAGAATACGTCACGTGAACTCTCTGGATTATTACCATTTTTTACAGATTTTTTATATAAAGTGGCTGTCATAATTATTTGCACATTCGCAAAACATAATAGAATAGAAAAAAATAACAAGTAAATGAGTTACGTGTCAAGTTTGTATTGTTTAAAAAAGTTAGACTCAACTGGCTATTATATGAGAAAACGTTACTATTCTACATGTTACAGAATTATTTTCGTCGCCTGACCTCAAAAATAATGCGAAATTCGTGGGGTAATTACAGATATTTCAGACATTAGAGGTAAGTATAATTTATGTACAAATTATATATACGAGTATATCACAATAGCACCGAAAAACAGTGAAATTGTAAAAGAAATAGTATAGCAACAAATAGAAAGCGCGTGTTAATAGTAATACTCTAGAAGGAAAATCTTTTATAGTATTACATAAAAATATATATTGAGAAACACTTACAGTGGAAAGTACCTCGGCTTGGAAGAAAGTTGATGATAAAAGACGTTATAAATGATAAGTTATTAACGTTAATTATTTATTTTACGTTTATTATAATTATTACAATTATTAACGTTAATTATCAGACAAATTGAACGTAATCCTTTGCTGAGTGTCCACAAAATACTTACCCTAATAAATTGTAGAAATAGCAACTGGTAAAACTGTAAGTGCAAAAACAGTGGGCAGAACCTTACGGCGAGGTAGATATCACAAACGCGTGGCTAGAAAAAAACAAACATTTATCCTGTAAACCACCGTAAAAGACTCGCATTTGCAAAAGAGATCCTCACCAAGGAATTACGTTTAATTTGTCTGACAATCATATGTTCATCATGATTACGTAAACTTGAGCTGTACGCAGGCAATTTCACCACATTATGGCGATGGGTGGTGTGGTAAGTAAAGCACTTTAGTCGGCTATATGTACAGTGATTTATTTACATATTTACAAGATATGCAAGACCGGAGAAGTCCGGTAAATCGCAGAGGTAGACTCCAGTGTGGAGCCGGTGAACGGTAAAGATGAACAGTCGAGACTCTGTCCAAAACTGAACGTAAAATCACTAAACCAACAATCAGCCCCAGACCAGGTAGGTTCCCCGGAACCAGTCTCCAATAGACAGTTGTAAACTGAATTAGGGAAATCCCAACCGCAGGTCAATTTGGGAAAACCAAACTATTATGCGGGTGTTTTTAACAGAAATCAAATAGGCTGTACCACGTATTTACATAAATATACAAACGGTAAATGCCGAAACGTGATAATTAGGGTTTTACAGAAATTTACATAAATAAGTAGATTCGAACCTACCACGTACATAATTCAACTAAAATTAGACCCTACCTATTAAATAAGAATAGACCCTACAACATTTTTGAAGAAATATGTAGTCCTGTATAATAATAAATGGCGATTTATTATTAGGCCACATAATAGACATTCATTTTCTAAATTATCCTTGTAACCAAAAAAAGTCGGCGTACCTATATCGTTTTTAAATTATTACTGTTAATTACTATTATTTAATTATTTATCGATAAAGTAATCAGCCAATATACGGCTAATCTATGTACTTACTTTTTTTGTACACTACACTTTTATACATTTCATCTTATAGAATTGAAAGATGAACAAAAATACATTTCAATGCATTTATGATTGTCTGATTTCTTGCTATATTAATAGCTAACTATAGAATATCGTACATAATTTCTTCGAAATTTGTTGTTCCTATTTATATGATTTATAACTTTTTTATATGTATATAGGCCACCGTTTGTTAGACTTCTAAGAATTATCCTCGCAATTGAGAAAATATGTGATAGTTTAGATTAATTTTCAACCGATAATATTGAAGGTAATACGAGACACCACAAACCTTTCATCAAAGTAAAAGCTCCTTTCACGATTTTCAGATAAAAATATGTTTAGCTGGATGTATATACTAGTTGTTTACTATTTTGATAACAAATATAAAAAAATTTACATAACATCGGTTTATTATGTATAAAACGTTATACTATATATTATTCTCTAGATAAGGAAGTAACAACTCAAGGAACCGTTAATTGTGAATCAATTTTCTTCTAGTTTTATATTTCGAAACTAGTGTTTAATTAACTAATTTCACATAATCTGTAAATAATCTGTAAAATTTGGGCCTGAAAATCGAAGAAAATTGATTCACAGAACACTATAATATATTTTGTGTTAAATAAGCTTAAATAAATAACATATGGAAAACTCCGACTGCCACATTTTAAATAGAACATTCGGTACAACATTCCAACTGTTTCTCGTGTTTTGTCAGTTACAAATTTCTCGTTTGTGATTGATTTTCATCCGGACATGCGCATTTAAATAATAATCCCAAACTATCATCGATTTCCTGTTAAAACCTTCAACAAAAAACAAAAATCCTATCAACTTCAATAAAAAAAGACAATAGGATTTTTTAAAACGTTTATACAAAAAGATTGTTTTTCTCTCGTATAATTAACCCTGTATCTAGGTATCGGAATATAAACGAAAAATTTGTACAGCGCTGTTTTACAAGTAGGCGTAGCTCCCTCTTATAAGAAGTTCATCCAATCCCTCATCAAGTCATCAAACGCCCTGCCATAAACATCATTATCGACCGCTTCGCATAATAGCCCAGTAAAATTAGCTTAAAAAAGATCCGACCCTTGCATTAATATATACTTCACCCAGAGGCGTCATTTAAAAAAAAATAAAAAAATAACGTGGATAACTCTCAATCGGTACGTTTTATTTTTTTTTGAAGAGTGGTTAAAAAATTACGTTTTGTGCTTCCCTACAATTGGCACTGTTCGGTGCATTTTTACGGACATTTTCTATTTATGCAGAATTTACATTTTTGCAAAACTTGAAATTCCCAACTCCATATGGAATTTTTCTATAATCAATATCTCACAAGTTACGCGTTTGCGTTTGCGCTTATATTCATTTCCAATTTGATATTTCAAATTTAAAATTCGTACGACCGAACGATTACATAATGCCACTATAATTTCGGATTCTTATTCGTGGATTAGGCTTTTAGAATACGACGAAATTTTTTAAATAACCCCAAAGCAAAAAATCCGCTGGGTTTGGATCAGGCGATCTTGGTGGCCATGAATTTTCAAAATATTTGATTAAAACACGATCTTGAACAAGAGCAATTAACAAGTCTTCAACTGGTCGATAACTGTGCGGGGGGGCTTCATCCTGCATTAAAAATTTGTTTTCAATTACGTTCTCGTTATGCAACTGTGGAATTACATAATGTCTTAACATTTGCAGGTATCGTTCACCAGTAAGTTACAGTTAATTTCTCCTAATTCTGCATTTCCTCGAAAAAATATGGACCAATGACGAAATTAGAGCTGTGAAACCTCACCAAACAGTGACTTTCTTGTCATAAAGACCTTTCTGAATGATCGCATGTGGAATTTCTGTTGACCATATTCGACAGTATTGAGTATGGACTCCACCATTAAAAGAAATATGGGCCTCATTTAGCCATAAAATAACCATTCGTGTCCAATTTCAATCTCAGCCAACATTCGTAAAAAAATCGTACACGATTGCCAAATCTGCCTCTTTCAAACCAAACAGTTGTGGTTTATAAGGATACATTTTGCGTAAAATTTTTTCAAACCGTGCTAATTGTCATCTGCAATCGTTTTGATATTGCGTTAACATTAATAGTCGTTGCTGGCGGATTAGTTTAACACATATTATTTATTCTCAATTTTTGGAATTCTGGATAACTGTTGAGAGTGTTATGTCAAAAAGCCGAGCAAATAGCTGTAGAACCTCTTATGCTTGAGTGATTTTTTAAGTAAAGTTTCCTTCGTTTTTATCGAATTGTAACTTTTGATCGGTCGCCATTTTAAAATTGTTTGATAGAGTAGCAACAAAATTTAAGAGCCATACTGTGTGAAGTAAAGTCTTTCAAGTGATGATTCATATCATAAAGCCATATGTTGTCATTTTAAAAAAATATCGATGACGTCATATCTCTGACAAGTGCCAATAAAAAAAACAAAGAAGTACGTCAAAATGTCGACAAATAAAAAAATTTAATTGACGTGTCCGAGCGTTTTTCTAAAAAAAATGTTCTTTAGATTTTATCGAATTTATGCGCGATTTTACGCCCTCTCTGTAGAAGGCAAAAGAAATAAAATTAGTTTGTGGCAACAAATTGCAGTGCCGGCGCTAACACTTTTACGGTAGTAGGGAAACTCAAAAATTGCCGCGCTAAGCTTAAAAAAAACAATGAAATACTTAAAAAAAATAGATATAACCACTAATTGATGTTTAAATACCAATTATATTATATTACTTTACTTAGAATTAAGTGGGAAGTAAATTTAGATTTTTGTGGTACAAAGGGTGGTATTAAAAAAAACTTAGCGGTGCCTTCTTGAGGATTTAATAACGAAATACGGATTTTGAGTTTGTATTTCTTCAAATAAAGGAGATAACGCCAGTTAACGTCATTCTGGAAGTCCCAATATATGAACAAAATGTAAACCTCTAAAAATCTAAATTAAAATAATCTCTTTTGAACTTTCATTTCCTCAAATTAATGATAAATCACTTCTTTCATATCTAATTTATTACTCAGTTCATGTTCAATGGCCAGGCATTGCTAACTCATTAAGATGATAAAGAAAAGGTTGAGTAGATATGAATCTTGGACGATTGTTTTATTATTACAACTTGAGAAAAGAAAAACATCTTTCGCCGATAACAACAGTTATGGGCGGCGTTAGCAAAATTTTAAAGCAATGCTCAAACTCAAAGCCCAATTTTAAGGGAAGTAATTAATTTAAGAGACCTGTCCATTGGTGTTGTATTTAATTTAACGACTCATTTAATTTCTAGAATAAGGTAAACGAAAAAAATGTTTGTGGGTTGGGTTTACTTTTTACTCTCTAGTTCAGGGAGTGGTTTTGCCGCCCCTAGATTTTGCAACCGTAGGCAGTCGCCTACCTTGCCTACCGCCTAGAGCCGACCCTGCAAGTTAACTTAAATGTATAACGAAACTTTTATTTGTCATAGATACATAAAAATCCTATTATTGTGGCAACTCTGTGGGGAATTTACACAACATAATCAATAATCCAGAACACAAATTCAACTTTGAAAACTGTAAAATATTAGAAACAGAACCAAACCTTAAAAAACGATTACTTTTAGAAATGGTAGAAATAAAAATGAATAAAAATAGCGTTAATAAACGTAGTGACATGGACGACTTAAATTCAGTTTATTACAACATTCTAGAAAAGAACAATAATTTCAAAACATAATATCTTCATTGTCTCAAATCCATTAATAATACTGCTTCCCACTCCCTAACACAAATGTGATATGCGTACGACAGGTTAGATTCTCTCAAAAACCTTCATTACTATAGTAATTTTTAAAGTGTATTGTCCTGTTAATAGTGTTTTGTCTTTATCTTTATACATTTACTATATATGTATATAGACAGTGCCGCCAATGTTTGTAACGTACCACCTTACATGACAACAATAACAACATTGATGTAAGTAAAAGTTACAATTGCTTTTCTGTAATAATATGTAATTTTTCCAATTCTATATCTTATATCTACTTCTGTATAAAATTGTAGTGAGCCCTGATGAAGGAGAAATAAAGCTCCGAAACGTTGGCAAAAATCGAATAGTTGTTATTTACTCCTGGACCTAATCCAACCAAACAAAAAAAAACTAATTGTGGCAACTATTTCAACATTTTTGCAATTATTTCAATTTCCTAAAACTGTATAAGAAATTAAAGTATATCCCCGACTTTATGATAACGTACTTCTTATTCAATTTGCGACGATACGTTTGAATTGCACAGTGAACCAGTGGCGGTGCGTGATATTTCAGTTAGCCATATCTTGAAAACCACGCATGGGACCTACTTCACTTTTTAGGTGATGACTACACCTCTTACAGAAAGGATTTATAGTGAAAAAATCGTCAGCAAAGTTTGCGAAAAAATTTTCAAAAAACACTGGAGCACTCCCTGGGTTCTCAGTAACGCTCTGTGGGATATTTGCAGTATATTTTTTTTCATAATCTAGAAACAAATATAAGGAGACGTTTTTCGATTTGTTGCAAAATATTTTTTTTATCAAAAAGTTATGGCCATTTTAATTTTAATTTTATAGGAACATTTTGTTTCCAAAATTTCCAAAAATATTTTTGTTTCAAAAAATTATGGCCATTTTAATTTTAATTTTATAGGAACATTTTGTTTCCAAAATTAAAATGGCCATAACTTTTTGAAACAAAAATATTTTGTAACAAATCGAAAAACGTCTCCTTATATTTGTTTCTAGATTATGAAAAAAAATATAATGCAAATATTCCACAGAGCGTTACTGAGAACCCATGGAGTGCTCCAGTGTTTTTGAAAATTTTTTTCGCAAACTTTGCTGACAGTTTTTTCACTATAAATCCTTTCTGTAAGAGGTGTATAGTCATCACCTAAAAAGTGAAGTGGGTCCCATGCGTCGTTTTCAAGATATGGCTAACTGAAATATCACGCACCGCCACTGCAGTGAACTGTTTTTCGCACTACCATGGAGATATAGGCGTTCTAAAAGAACGCTCAATTCCACAGAGTATGTATTTGTTATGATTTTTTTATTTAAAAGATGAAAAGGTATGGTGAAGCAATCAAAGCAACAGTAAATATCAATAACAATTTTGGATAATAGTGATAATGACAAATTCAAAGCAAATGTAGGAAGGGTCCACCACCTACATTTTAAAATACACCTTCTTAAATGTCTCTGAATGTTAAACTAATTTTTCTATTATTTTTAAATGTAGTCATAGCTTGTATTCTCTGCCGCAACTCCTGAAGAGAATTAACTTCTTCCTGATAAACTACATCTTTAAAATTTGACCATAAAGAGAAGTCCAGAGGGTTTAGGTTTGGACTTCTCGGTGGCCAAACAAATTAACTTCCACAGCTAATCCACCGATGACAAAAATGCTCATGCAAATATTGGTGTACTGGCAAGGCAAAATGTGGTGGCATTCCGTCGGCGGGCAAACCACGTTTTCTCTCTTAATGCGAGTGGCACATCTTCTAGGAGCCCATTTAAATGATTTTGAGAACAGTTTAAGTACCGAAGTCCAATTAGGTGACTATTCAAAAGGTCCAATGACAAAATTAGAAATTACACAACATCAAATGTTCACCTTAAACTCACGTTGCAAATGTCTTTCTTTTACAGGATACATGTGGATTCTCGGAATCCCACAAATGATTGTTCCTCCAATTAAAAACTCCCCGTCTAGTAAATGTCGCCTCATCGGTAAATAAAATCGTATTAAGAAAATCTGGGTTTTCGATTTGCATATTTTGTAGAAACTAAGTAAGTTGTAGGCGAGCTGGTAAACTGCTAAATCAATAACTGCTGAACCGGAGTATAATGATATGAATCGAGTATTTCGTTTTTCAAAATTCTACAAATGGGCGATTATCTTAGCCCCGTTGTCGCCCTTAACCGACGAGTACTCACACTTGGATTTTTAATAACACGAATTAAAATTTCATTTTCATCCACTGTGATAGTTTTCGCAGTACATGGTTACTTTTTGTGGGAAAAGATTAATGTAAAGTTTATGACTAGGTTGCCTTATTTTTTGGGTAATAATTATAGATATCTGCGGGCCGCCTCATGTCCGTTAAAATTTGCGTGAGTAAAAATACAAATCATATCATAACGCATCTCACTGTTAGAAAAATTATTGTCGTGGCATTTTCTGAGCTAGTCCTCTTGCACAAATACTAATCTAATAATTTAATGATATGTAAATTTAGCAAATGTTGACATAAATCTACTCAGAAGAAATATAGCAATATCAGCGCCTAAAAAATCAACGAAATACATTGAAACTTTTAAAGACAAATAACCTAAAAACCGATAGATTTAGACGACCCAAACAAGTGTACCTTTTCTCTGTAGAATTGAATGTTATTTTAGATTATCTACTTGTTTTATTCGTGACTCAACAGATAACAAAAATATGTTTCAATTTACTTAAACAATACGGTGAAACTAGCCGCTTGTTCGCTTATTTCAAGAAAAAATATCCGGAGTTGCCGCCGATATCTCAAGGTACCGTAAGTAAAATAGAGACGTAGTTTCGGGAACGTGGACATGTACGGCAGCTAAAGAAAAATCCTCCCAATAAACTCAGTGATGATCAGAAATTGGATGTAATGCTTATGCTTGAAGAAAATCCACATACGTCGAGTCGTTAAACAGCTTCAGCATTAGATATTAGCCATTCCCTCGATTCTCCGCGTATTGACAGAAGATCAGATGTACCCATATAAACTTGTACCAACTAGTGAGCTCGCGGAAGACGATTATGATAAGACGAATTCTCTTTTGTCAACAAATGATGCAAATGATAGATGACAATACGTTACAAATAGAAAATGTTTTATTTTCGGACGAATCTACATTTATACTTCACGGTCATGTTAATCGCCAAAACTGTCGTTACTGGTCGAGAGAAAATCCTCATTGGATGAGGGAACTACACACGTAAAACCCTGAGAAAGTTAATGTTTGTGCAGGAATTATTTCTTCATTGACGGTAATTTGAATGGAGAAACTTATTTAGCGCCGCTCCAAAATAATGTTACACCGACGATGGCAAACTTGTATCCAGCTGAAGGAAACCCACAACTTCCAGGTAATGCAATATGGTTCCAGCATGATGATGCACCAGCACATTACGAAGTCAATGTCCGGCAATATCTCCACACAATCTTTCCAAATCGCTGGATAGGGAGACGTGGTTCTGTAGAATGGCCTGCACGATCACCTGATCTCACGCCGTTAGACTTCTTCCTATGGGGATACGTAAAAAGTATAGTCTACAAAACCAAACCCGACGATTTAGCTGACTTAAGAAGAAGAATAACGCTTGCAATTAGGTCGATTACCCCGCAGATGTTAACTAAATTTAGAAGACATTTCTATTTACGTCTAGGATGCTGCCAAGATGCTGGAGGCATGCATTTTGAACATCTGCTGCATTAATAATGATTTGTTTTTTATTTTAATGTAACGAATTTCCTTCGCTGGAGAAACTTTTTTTTTCTTGTTAATTTCTGCAATAAAATTTAAAACCATAGCAGTTTTGAATAGAAAATGAAAATACCTTTCAAATGAAGTATCACAAGACCCTACTTCCAATTTGAAAATTTAGGAGTTGTAGCTGTCACCTGAAGGGGGTTGAATTTAGGGATGAGATGTTTACGTCGCAAGATGTCATTTTAGAATTAGAAATTGACGTGTCTCAGGATTTTCTAAAAAAAATGCATAATAATGGAGCTACTGAATTTATTCCATTTGGCTGTTCCACACTGTATATAATTTGAAGCAGAAGTTGGTGCTTTTACACCACCAAAATGGAGGTCATATTGAAGAGTTATGGTAACCATTGTTGGACATAAGGAATCCTATTATTATTCAATGAACTCAGTTCAGTGTGATTTTTGTTGTTATTTAATTTATTGAAGTTGTATTTATAGTTATACTTATTATAAATATATTACTATTGAAATGCATCCCTTATTTTATGATAACCTTGTAGGTTTTAAAATTGAATAGTTATCAAATTAATTATACGAAAATAAACGGGATTTCAATTATTATAAGTAAATTCAGCCAGACTAAAACTATAAAACAACACAACTCAGATACAAGTACGTCAAACCAAAAAAAAAAAGTAATCAGGGGATGCCCCTCAACCATCCCACGTCACATGTCACAATGCAAGGTCGAAGTGCATTTTACCGGACTATAATACCGCTTGAAACTTTAAACGGTATCGAGATATAAATGGAGCGACGTTTTTCTCTGGCACTGCTCTCCACGTGGAAACTTTTACTCCGAAGTTGGCGTTTCGTGTTCTTTTTCAGCCAGTAGATAATAAATGACTGAACTTGACGCAGAGATAGAGCAGAAGTTTCCGACCGTGCCGAACGTTGCACCGCAGCGATAAGGGCGATAAAAGGCACCCCTGCGTGTGTAACTGGGAAAAAAATATCGTATATGTACACCGTTGTTTCTCCCGAAATTAGAAATTTTGACACGGCTCTCCATAATCCAGTACGTATAGATAATAAAAGACGTGACTGCATACAAATTTGATATAGTTGATACGCAAGAGCGACACAATAATGAATTTGTTGGCGCGGCCCGAACCGCATCGGGGTAAAGGACAGGGTCGGGCTGAGGGGACGGTCCTCGAGAGGAAATATTCGGGATCTATTGATTAGAGTTTCCTTTTTGAAAATTTTGATGTAAAATTATATTCTAAAATTTACATCTACTCGTAATTAAAGTAAACTGCTCGTCAAAATTAGCGTAACACTTTTTAGATTAGCGCCATTTGCGTTCTATTTGAGTTAGGTATTTGCCGTTCTTAATTTACGGAGCTACGTTGTGACCTAAATCTAGGAGCTACGTTGTGACCTAAACGTTCGCCGTCCACACCCCAAAAAGCAACCCCATATCGAAATTTGAATTCGCAATATTTTGACGGCAATTTAGTAGAAGGCTGCGTGAGACGGAGTAGGGGTAGCTTGGAGGGGTGCTTGAATTGTCAAAGGGTAAAAGCGAGTTGTGGCACCCCACACCAATTTATTAGGCAGCATTAAGATCAGTTGATTCGCCCAACAGAGATCAAACCACGCAAAACCCTGCGTAAATGCAAAGGGGCGTCTTAAGGGGGTCTAAAAATGGTCTGAAGAAATGGAACAGCGGCCAAATACACAGAACTTATTAAGGCGGTCTTAATTTGTGCCGGGATGGATCTTTTACTCGACAGCGTTCTTCTTAGTCCATCCTGTAAGTCTCTGAAATTGCCGTCAAAATCTTGCCGTAAAAAGTATTACGCTAATTTTGACGAGCAGTTTATTTAGAATAACATTATAAAGAAATCAGCAGCCGTTTTAAAATAAAAGCCGTTATAGTCGTTAAAATATTAATTTTATCCTATTCTACTATGAAAACTAATCAATACTGAATATGCTCCTGCTCGTTCCCAAAAATATGTACAGGTACAAAATTTAAAACAGGCCAACTTTGCCCTTAAACTAGGTTTTTCCAAATCAAACGTATGTATTTGATTAGTTCAGACCTAAAATAAAGTTCTAAACCAAACAGTTTGTGTAAATTCTACAAAAAAAACGCCTTAATGGTGTTTAGACAACAACAAAACACATTTGTGGTGGAGTCCTACTTTAGAAACGGACGAAACGTTGGACAATGGACGTATTCTCCCGAAGACTATTACTTGGAGTTTCAAGAACAGTTTGTTGATGTAAACATCGACTACAACACGTCGTTTGAGGGTGTACATACTCTTCGTCACATTATTCAACTATTTAGGTAAACTGGGATTGTGGAACGAAAAAAGGTATAGTGATCATCCTACAGTATGAACGGAGGAAGAGGAACTGAATAAAACTGTGCGTCAAGTTACGAAAGATGCTCCCAAAACTTCATTCTGTTTTGGAAAATGACTTGTTTCTCTATCGTTTAACGTGTTATCAGGAACTTCTGTCAGTGGTTTTTAAATAACATTGGTAACAACAATTTATTCTCCGGCAGAGCGTGGTTTTATCTAAATGGTTATATAAATTCGCAGAATATCAGAATGTGTAGTTGCCTGCCAATTTTTTTTGTTGAAGCCACCCTTCATACACAGAATGTTGGTGTTTGGTGTGATATCAGTAGAAAAGTTCGGAAATTTGTGTTACAATACAGGGCTTGACACTATAAAAACTCTATGGTAATGAAAGTAAAAACCGTATTTTTAAGCGCCTTGTAAATTATGTACGTGTGTATTTCTTACCCCTGCATACCCACGCCACTGACCGATCCTTCCCGATGTCCCGGGACTCACGTCTGCGCGGTAGTACTCCAATCTCATGCGGGAACGCTGGATAGGTAAATGCAGTTTTACATGCAGTAAACCGGGATTTCCAAACTCTAATCGGCAGAAGGGAGTAATAAAAGTTGCCCATTTTTTCTTTAATGGAATCTCTGCCTACTAAACGATATAGAAAAGAAATTATTACACCTTTTGTAATTCAGTTGGATAATGACGAAATTGCTACTGTTTACTTCCAGCAAGATAGTGCTAGAGATAAAACTGCGAATGGAAAAAATGTTACAGAATATTTTCCATAATCGCTCGGTGAGCAGCAATTCTGAAAACAAATTTCCAAATTAGGTATTAACAACCTTGATCGACTTCAAAACAAATTTTGGAAAAAGTAGATGAGGTTGACACTACTCCTCATCTCGTAGAAAATGTTATCGGCTTCGTGTCAAAAATATTTGAAACGACATGGGATCCATTTTGACGGCAATAACAATTTTTATTATAAAGTGTTTATCTTTAAATGTTTTGTTTTAAATGTTTGTATTTTAATGACCCCATATTAAAAGCAAATAATAACAAAAAAGAAATTGCTGGTAATTGATCCTAGACAATCACATTGAACGGGTGTGATTTATAATACCATGAATCTTATATATAAAAATCTCGTGTCACGGTGTTTGTGGTCGCACTCCTCCGAAACGGCTCGACCGATTTTTATGAAATTTTTTATGTATATTTGGTAGGTATGAGAATAGGTCGTAAAGTACATTTCATACCGCTAGGTGATTAGATGGGTTAGGGATTAGATAGGCCTATCCAGAAATTTTTTTTCAATTTTTTTTGTATTACTTTTTTGATTTGGCATCAAAAAATACCTATAAACCCAAATTTTCAAAATGGCAGAACAACGTTTGCCGGGTCAGCTAGTATACATAGAAAGTGCTCCCAAGTGTAACCTTTTGCAATTATGTTGTTGTGGGGGAAATTGTGTTGTTGAAGGGAACCTTATATTTCCGATGTAGAATCGTTAATTTTTCGGTCTCGGTTTCAGTTAATAGCCACCGTTCGCTAGTCTGACCGTCTACCCCGGAGCCGCCCCTGCCGGCGGGTCGATACGGCCGCGTCCCGCTCCAACCCCCCGAAGAGAACGTGCGCGCGGCAGCCTCGAACCCCCAGTTCGCAGTGCCGCAGGAATCGAGCAAATCGCGGTGATGGCTCGCACCGTCGCCGGCGTCGTCCAGCACAACGTCCGCAGCCTGCAGACCTAAACGACACCCGGTGGTACGAAGCCCGAAGCACAAGAGGTCAGTCGACCGCGCAATGTAGTGCGGTGCACGTGCATCAAGACATGACTCGCGACCTATACACCCACAAGGTAAGAGACGCGCGGTGGCGGTGCCGAGTTACACCCCCTGCCCTGTTCCAGGTGGCGGGACCCGGGGGACAGCTCTTCGTCACCGGCAAGCCGGAGTACATGGGCCAGGTGCTCGCCTCCCTGGCCGTGTCCTTGGGACCGCTAGCCGCCGGCCTAGGCAAGGGGTACAGCTCCCCGGCAATAGCCTCGCTGCAGCAGCACGACGCGGACGCCTTCTCCGTGAGCGGCCAGCAGGCCTCCTGGCTCGCCTCGCTCTCCTTGCTGGGAGCCCTCTTCGGAGCGCCCCTTGGTGGATTCGCGGTGCGCTGGGGAAGACGCCGCGCTCTGGTGCTCGCCGGAGCACCGCTGTCCATCTGCTGGATCGTCACCGTGTTCGCCGTCAGCGTGGAGGTGATGTGGTTCGCCGCCTTCTTCAGCGGCTTCCTGGTGGCCATCATCCAGCTCTCCGCTCAGGTATACGTAAGTGAAATCGCGGCTCCCGCCATAAGGGGCGGCCTGAGCGCGCTGCTGAAGGTGGCGGGGCACGCTGGCGTGCTCGTCGCCTTCGCGGCAGGGGCCTTCCTGGACTGGCGGCAGCTGGCCGGCCTGATATCCCTGGCGCCCACGGCCATGTGCATAATCCTCTGGAGGGTGCCGGAGAGTCCCGGGTGGCTGGTGCTTCGCGGCAGAGACGAGGAGGCCGAGAAGGCTCTGCGGTGGTTCAGGGGCAATACCGCCGATCTGCAGCTGGAGCTCGCCGTGCTCCAGGCGCACGTGATCACCAGGCCGGCGACCGTAGACCCGAAACTCCTGATCCAGACCTTGCGGACGCCAGCCTTGATTGCTTGCGCTTTAATGTTCTTTCAACGATTCTCTGGGGCTAACGCCTTCAATGCTTACGTGGTGACCGTATTCAAGGAAACTTTCGGCAGAACCAACCCCCACGGCGCTGCGGTGGCTGTTGCTGTCGTTCAGTTGCTATCCGCATTGTTGTCTGGATTGCTGGTGGATTCCGCGGGCAGACTTCCGTTGTTGGTAGCCTCTAGTGTCCTGATGACGTTGGCGTTGGCTTCTTTTGGCTCGTTTGCATATTACGAAGAGGCCAATCCGAAGACCGTTCCCAATCTAGATTGGATACCTCTCTTGTGCGCCTTGGTGTTCACCGTGGCTTTCTCTTTGGGTATAAGCCCGATTTCCTGGTTGCTCGTCAGTGAGTTGTTCTCTTTGGAACACAGGGGTTTGGGCACTGCCCTCGCTACCAGCTTCAGCTATCTGTGCGCCTTCATCGGCGTCAAGACCTTCGTGGATTTCAAGGAGTTGTTAGGCTTGTATGGCGCTTTCTGGTTTTACGCTTTCATATCGGTGTGCGGTCTCTGTTTCATTGTCTGCTGCGTTCCGGAGACCAAAGGACGAGACCTGACCGAGATTGACCCGGGTAGGTGATCAAACGCCACCAGGCAAATTCACAGAGTCTCGGTCAGTGTTGTTGAGCGATATTGCTAGCGATTATTCCCCTTTGTTTGTTTGTTTCACTTCAGTTGGCAAAAATTGTATGTTTTGCTTCTAAACTTAACTCTAGCTAATGAAGGACGCCCTAAAAGTACATGCACACAAAAATAGCGTAATTTACAGTAGACTACACCACCATATCAACATGTTTTTTGGGTCGCTGAATCCGAATCCACAGTTGGATTAAACCCATCACGTCATAATTCATCCCTGACCTTAAAAAATGATCTAAAATCATAAGTTTACCATTTATAAGGTTCAATAAAAAATGATGACAATATAAAGAGGGAGATTGTAATTTTTTATTATAAGATACCATTTAGGGGTTAACTCAGAGTAAACCCCACTACCCCATAAATCCGTACTCATAAACCCTGCGGTATGCGCGTATGAAATTAGAAACCATGCATCCCCGGTTCGTGAATAGATAACCGCAAATCGAATTACCCCATAAGTCTGAAGGGTGTGAAAATCAGAATCCTCACATTCAATGACCACATTATCCCATATCCTTGAACCCAATAATCCAATAATCAATATAACCTTATTGGACTCAAGCACCGCACCCTATAACTCCTCAACTCTATATCCTCTAACATGGAAAACCAGTTCCACTTCCTCACTTTTTTGATGTGTTGAATAATCATTAGATCAAAAATATTATATGCTAGCGAACCTATCATGAACCATTTCCATTTCATAATATGGAAGATTAAATGTAATATAACACGACGATTCGATACTATATTATAGGGTACCACTTTTCCGACGCGATAGGTTGAAGGACAATTTCCACGTCAAAATATATCCCCAAGGTTATGGAGTTACTATATTTGAAAAATAGGGTCAAGGTTTATTGGACACTTAGGCTATTGGGTTTAAGGGCATAGGGTTATAGAGTTCACTCTGGGTTTCTATTAACCCCTGAATGGTATTTATAACAAACAAAAATTACAATCTGTCTTTTTATTGTGTACCATAATTCTCGATTCAACCTTGTAAATGGCAAAATTGACGATTTTAGACCATTTAGACCAGCGACTCAAAAAAAACATATTTTATTGTAGTCCGTAACTGACACTTGTGTGCCGGTGAAATGAATGAACTTTAAATGCTTGTAGTATATTTGTGCCTAAATTTAGGTTTTTCTAATAGCTTTGTATTATTCATTGTTAAAGGAGAAATATAAAGAAGAGAAATAAGGCGTGAGATAACATTTACAAAAATTTCAAATCATACTCACTTTTTCTGTCTAGTGACTAAGGATTAATGCTCAACAATTAGTGGCTGAGTAAACATTAACGCCTTAAAATTTTACATTTTCTTAAGATGGCACAGCTTTTTCAAATTGACAGTGAATATTTTCGAACACATATCGTCAATATTCTAAATCTTGCTACTGCGAAGATTTATTACTCACGTCCTAATTTCCAAGGTCTAAGTAAAATGTACAACAGATTTCAATTTTGTCTGAAAAAGTGTAGAACTGACAAATATTTACACAGTTTTACTAACTTGAACATTTAATTAAAAAAATTTCAAGGCAAAAGAAGTTCATTTGAGTATTTATGTTCTTTATTACTTCAGTTGAAATTGAGTATTTACATAGATTTTCATTACAAATCCGTATATCACTGAGGGCTGTACTTCATTCCTGTGATACACTGACCTTTTGACTTTAATTTAATCGCCACTTGTCGTGGTATTTTGAAATAACGGCCTATACTGTTCAGATCAAATTTTAAAATTACAGACAAACAGTAACGTACGTATATATGTACATACATATGTATGTATAAATGTATAAGTATGTATGTATGTATATATGTATGTACACGTACATTGGTATTACAATTATTTTTGACAAAATGGCTTTTTACTTTGTTATTATTGATTAACAAGCATAATATCTCATTTATGATGAGACTACATTATTAGGGTTTGAATAAATTGTGACAATATTAGAGGTTTTAAGATGTAGTACATGTACTTGAAAACATAAATCTCTACTTACATACATATATTAGTGTTTTCTCAGGACAATAATGAAAACTGTATATCGGAAAGGAAACCTTTAAAATGCAACGCGTATGTGTAAATCACAATACATAATGTTCGCAACATAAGGGTAACATAATACTTACATACCTAGAAACGTATTTGACATCAAACTTGTGTGAAACGTATGTGACAACAAACATACTCAGTGGTATGACAGGAAATCAAAAAAACGGGATGAAACGATGAAAAGTAAGGTTAATTGTTGAGCTATAAAAAAATATATATTTGAAGAAAGTGTTTAGAATTTAGGGGAAAGTGGGGTAATTGGGAACACCTAACTTACAACTCTCTAAAATAATAAAAGAAAGTCATAAATATAATCAATTTTTATTGCAACATTAACGTTACTAATCTACCTACAAAGAAATGAAATCAAAATTCTTGAAAATACACTTTATAATAAAAAAAAAAAAACATTGTTGTTCTTATTTACCGTGTGTGGTAATTGAGATCAGTCCGCGGGGGTAATTGTAAACGACATTATTAAATATTTATAAGTACTACAATTACTTCGGTAGAAATCACAGACGTAACCCTTACTAGATTGACCGGTGGTACATTTATCATGTGCCCAGTTGTTACAAATGGTCTGTTTTTCCTCTAATTTATATTCTATAAGTCGGCTGAATAAAATCTGAGAATGCTTTTTATTTCCAAACCTTAGAAGTTGACGTTAGTTTTTGTTGTAGACGCTTAGAAGTTGATGACAGGTACATTGGTAATTTCAGCAAAAGTACCTGATTCTTGAGTTTGACTGACATTAGATTCATCTAATGACATGTTTTCAAAGCATTCTTTAAACTTGTTTGTATCAATAGGATGAATTCCAGCCACTCTAAGTCCACTGACAACTTTGCTTATGTTGGCTGTTTTGTTATATGAATTTGTAAAAAGTTCTCAACTTCGTTTTGAGCGATTCGTTTGCCAGGATTGTTACCATGTAGAGCTCACACTCTCGATTGTATCTAATTTTCAGTGAACTGAAGAAAGACTTGACTTTCTTCAGTGGCTGCATTTTGTAAGATACATGAGGTGGCAAGGAAAGAACATGCAGGTTGTGTTCTCGAAAGAGTTTGTATGCTCCCAGGCTAATGTGACTTTCGTGATTATCTAGTATTATCAAGACTGGTTTTTCTTTGGTAGATTTTACAAAAGAAATGAAGTATTGATTGATTTCTACTTATGTACGACAAAAATTGTAACAAAAGTACGTAATAATATTGTCTGACACCATGACAGCACGCGATCTCTCACTCACACTTTTGCGGGCGCACTAAGGGACGCCAAGCGCGTCTACTTAAAAGTGTGCGGGCGGTGTAGTGCGCGGGGGAGTATTTGATATTCAACTGATCCCAATTACCCGCCGTTCTCAATTACCCCACTTTCCCCTAATTCTAAGTTTATGTGTCAAATTTAAAGCATAGATACAAAAGAAAACTGAAAATAATATATTTTTCATCATAACTCGTCACGTATATTTTTCATCATCACTCGTTTGTTTTTAAAAGAGCTTCAATTAACATTCTTAACGATAACATAAAATAAGAAAAAGTGCTTTTAAAACAATATTTCATTCTGAAGATGATTTTTAGTTGAAATATATATTTTTGCGATATCTATCTTCTACAGAGTAAATCTACTAAATTCAACCAGAGTTCTACTAAATGCAACCAGTAGTTGTAACAGAGGCGTCGGTATAGGGGGCAGGAGAATTAAAAATAAAAGTAAATCTTTATCTAATTCGGTGGTTAAAAATTACATAAACAGTAAAAAAATAGGTAGGTATATAAATACGCAACCAGTGGCTAATCAAATCGGGCGAAAAGGGATATAGCAGGATGTTGTACAGTAAAAGAATGTTGTTTTAACTATTTTCTGAAAAAAAAGAAATAGGGAAATCATAATCAAAGGAACATATATACGTGTAAACAAATCATAAAAAAATGCCAAACAAATTAATAAACTTCCTTTGTCTGACATATTTCAAAACAAGTAATGAGGCAGACACCAACGCCGCAATCTTCTCGTCAAAACCTTTTTGATGAGAAGAAAATCATTGTTTCTTTTCAGAATTTTAGGCAACCTTCTTTTTTGAGTCATTGTTACGCTTTTTCGAAGTATTCGACTGAGACAGACAAGACATGCTGCAACTTGCTTGAAATTTAAAGAAAAAAATCTTCCTCGCTAGTTTGTTCCCTATTGCAATGCCCTATATAGATATAGATGGCGGAGGAAGTTTTCGATCATTTTTTGGCGTCAACACTTTCTTAAAAATTGGCATATACAATTTATGTTGGTTTTTACACCACTCCACAATGAAAACCCGCGACAAATTTAAATTACATTTTCTAAACATAATACGGAGACATAAGTTAGCGCTTTCTTACATTGCCATTAGATTAACTAGAATTAGGTACTTGATAGTTCCAAGTCTTGTTTAATATTAACTTATTTACTAACGCAAAGTCTACTTCAGTAAAACGCAAGCTTGCAAAAATATGTAACCTGTTTTGTCAAACTTGTTTTTTTTTTTAGTAATAGTTTGATGTTTTTATTTATTAGGTGGTTTAGTTGTGTTTATCGAATAATTGTTTTTAAAAGCTCAACGATTAACCATATCTTTCATTGTTTTGTACCTTTTTTTTCAATTTCCCACATACCACTGGTCACGTGAGTGATGTCAAATATAGTCAATAAGCAATTCAAAACTTCACAAGCATAATTGACTAAAGTCAAAATAACGAATGATTTTCTCTGTGCTAAAAGGGAAATTTTGGTATATCTTCCTAACAAAACTAAGTAGGTTCAGTTAATAAAACAGTCTGTAGAATCCGTCTGTAATTGTTATATCAGCCTTTTAACATACGACAAACGAATTAAAAACTATATCAAAATGTGTTAAACATGTAAAGATCAACCTTAAAAGAAAAAAAACAAAAATGATAAGTCAACGGACAAGCTCATTGAAAATTTAAAGCAACAAATTGTTCAGATGATTTTTAGGAAATATTGCTAATAAGCTAAGTTAAGTTATATGCTAATAAATGATTTAATTGAAAACTATCCGTAAAGACATTATCGTAAACAAAAAATATTGACACAGATAGAATGAAAAAAAAATGTACTCATTGACACACTTTTCAAACAAACTCCAAAATGTGAAATATTACAACGCTACTGTTACGGATACACGTTTGTGACTAGCATTCTGATTGTTGCGGAAATAAAGTATTGATTTTACTCATTATTTTCAGTTCTTTTCTCTAAATCCAAGCCAGGATTTCGTGATGGCCTTAACGATTTTTATATTGCCGAGAGACTGGAATTATAATAGCCACAAAATGTTTGAGAAATAATATTAGTATAACTTTTATGAAGTTTGTACTAGTGATTCGTTTTCCAAAATTTGATTGGTTATACAAAACATATTTAATTACTATGATACATTATTCAGGACAACAACTGTTTAATAATAATTACAAATATCCTCAGAATATTTGGATTTGTTATAATTAGAGCTGGGCAACTGTTAAATTACCTATTAGGTATTTTACTTAAAAATGTAAATTTCGGAAAGTAATAAACACCAAAAAGGAAATTCCCCTTTCTACAGGTATTTTCCTACAAATTCGCCTTATCAAAATTATTAATATATTATTTAAAATTTGTGTATAAAGTTTCTTGTGTATATAAATTTAGTATTGTTTTTCTTTTTTCTGGATCAAATTTAATTATGCAAATAACATAACCTAAAATGTATTATGTGAAATATCCTTAGAATAATGAAAAAACTGTTATCAGAAATACATCAAAATAATATTGATAATAACTTTTAACAGTTTAAATTTCCACGTTTATTTCGTAAATGTGATGATCGTTCTTCCATTTTTTTTTAATTTCTGTAATTTTGAAATGTAATTTATCGGTAAAATTTAATATTACGTAATAGATATACCCACCTCTAGTTATAATTAAAATAGTAAAACAATATTATGTGCACATCTATGAACAAGAATAAAAGAAAAATAACTCGAATTACCACGTACAATTGTCTGTTTTAAGTTGGCGTCGTAAACATGTAATAGTTATTGCATTACGTACGTGTTATACATTAACGTTATTGAAATATGAAATGTAATTAATTTCTGACAATTCGTGACTTTAATGCATACATAAATAGTAACGAGACATCCAAAAAAAACGTCATCAAAGTAAAATTGGCCGAGCAAAAAAAAAGTATTTCTATTCTTAATCTTAAATTATAATCTAAAACTTCTCTAATCTATGGTTTATAACCTCATTGAATTGTCAAGGCTGCCACACTATGTGATGGGTACTTTTACCTGGTATATAAAGAACAGAAATAAAAAACTTCATATCAAAAAGAGACGACCGCCCATATTTATACACATTTGTGCTCTTATTTTAACTGAATCAATAAGCAGGATCCTCGCTGCAGGATCCACGGTGTTGCATTAATTTCTTCAATTTTATTGACAATACGTTGTGCATGCGTCTGAAGGTCTTCGATATCGCCAAGGGAAGTTCAAAAATTGAATTTTTTCGATACGGCCAGAGAAAAAAATCACAGGGGGTCAGATCGCAAGATCTAGAGGGTAATATTATCTGCGTGTTCAAACTAATAATACGAACTAATAATGCGGAGGAACTCCATCTTATGAATATAACCTTCTTGCAGTTCGTTGTCATGCAACATTTGTACAAAAGGTGTTACGATTTCTAAACGGTACCTCTCCGCATTCAGCGTTCCGTAAAAAAAAATAGGTCCAACAATCCTTCTTCTGCTCATAGCGGCCCACACTCCAATTTTTTGTGAGGGTAGTGGAGTTTCAATAAAATTGTGAGGGTTATCTGCACTCCAAAGTCTCATACTGTGAAAGTTAACGTAACCCGAAAGATGGAACTAGACCTCATCAGCAAAAAAAAAACGTTTTCGAACACAGCATCATTATTGTTAATCTGGTTAATAAAACATTGGCAGACCTGTAGCCTAAGAGGTTCGTCCGCTCTGAGAATTTCCTGTGTGGATTGCAGACGATATGGATGGAACTCCAATTCTTTCAAAATTCCTTGACGTTGTATAGGGCAAATTCACTTGTTGGCTCAGATGGGTAATTGATGTTCTTGGATTGTCCGTCATCACTTGCCTAAACATTTCAACGTTTTCTTCTGTCCTTACTTTGGATCTGTCACTCCCTTGTTTGCGATTGACGCTTCCGGTTTGCCGGCAAATGTCGAAAACGTTTTACTAACTGAACTTTACAGATAACTGCGTCTGGAAAAACTTCTATGAAGTCCTCATATGCAGCAATATATCCAGTTTCCATTGATTCTACTGCCATTTCTAAAATAAATTTCAAGCGAATCACGCCTCTGTTCTTCACTAAATATAAATTCCATTATTTATTTTACAATTCTTAGAGCAACCGTCAATAGTTTAACAACAACAGAGTTTCGTGTCGAGTTTCGATATGACCGCTATTTCTAACTCTCTCTAGAGTTGATGATGTTTTTTTTATGTCTCTTTACCAACACATAAGGACAAAAGCCGAAACAATACATTCATTGGCATTGCTCATAATATACTAATAAGTTATTCCAGTTATTCCTAAACCCAAATAATGCAGTATGTCATAAAGCACTCTGTCATATCAAAAGACATCTCGAAAATTGTAATGCTTCAAAAGTTTATAAACAATCACTAAAAAGAAAAATTTGATTGAAGTTATATTTTATATAGAGAGTTATATATATCGAATTGGCTTTAAATTAGAGATAATACTATAGTTGAGGATATTAGTTACTGACAATAATAGCTATTAAAAAAGTAATGTGGTCCATCTTTAAGACACCACTCAAGTATTTTAGAGCTCCCACACGTAAAAATAAAATGTGACTGCCTGTTTTTATCAATGCTGTGCATAATCACTAGATCATGAGTACTTCTTCGGTATTCAGGCCGCTGTTATTCGCGACTTTAAAAATCAAATTTCTAAAATCAATTAATTCATCTTTTGCATCAGTAGTACCTACTTGTTATAACAAAATAAAGAAGTAAGTGATTTGTGCCTTTTTGTATGAGTTGCGAATTACCAGCTGCCCTGTTTGATCAAACTCCTGTTAAATGTACATTCTTCCATGTGGCGTGATGATATACCTTCATATTGTAAACGTGTGGGAGCCTTTACCTATTGAATAATTCGACAATACATTAGACAATACTTGTAACCTAGAGTGATTACTTGAAGAGTATATTTCGACATTTAGGTGCTACCTAGAAGCTTTAGCAAAAGTAAAGGATAATCACTTAATGTACCTAATTAGTTTTAGAAAACAGCAATGTCCGATGTCAATCCTCTACACGTTTCTGCCGTGAACTGAACGAGAATGCTTAATGGGTCAAATCCAAAGTGAGTCTTTCATACAGTCCAATATTACCGATGGATAAATCAAATCCAGATTTTGACTCGACAAACTGAATACTAAATACAATGTTAGTATAAATGGAAATATTTATTTAGGTATATGATTTACAATGGCGATCCCAAAGGCAAAGGTGTCTTTATCTTCGCTATAAACTCGGTAAGTTATTTTCTATTTTCCCAACAGGTACTTTTTTCGATTATAAAATACTCTAATTTATAATAAGGGGTAGATACTTCCTAAACAGCTAATTGTTCCTCTCTTACAGTATTATTTATACAAAAAAGTGAGATGGTATATAGACAATGCAGGAAATGAAGTTAAATTTACATTAAGGAAGTTTTGTTTTCCTTTATTGTTTACTTTGATGTTAAACAAACACGACATCTATAAAATATGCTTTATCTCTTTATAATAGTCCAACAAACAGCTATTGATGTGATCCTCGTGATCTGAGGTAAAAAGAAGGCAGTTCAATGAAATTTATTAGCGTCAGTGAGAAGGCTTGCAAACGATACAATATACTGTAATAATAAATAATCGGTTTCATGATTATTGTAATGGTAATGTATTGATTACCGTGATGATAGAACGGTTTGTTTGGAGTCCGTTTGATATTTATCAAGTAGACTATTTTCATTTGTATTTATTTTTTTATTACAGCGTTATATACAAAGTACATTATGAGTCACAAATCCAAAATTATCTACATATACACACATAACAATACAGGGTGATTGATATAAAAAGTTTCATTAAAAGTATCATGGCTTGTAGAGATGACTGACTTTTTTAATATTTGGTATTAAGCTAATAGAACAGTGTTTTGACTTCGCGCTTCCGGTTATACCGGAAGTTTACATCAACTTCCTTATTTTAAACAAAATTGTACCTTTTTTATTCCATATTTCGATTTGACACGTTATTTTAGGCAGATTTTCATCCTATACCTATCTTTTACCGTTTTTGAGTCATTTCCAGTTTTTTGAAATTTTGTTCATAAGCTCCACAACATTTGAAACTATCTGATCAGTTTAGAAAATTAAGTATGATTAATAGTGATTAGTAGAACAGTAACAATGTCATCAGTAGAACCCTAAATCTATGCAATAATGCTTTTATTATATCTCTATTACATACAGGGTGTTTAAAATAGAACTACTATTTAGCGCAATTTCAAACCATCCAAACTATTTTTTTTAATATAATGGCACATATTTTACTTTACCTTTTAATGTAGAATAAACTTCTGCATCGATCTATATTAGCATTCCCTATACCTATATTTAATAGTTTTTTTTAGTTGTTCAGTGTATTTTTTTAAAATTTACTTATAACTTCTAATAAAACTTTTGATTTTTCAAAAGCATGGAAATGGCAATTATTGTGTTAATGTTAATTTTTTTAAGCAATAATATAATTTGTCATCTTCGAGTTAATCCAGTATACAGGGTGTCTCAGCTTTTAGTTTACAGAATTTATCTGCTCACCCAGGATAGTTAGCAAAAAACTTTATATATAAAAGTTACTTGAATTCATAAGGCCTATAAAATGACATATTCCGTTTGACATGTGCTAGTGACCTTGAGGTTATGTCAGTGTCAATATAAGTTTTTTTAAATACAACACCCTGTATTTTTCGGCATTTTTGTATTTACCGAACAATTCTACACATATTTCATGTAACATACCCTATACCTATCTTCAACCGTTTTCAAGATTTTCAAAGTCAAAAAATGACGTGCAACACGCAATAGAGGATTAATAGGCCGTTTAGAAGCTTGTATCCAAACTGGTGGAGCTCAATTTGAAAATTTATTAGACTAATTGCTTATAATTACTGAAATATCCCATTGATCTGATTAAAATTACTTTTAACAATGCCTCTCAATTATTTCAAAACTGACAAGGCAAACTGAAAATTCTTTGTATTGTAAAATAATAGCTGTTTGACTGAAAATCTCGAAAACGGTTGAAGATAGGAATAGGGAATGTTACACAAAATATGTGTAGAATTATTCGGTAAATACAAAAATGTCGAAAAATACAGGGTGTTGTATTTAAAAAACTTATATTGACACTGACATAACCTCAAGGTCACTAGCACATGTCAAACGGAATATGTCATTTTATAGGCCTCATGAATTCAAGTAACTTTTATATATAAAGTTTTTTTGCTAACTATCCTGGGTGAGCAGATAAAGTCTGTAAACTAAAAGCTGAGACACCCAGTATAGTATGCTATTTTGGTTGGGTTCATCAACATGAAAAATTAACCATATCTGTGGGAAATTTGGCGACCTTCTTCTCTATTAGTTTTTTGGTTAGTTGGATTAGGTCCAGGAATAAATAACAAACTATTCGATTTTTGCCAACGCTTCGGAGCTTTATTATACTATAGTAATTTAAAAATTACTATGGTAATTTTTAAAGTGTGTTGTCCTGAAAATAGTTTTTGTTTTTATCTTTGTACTTTTATGTTGTAATAACATTGATTGAGCCCTGATGAAGGAGAAATAAAGCTCCGAAACGTTGGCAAAAATCGAATAGTTTGTTATTTACTCTTGGACCTAATCCAACTAACCAAAAAAAACTAATGAAAAATTAAAATGTTCAAATATGGCTTTTAATTTATTATACGCTTAATTAAGATGTTTGGAATAAAACAGCTGTGGCACTATGAAATTTTTAGATACACTACATTATCTGTTATTTAAAACATTAAAACATAATTTAAAAATTTTATTTTTTTTTTGTTTTTGTAAATTATACGTTTTTCTTGTCTTACTCATACACGTACTTCATAGATATCAGTACCTGTAGGTAATTTTTGTTTTACCCATCACTTAATATACAATACGCGTTCGTTGAAGTAACATAGTGAGTAGGTGTGGTTATGATTAACAATAATTGTATTGGATAGTGGCTTCTGTGATATAATGTTAGGCCATGACCACCTTCGAGAAGTGGTTCACTCAATTACAATTACATTTACAATTACGTATGGGGTAGGTGCGAGTCCTGTTTCATTTAGGCGTCTGTTACTTCTTTTGGTTCTATTGTTGTAGCACCAAAGTTCGAATGCCTAACAGCTGTGAGTGCTGGGCATTCGCATAATATGTGGAAGGGGATTTCTTCCTCCTCTCCACACCTCCTGCAATCGGGATCATTTTTCACCCCAATTGTGGTGAGATGTCCCACATGAGTGGGTAGTGTTCTGTGAACAGTCCGACTATCCATCTCAGCTGGTTTCTACCCAGTTTTATAAGGTCTATTGACTTATTCCAGGATGGACTGCCAATGAACATCAGCGATTGTTTCAACCCTGGGACTTTCACCCAGTGAAAGTGGTTCACTCACTTTTTGCATTTGTTAAGATGAAATCAAGCTATCGGTATATTTTAATCATAGGAATTGAAAACAAAGAAACACGAAAAATGAATATCAGCATCATTAGCATCGTTAGTAGTGATCATTTTCATAGTGAGTTTCATGTCTCACTACTTCTGACTGCATGTTATCAATATTCCTTTTACAATTATCATATTATCATTTCTCTACATCTCGTTTCCTTTACACTGATGTGTAATCAGTGTAAAATCACGTTAAACGCAGGTACGCCATCATCAGATAATGTAAAAAATTCTGAATATTGCGATACACCGTAAAAATCCTTGCTAAGCTGAAAAATAAATAAGGGCGGCCATTGTCAACGTCGCGTCATCACAGAAAAAAAAAACGCCGGTGTGCATTTCTTACCTAATTTTCTTTTAAATCTCTTACCTAATGCATTATTACCTAATTCATTGTGTCTAAATATAAGTGGTTAATGCTGATTTTTTTACGACAGGTACATATATGATTATATAATTCACAAAAGTGATGTTAGAGGTTTATCTGAAAAACTTATAAAATATTAAGATGTATGAATTTAAGCAGTAGAGGAGAATCGGGTATTATGGAATACCATTTATATTTTTTACATAAACATGTATTTACAAACTACATGATTTTGATATTATTGATCGAGGCTCTAATATAAACATCGAACTAACTTATACGACTAACGTTATTGTTTGTTGCATGAAAAAAAAATAAAATTCAATTTTGCAATTTGATTTATTTTTAGTACTACAGATGATGGAGAGTAAAATGAAATACTAGTTAGAATCAATGACTTATTTCTTTATTCTAAATACATATTGGAAAATACTTAAATGCAATTTATGGACAATATAAATAATCGCATAGGTAGGTACATATATATTTTTTTCAACTCCTCCATACTCCTCGTGCTCCCAACAACAACACATGACACATTGTGCCCACTTTTCACTTGTCCTGTCCTCACTAAATTTTCCACCGCAAAATAGACACTCTGAATCATTGTTTGCAGTCGTGTATTTTGTTTGCAGTCATCGGCTATTTTATCTCGGTTTAATACTATGCATCTATCGTCAGCTGATGGTTTCATGTTTTCAATGAAATATTGTTAGTATAGGTTATTCCTGGATGCTCCAGAAAAGCCAAGGTCCTCAAATTTTTATTTGTTAACCCAAAATAATTTTCTTCCATAAAGAGAACATGCTCCATCAATTACACAGGTCTACAAAATAAAAAAAAGTTCTGTCTGCAGTCAGACCCATCATTTCCCATGTATTTTGATGCACTGAAACCAAATTTGGCAAAAAAAATTTTTCTACCGCATCAATTTTCCTCTCCACCCCCATATAACCCCCATAAACTCTTATAGAGGAAATTTTTTGAAAACATTTCTTTAATTATTTTTTATGACCTTTACACTGGTTTTTTGGTCACTGATCACGAATCTGAAAAGAATAAATTTCGACTTAATGACAGCTGTCAACAAGCTGTCAAATTTCACTAAAAAGTAAAAGGTTGATATTAAATGCATATTATTAAGATTTTTTGGGTTTCTGATTACTATTCTGAAGTCAAAAATGAATTTTGACCTAATGACAGCGTCAGCAAGCTGTCAAAATTTCTAAAAAAGATAAAGAGATGATGTTTAGTACATGTATATATACAGGGTGGACCATTTTAACTTTTAATAGGAAATAACTCGGCCGGTAAGCGAAAAAAATAAAAAAAGTTGTATACAAAAGTTGTTGGGAAAGGAGGGGGACGTACGACCGTAACCTTAAATTTGACCTCGACGTTGGCCTTGAGGGTTATTTGAAGGTCAAAACAACTTTTTCAAATGGAAACAACTATTTTGGACCCCGGATTTGAAAATACCGGGAAATTTTACGTCCAAGATGGTACTTCTCAACAAAGTCATGGCAAGGTCGAATGAAGGTCAAATTTTAGAAAATTGTTAAATAACGAGGGCTAGCTCGGGATAGATTGGAAACAGTAAAATGTTTTCGATTAAAGTTGTCAGGGTCGAAGAAGGTCACTTCCCGATACCAATGACCTTGACGTTAAACATTTCAAATCAGAGGTCAAAAGTAGGGTTTCATGCTTGATAAATCACTTTGACCTTGAAATAACCTGAAAAACCGAAAAATTGTACTGTTTCCAATCTCTATCCCGAGCTAGCCCTCGTTATTTAACAATTTTCTAAAATTTGACCTTCATTCGACCTTGCCATGACCTTGTTGACAAGTATCACTTTGGACGTAAAATTTCCCGGTATTTTCAAATCCAGGATCAAAAATAGTTGTTTCCATTTGAAAAAGTTGTTTTTGACCTTCAAATAACCCTCAAGGTCAACGTCGAGGTCAAATTTAAGGTTACGGTCGTACATCCCCCTCCTTGCCCAACAACTTTTGTATACAACTTTTTTTATTTTTTTCGCGTACCGGCCGAGTTATGTCCTATTAAAGGTTAAAATGGTCCACCCTGTATATAAACACGTACTAAATATCATCTCTTTATCTTTTTTCGAAATTTTGACAGCTTGCTGACGCTGTCATTAGGTCAAAATTCATTTTTGACTTCAGAATCGTAATCAGAATATCAACTTTTCACTTTTTTAGTGAAATTTGACAGCTTGTTGACAACTGTCATTAAGTCGAAATTTATTCTTGACTTCAGATTCGTGATCAGCGACAAAACAAAAAACAATATAAAGGTCATAAAAAATAATTAAAGAAATGTTTTTAAAAAATTTCTATAAGAGTTTATGGGGGTTATATGGGGCTGGAGAGAAAAATTGATGCTGTAGAAAAATTTGTTTTGCCAAATTTGGTTTCAGTGCATCAAAATACATAGGAAATGATGGATCTGATTGCAAAAACAGAACTTTTTTTTATTTTGGTGACCTGTGTTATTTGTCTACAGCTTCAGAAAATAGGGGTTTTCCAGATTTAGTTATATATCAACAACAAATAAATCAACATGACCGTCTTTTCTACATAGTTTAAGTATTGTTTACGTGGTACACGGAAAACATTAGCAACTTTTTTGTATCCGATTTTTTTTTTACCTGACAACTTCGATTAGTTTTGTTTTTATCCAAAGCAGGTCCCATATCTGCCAATTTTTATTTTAATGAATTTAAAAAAAAGATTAATTTCGGGAAATAAGAAACATATGCCATATAAAACTCTTGTATTATACACTATATAAAAGTGACACATGGAAACGGAGCAATTGATTTAACTGAAAAAAATTACTAAACTGTAACAAACTACATTCTTCAGTTATCAACTTACCCAAATTTAAATCGGATAGCACGCTTTATAAGAATTTTAAGTCAATGGGCAAAGCATTTTTAAAAATGCTTTCTTCATTACCACCAACGATAACTTGCCAATTTCAAGATTATTTTGCTTTTAAAACGTCTTCTCTCTATAGAACACAGTGTCTCCGTATTGCACTTAATGAATAGACTCTACCGGATGTCCCACCATTCTGATTTTAAACAGACATATTCCATTTAACTTTCGCCTGTTCTAGATTATACGATTCTCTATTTCTACATCTGCCTCCGATCATGGCTGTGACGTCACAAATCAACCAGTAGATACTAGTAGATCGACCGTTAAATTCAGAAACACACCCCTTCGTCTGCAAACCTTATTAAAATTCTAAAGCCGTTTTGTTTAACGGCCGCAAATTGAAAACCGAATTTGCTAAAGGAGGCAAAGATTACACGGATTCCAAAAATAAATCAAGTGCGTTAGATAATGGCAAAAAGACGAGGGGCGATGCCTTGGAGCCAATCAGATAAGGCGTTGGGTTTCCCTTTCGGGCGGCTTTTTTGTCCCTTGTTGTTGAAGTGGAAAATTACTTTATCGCAAAGGTCGTCATAAAATTATATCAAGTATTAGAGTACTAACTAATAACTAACTACTAAGCAAGGGCGTAGCCAAGGAGGGCGATGGGGGAGATCGCCCCCCCCCCCAAAAGAGTCCTCAAGTAAAGTAAAAATCAAAATACTCGGGGGATTTCGGTTGCCGTTGCCTGCATTGACCTTTTTTTTGGCTTTTTTTGTTTCATCTGTATTGGGCGCGCCCCCCCCCCCCCCCCAAAGATAAATACTGGCTATGCCCTTGATCAAAAGAGCTTGCCTAGAAGAACTCAGTGACGGGTCACTGGTGCGCTGATAAACTTACCGATTGTGTTAAAGATTTGCAATAGTACCAGGATCACTAATATCCGTTCGACATATTTTGCATTGAATCGCATATAAAATCTATGTCAAAAGTTCTGAGACGGCTGGATAACTCGAGAAATACGCCTCCTAGAGAAAAATGATCTTCTAAAAGTTGTCGGATTTTTCCCTGACAATCCAATGGCGACTTTAATTTGACCTTGACCATGACCTTGAAGGTTATGTCAAGGTCAAGTCCGTTTTAACAAATGGGACCCCCTATTTTTGACACCGGAAATGAGAAGAGCGGAAAATTTTACAATAGATTATGACCTTGACCAACTCTTGGGATTTGATCTTCAAGGCTATTCCAAGGCCAAATACAATTGAATCACTGCAGCTTAATAAATACACATCATGAAAAAAGACTTATCTAGCCATCTAAGGCAAAACTCTTTACTGTCCAGCCGGCTAAGGCCAAACTCGTCCAAACAACCTTAATTATTACAATAAGTGATCAAACTGTGCTCCGTTAACCTCTTGACAGTAAGCCAATCGATTATAAAAACTGTTGATTACGTTAATGAAATACTCAGCTAGGATAACATCGCATTCGTCTAGTATGTGTTGTCATAGTTCTTGTCAATTTTGTGGCTTAGTTTTGTTCACCATACCTTTGAGATAACCCCACTGATGAAATTGAGTACGTACGACCTTATTCAAGGTCATGGTGACGGTCAAATTCAAGGTCGCAATTGAATTGTCAGGGAAAAATCCTACAACTTTTATGAATGTCATTTTTTCTCTGGGATACGTATTATCAAACTTTAATGTCTCAATTTTATTCGACCTTGGAATAGCCTTAAAGCTCAAATCCCAGGAGTTGGTCAAGGTCATAGTCGATTGTAAAATGTTCCGCTCTTTTGAAGAAGAAACTGGGTTACAGACCAGGACTGGCCAATGAGTGAAAAATTAAATGAAAAATGTGCATGAAAGTATCTTGATTTTCAAGATATAGTCACATTTGTAAAATTGGTAGAAAATCGCAACAAAATTTTAAGACAACAAAAATTTTTAGAAAGGTAAGAAACGTAATTCCCATAACAGAATAGAAGTCAGTGCCGTCGTAAAAAAAACGAGTAGGCCAAAGGGACCATGCTCCCTAAAAAAGATAACACCTTCCACCATATATAAACTATGAACGACATTTACTTGTAACTTAAAGTGTCGGACATGTACAAAATTTCAAACAATAGTTTAAACAAATGCCTACCAATACAAGAGAAAAAATATGGAAAAAATATATAATTATTAACACTGTTTGTAATTTGTAACACCCGATATGTTCAAAATTAAACGTTTTCGACTACATATGTATAAAAACCTATCTTAAAATTATTTGAAAAATCACACTATAAAATATTTACTTGTTACCTACTACTTGTGGAGAAACGCCTGATATGTATATTGTTTTTTATAATGCCTCAGATACTGGACTGCTAACCAAAGGTTGCTTTATGGCATCTGGGATGCCATAGACAATTCTAGGCAATGTATATATTTATATACATATGTATATCAGAAGCGGCAGTGGCGGTTGATGATATTTCAGTTAGCCATATCTTGAAAACGACGCATGGGACCCACTTCACTTTTTTAGGTAATGACTACACACCTCTTACAGAAAGGATTTATAATGAAAAAACCGTCAGCAAAGTTTGCGAAAAAAATTTCAAAAAACCTGCAGAACACCATGGGATCTCAATAACACTGTGGAATATTTGCAGTATTTTTTTTTCATAATCTAGAAACAAATATAAGGAGAGGTTTTTCGATTTGTTACAAAATATTTTTTTTTTTCAAAAAGTTATGGCCATTTTAATTTTGGGAAACAAAATGTTCCTATAAAATTAAAATTAAAATGGCCATGACTTTTTGAAAAAAAAACGTAAGAGGTGTATAGTCATCACCTAAAAAGTGAAGTGGGTCCCATGCGTCGTTTTCAAGATATGGCTAACGGAAATATCACCAACCGCCATTGAGTAACGGTACTGTGCTCTACATTTATACACTGCACAGCAGAAGTAGCGAACACACTAATTTTTGACGTTATTATTAATTTAAAAAAAATCCTGATTGACGTCGATTTGTTACTTATCACGTCACCTCCCGTAGAAGAGTAACGACCGCCATAAAACTTTTAGATACAAAGATAGGGTTACCTTACCTCATACGAAAGGGATTTTAATTATATAATTATACTTAAGTCTAATTTTTATGTTTTTATTATCATCAACCAACAAGGTTATTAACACTTTTTTAGTTTTTTCAACATTTATAAATAGAACAGAACAAGGGGAAAATATATACAATTAATAAATCAAGGTTGGTCAAAATGATTACCCTGAATTTCTTGGCAGTGATATTAATGAATTAAATCATTGTTATTCGGCATAATTTTATTATTACCTGTATAAAATGTATATTGTATAATTAAAATATATATTAATATAATATATAATTATTTTTTATTGTGCCCTCACCAGTTGACTTAGTCTCTTGAGTAATTTGACTTTTAAGAATCGCTTTATAAAAAGTTTTGTTTCAAGTAACCCCGCAGGAAGTGGTGTAAAATCTGGTGATCATGTGGATCAGTCTACAGTCTATGTCTATAGTAATATAGTACCCCAATTCTGCCAATTCAACTGTTAAAAAATATCTTACAAATCGTACGTAATGAAGACTTGCTCTATGTTGCTGGAACCATAAATGGAAATGTTCGTACCCGTTACTAGTAATTTGAAAACATTTGCTGTAATTTTAGTAATAAGACTATTTATCATTTCCAAATACGTCTCAAAACTGTTGCTGCAAAAAAGAAAACTTCATTATAGAATTATTAATAATACTGGTCCATACAGTTACCTTTTTTGGGTTCTCAGTATGCGTTAGGTACATATAATCGTTTGAGTTGTAGCTCTATCTACGGGTAGTTCCAATGAGACATTGTCAAAACGATATAGTACGTTATTATATGGAGACATCCAAAAAAAACGTCATCAACTCTGGCTATGAACGAGAGAGATAGAAATAGCAGTCATGTCTAAGCTTTTCGGTTATGTCAAACTTTTGACAAGTGACTGTCACAATTTGTAAAATAAACAATAACTGTCATACGATGTGACAGTTTTGACAAGTAAATAAGGTTATAAATTCGAATAAGAATAGAAACACGTCTTTTTTTTCTTGGCCAACTTTGATGACGTTTTTTTTGGATGTCTCTATATCATATGCACCTATTATATTACATCGTATAACCATAGAATACGTTAATATATAGTTACGTGATGTTATTACAAAAAAGACTGTCAGGTATTTCAAACAGCTACCTACTACATCAATGTTAATATTCTTGTTATAAGTGTTTGACAAATAGAGAATTAAATTCCTTTTCGAATGATGTATGTGTAATAAGCATAAGCCACATATGTCACGAAAGTACTACTCACATAGCACAGTCAATAAAAACCAATACAAAAACCAGAGAACCAGAGAACAGGTAAATGCCACCTGTAAACAAAACTATGACCTTAGCGGACGAGTTCAATCAAACGTACGCACACTCATATTTTCGATTATCTTGAATCCAACCAGTACATTGGAATAAGACGGTTTTCGATACAGGCCGGAACAATATAGTCACAAACGTTTATTACTCAACTTTTACTAAGTGCGGTCCTGTATTGCAGCAAAACTTTAAAAGCCTATTAAGTATAAAGAGTGTTTGGGCCAACGTTTTTTCTTGTTCCCTAACGCCGCGATATGCCCTATTTCTGGGCCGCGATACCGCTGTTAAAACGGATAACAAATTACATTTTAATTTAATTTATCTCCTGCGTGGGAGTAATATTTTATTATTCTGGTTAACGGAGCGTGCATTCAATCAAGACAGCTGGCGATCAATCTAACACGGCAATATTAGCAAAAAGGAAATATTTTAATAGAAAAGTCGTATCGTTATAAGAATTATTATTGTCAACTATATTATCTTTCTAATGTTGGAAAATCAAAATGAGATAAGGTTATATACATACATACATTTTTCAAACTGAAGATGAAGAATTGTCGTTAAAGAAATAAGAATTAGTGGGACAGAACTGTCACTGAGGGTGATGTTTTGAGTATTTTTTTCAGAAAGTACGACCAATATGCGTCTCCGTTTCACTTCTAAGCTTCAAAACCCATTCATTTGTCACGATATGGTCCAAAGGTATGACTTACGTGATTAATTTTGATACAGTAGGTTTGTTCAAGTTGAACACAGTGAATCTGAATGCACTGTAAATAAAGTTCTGAACAAAAACATGATAGTTCTAGGACAATTGAACTCAAACACTTTGAGAATCAAAATCACAGATCGAAATACTCTAATGTTGGAGAAGCTTTGTTATTATTAGTCTCTTTTTTTCATTTTCGTTTATTTCAAGACTATGTGAAGACGATAAACTAGAGCTGGAGGATGAACTCATATCTAATATTAAATTAAGTCATGATATTTTTAAACAGTAGAAGAAAACCTCCACCTATCTAAATGTTATAGTGGCTTATTAGGGGCATTCTCACCAAAATTACCAAAAACTTTATCACAGACCGTAATTCTATGGTCTTGTTTATGATCTGAGGAAAGTAAATAAATGCTTGCTCTTTGTACATGTGTAGAAAACAGTTCTGAAGGAGTTCTTACTTCAAAGGAGGGACCCAACTTTGACTATTCTGTAACAGTTACAAAACTCTCTCAAAAATCTCGAACATAATACTAGATGTCAACAATGGTTCCAAAAAATGTTCCTGAATAAACCCGAACGCTACATAACAGATACACATGCGTCTGATAGTTCTAGTACTGTAATAAACGAAACCCGAACAAACCTAGTAATTTCTGAAATCAAAGTCTCTAACTTCCGACCTTATGTAATGCAACGTTTCCAACATATTATGATATGACCGCATCTGAAAATAAATGAAAAAAAAAACTTGGTTTTCTGTAGAAAATTTAGACTTTGAGAGCGAATAAAAATTCATGTTCCTTTTGACATATTTTTTTGCCGTCCATTTTCTTGGAAAATTGTGTTTTTAGCTTCGTCATTGAATATTCATAAATACCCAAATTTTCAACATAGGTACCATTATCATCGTAAGTTTACATTTTCATTGATATGCCTCAGGAATCGTTCGAAAGCGACTGATTTCAACTGAACTTACTGCATAATTTTTTATTATTATTTTAATTTAATTCGACGGCAAATTAGGTGTCTAAAAAGATGTATTAGTTTTTACAAAAAAAAATAATTTACTTATTTCTAATAGATAATTATAATTAATTATTTATTGGAAGAAGAACTAATTATAATGTGAAAAGAGTATTTTTTAATTGAAACCAATTACATTTTGATTTTATATTTATATAGTTTCTTTTGGCACAAGACAATTTATTAGAGTAATACATTTTAATTCACTTCCATAGTCGTCGCCTGTATCAAATTCAAATAAATTGAACGTACATATATGCATTCGGAACGGCTAAAACTACCTTCGGACAGAACAGGTAAAAACCCTCACCCGTGATCCGATCTGATGCGAAATAAAAGTAAAATGAGAATCTCATACTTCAGTCGTTATAGTGATTACCTAGATATAATGCAAGTATTTTTTTTGAAATTGTATGCTCCTACACGTGTTTTTATGATAATAGGCTTGATCCACCATGTACCTAAAACAAATTAAATATTGAAACCATAACACAAATATTTATATTATTATATTACACTTCTATTAATAGTTGCCGTTGCCTTTATTAAAATTTAAATTTATTTAAAAAATGTCAATTCCAAATCAAAATTTTAATTTTGTTCATTAGTAAACAGGCAGTACCTACTGTAACGTTTGCAAGTACATAATTTTATAAAGTGAGTTTTAAAGTTCTTATTGACCACGCTATATTATTTAAGTTTAGTACAAACTTAAATATTAACACACGTAAAAGAGTGTGAATACAGCGTACAGTGTACCGGGTGGGCAAATTTCGATGTTTTTATAGGGTATCTCGGTAACTGTAAGGGCTATGGAAAAATGAACCCACCTTTCCCGACCTCTTTTTTCGAGATAAATTCATTGGTGAAAACCAGAATTTGCTATATCTTTTCGTTTTCGAGTTGTAAACGAAAATTGATTTTTTTGAGTTTTCGATTGGTGTCGATAACTCGGTTGTTTGTATAATTAGAAGAAATCTGTTTGCACGTTCTACAGGCACTTTTTTTAAGTAGAATAGGATTTCCTTAACAGATTTTTTATATCTTGTGTAGTTTTCGAGTTATGGCATAAACTTCTATTTTTTTAAATGGAAACCATAGTTGGCTATGATTTAACTAAAAAAGAGGATTTTTTTCTCTTTACAACGATATATAGTTTGTGGGGTCTATGATGAGTGTTTATGCGGAAACAGTTAAAAACATATGTTTTCTAATAAAGGACAGTATAGTAATTTCAATGATTTTGCACAGTAGGCGCCTGTCATTTTGAAAACAGAACAGTTGGATATTGGGATGTAAATACACAGTTACACATTACTGTTTGATTAATTGTTTATGTTTGGTTTTTGCTTGCATTATAGTTTTAAAGTTTCTATTAAAGAAATTGACAAGGCGCGATGGCGTATCAAAATTACGAAAAGTTTAATATGCTAGAGTGTTTTATTCAAAATGGATATAATTCTGAAGCTGCATCTGAAGCATATTTTTAATCGCTACCCTGAAAGGAGACAACCTAATATGTCCATCTTTGGTAGACTAAAAGAAAACCTCGTTGAATACGGAGGATTTAATAAACCAAGACCAAAAAATTATCGTATTCAAGATGCTGAGGATGTTGCCATAAATGTTGTTGGTATGGTAGTCGTAAATCCTTCAATTTCAAGTAGGCAAATTGAAGCAGAGTCTGGTATATCGCGACGAAGAGCACTTTCAGTTTTAAAAAAACACAAATTTAGACCTTATACAATAAGGAAACAACAACAGCTCCTTCCAACTGATCCTGAACGCCGACTGGATTTCTGCAATTGGTACCTACAACAAATTGAGCAAGACCAATTATTTTTTAAAAATATCATTTGGACAGATGAAAGTTACGTAAGTAGTGCCGGAATTTTCAACCGACACAACAAACATTATTGGTCTGAAGATAATCCTCATCAGACTGTTGATTTTCAACCGTTGATTTCAACCGACACAACAAACATTATTGGTCTGAAGATAATCCTCATCAGACTGTTGATGTTCAAAATCAAGGACGTTTCGGTTTTAGTGTATGGTGTGCCCTATATAATAACCGCATTTTAGCTTACCAACTTTATGATGACAATTTAAATGGTCAACGGTATTACAATATGATAAACTACCACATAGTAGAAGAATTTTTAGACAACTTGCCACTTAACGAAAGACGACATGTATTTTTTCAACAAGACGGGGCACCACCCCATAATACTAATTTAATCTCGGAATTATTAAATACTAATTTTGGGGAGAAATGGATAGGGAACAATGGGCCAGTAAAGTGGCCTCCTCGGTCGCCAGATCTCTCACCGTTAGATTTCTTTTTTTGGGGAACCATTAAAGACAATTTATACAAAAAGACAAATAATACACTGGTTCAACTGAGAGAAAATCTTATAGACTGTCTGAATTCCGTTTCAAATATTCACATCTATAATGCAACAAAAAGTGTTTCAAAGCGATGTGAACTGTGCATCGCAAACAACGGACGACAATTTGAAAACTTTAGGTAAATAATCATGCTCGTATTTTTTTTTTAATCTGTCTAGTTTTGTTTTTGTAAAATATATTGTATCGTATTTTTTACATACATTATTTGTTACAAATTTGATTGTTAAGTGTGTTAAACTTTCTTGTTATGAATATGTTATAATTAATTATTAATTAGTCACTAATATGTCATAATTAGTTATTTAAGTTTAATATACCATTCATTATATACGACTGTTACTATGTATTTATGTTACTTTTCGCAGGAGTAAATTTCCATAGCAACAGTTATTATTATTAAAACATTGTTGTAACAATGTGTTACTATAGAAACTTACTCTTCCTGCAAAGAAAAAACAAAGTAAGTATTCCTATACAAAAAATTAAAATTTTTAACTGTTTCCGCATAAACACTCATCATAGACCCCACAAACTATATATCGTTGTAAAGAGAAAAAAATCCTCTTTTTTAGTTAAATCATAGCCAACTATGGTTTCCATTTAAAAAAATAGAAGTTTATGCCATAACTCGAAAACTACACAAGATATAAAAAATCTGTTAAGGAAATCCTATTCTACTTAAAAAAAGTGCCTGTAGAACGTGCAAACAGATTTCTTCTAATTATACAAACAACCGAGTTATCGACACCAATCGAAAACTCAAAAAAAATCAATTTTCGTTTACAACTCGAAAAAGAAAAGATATAGCAAATTCTGGTTTTCACCAATGAATTTATCTCGAAAAAAGAGGTCGGGAAAGGTGGGTTCATTTTTCCATAGCCCTTACAGTTACCGAGATACCCTATAAAAACATCGAAATTTGCCCACCCGGTACAGTGGATACAATTTTACATTTCTACATCTCTCATTAATGTTAAAGAATATAGCAACAATTGCATTGTCTTTACAAATTTTTAGATATAAAGAGACGTCCAAAAAAAACGTCATCAAATCTGGCTATGAACGAGAGAGATAGAAATAGCGGTCATATCAAATCAAAGCTTTTCGTTTATGTCAAACTATTGTTATGTGCAAACAATAATGGCTGTCGCGTAATATAACAGCTTTGACAATTAAATAAGGTTATCAATTTAAGATAAACGTCTTTTTTTTGCTTGGCCAACTTTGATGACTTTTTTTTTGATGGCTCGATACATAATTAAATACAAATAAACAATTTAACTCTTAAATATAAGCTCAAGCTTCAGAATCAGAATAGTTTTCGTACAATGAAGGAACTAAAAACGCTTTCGTGTCAAGAAAAGTTATTACCTAAAGATTCGCATTTGTGCAAATTATAATTTCATTATGCTATACCTACCTAACTAATAAAACACCCAACTAACAGAAGGGCTAGATTAAAAGTTACTGCATTTTTATTGCTACTTGCAATTAGAATTGCTCGTAAATCAGAGATAATGCAGTTATTACCTATTTTCCTCTTAATTCTGCACGCTACCGACCATCTCCTGGAGTGGGTACTGGAGTGTATCCTGGAGTGGGTACTGGAACCTTCGGCGTAGAAACAAAAAACTGGACGTTTTCCACGAAACAGTTAGTCAGAGAATGTAATACGAACTGTAATAAACGAATAGTAGTAGTTCGGTGTTTCGTGGAAAACGTCCAGTTGTTTTTTTTTCATAAAATGTAAACAAATCAATTACGTTTGCAAATTAAAATATTCTGTCTCCAACCTGGAATTCGAGAGAAGACTTAAAAACCGTCTGTATCCCTAATTAAAATAGTATAAATTACATCTGTCTGCCCGGTGCAATTTAAATCAATTAGCGGGAGAGGCCCAATGAGGAAGTTGCCAATGATGAAAGTTCACCTTACTAATTTAATTTGACTCGCAAGTCGCCATTAAATTTTAATGTTTCAATTCACGGCGGAAATATTTTCGAGCTCAATCTTAACATAGCCTAAATTTTCATGGTAATATTTTGTAAGTATATAAGTATATAAGTATAAGTAACTGGAACGTAAGTACCTAAATCTAATACAATAACAAAAAAATACTAGAGCGTACTGTAGCAAAATAAAACTGGTGATAACGAAATAACACTGCATTACAAACTGAACAAAAAAATCGAGTACCCACTTGAAATGATTATGTTTATTTTATGAAACTACTCTCTTATTGAAAAATACATTGTTTTTTTTTTTATCTAGGTAGGTAGGTCCAATTTTTCATGGAACAGTCATCAACATGAAAAAAAACAAAATGATGGAATCGATTGCACCTTTTTGCAATTTGTCAAAAATTATTTTTTTAAATAGTACGGTTATAGTTAAAAAAAAAAGACAAATTAACTTGGACAAGAATTAAATAATTTAATTAAATAAACTTTTTCTCTTATGGAGAGAACAATCGTCTCTCTTTAGACGCCATCAACAGGAATCGCCCAACATAGCAGCTTTCCAATTACCTTGAAACCGCTCCTTAAGCCTCTTCACATCCTGATGGAATCGCTCACCCTGTTCATCGCTCACGGCTCCAGGCTGGAGTGTAAAAAACCATTGGTGGACATGGAACATAGGGGTATTTTCCGATTATTTATGTGAAGGAATTGAAGGTTAAGACTTCCTATTTGAGGTTAATGGTTCATCCTCGACGCTACCAACCCCCCCCCCCCTACTCCTAGTGCGACCTGACCAAATCTCCTCAAAATTCCTTAACCTTGGGACATTCTCTAGATAGGTGGACAGATAACGTCAACTAATACGCTTTCATTAAGGGTGGAAATTAAAGACAGGTTGAAAATGTTATCGATGTGTATATCAAAAACGTGACATGATAAAAACATTTAGTGTTGAGCTCCTGCCTTCTACTAATGCTAGTAGACTGTTAAAGCTACCAGTTCTTTGAGTACAAAAATCGTACTACGAAGTAGGTACAATTAAATTAAGCAGTGTACTCTTCGACTACTTTTTGTGGTTTATTTAATGATTACTTAATTTAGGTTAGAATCTCTCAAAAACTTAACGTGATAGAGCAATTTTGAGTTCCGGATTTGTTTTCAGCTGGAAAAATTACTTCGGAAACAACTATTCATTATCCAGGGGACAGAGGTTTCAAAATTTTGCAGGGTAATGTTATTGATATCACTAGTTAATAAACATGGTACTATGGTAATTTTTATTAGAAATGTTGGAAGCGCTAAAGTAACTTTTAATAAATTGGCTCCTATCATAACTTTTTTAAAGGCAAAGGTGCAGGTGCCAATGGTAAATTTAATTTAAAACGGCGGAGGCGCCAATGGTACATAGATCGTATCATGACCGCCTTCGTCATTTTTATTAAAATTTACCATGGGTACCTCGCCATTTTTAAAATATTAAAGTCTAGAGCCACACAGTTCCAATGAAATGATAACAGTAATATAAATCTTTCGATAACATTAAATCTTCGAAAACTTAGGAATTAAACATTTGCGAAGTATATATTTTTCCAATAAAAAAGAATAGTTCTTGCAGAAAATCGTAAAATATACATAGTGTTATATTGAAAAAAAGATTTAATTTGTTTCGTTACTTATCGATATTCAATTGTTCGTTTTGATAAGCTTAAAAGGTAATAGACAATATGATGTACTTACATATAGTCTCGCATAATAAACCCTGTAGGTATGTGAAAAAAGTGTGAAAGAGGATCCTCTATGTCCACTTTCATCATGAAATACTTTTAATGGATATAATATTGAAATCAAATGATGGATGTATACAAAAGTTAGACGACTTTTTGTGAAAGAAATTTATCACATTAATATCGAATAGATAGTCTCTGACACTTTCAAAATTTTAGATAACTTTTTAAACTTATACAAGTAGCAAACAATTTTTTTTACTCACAAAACCTGGTGTTAGAAATAGAGACACTAAATGAAAACATGGCGATGTTATGTTGGTATTAAAAAACATTTTGAGGGGTAAAAATGTAAAAAACCTTAAGGCACTTAAGGTTGTAACAATAGGTAATAAATAATTTCTTCTATCCAAATATTTTTGGAGGATAATTTATTTTACTGTGCCTCTATCTACCTGTATCCTTGAATGCTTCTGAAACTTCTCTTGTTGGTAGTTGGTATCCTTTCCGCCTCTTTTCTGATTATTTTTTTTCAATAAATTTATGTATAGAATATCCATTCTAAATTGAAAATAGGTAAAACAAGCAAGGTTGTCAGATATATTTTCTAAAATTGCTAAGCTCACTATACAATTATACTTCATACTTCAGTAAACTGTTAGTTCGTGACTTTCTTAGAAAGCTAGTTTGGAAATATTTAAAAAAATACATAGATATAAATTTATTAGTTAGCATTAAAAGAAAGCTTTTAAAATTGCTGGAAAAAATAATTATAAATTAAAACAACTTTATGTATATTACTATACTCTAAGAAAATTTTGAAGAGCCGGCAACGCTTCGCTATTTGCTAACACCGGCCTAACACGAGCCAACGATTTCCAGTAACCCATTAGAGTATTGTGATTTGCATCGAATACATTCGTTAAATACTTATTTGGTCCACTGTGCCATAAAATTTTTACGACGTCGTTAAAATGATTTACGACATTAGGAATTCTTACTTGTTTTAGACGCCAGTGACGTGTATTTCAGCTAGGTTTATTAAAACAGACAATTTTTTGAGATTGTCTGGCTAAATGAGCATTATTTACAGAAAATTATATTACAAATATTAAGTTTATAAAATTAAAAATATTTCACAATTTTCGAATTTATAAAATATATATGCACGCACATGTAATCATAAAGTTGCACCGCTTTTTTTGTTCCCCAGGCGTATTTATCATTTTCAATTCAGAATAGATGGACTTTACTTGGTGTAGTACCTCAACGACACTTCACAGTACCTTGTAATATAGTATCTATACAATTTTGGATCATTATCATGTATGTACACTTGACAATAAAAAAACTAGCACTGCTGAACTGTCTACTATTATTTGTTTCCAAAAATCTCACAGTCTTTTGAGTTGTATATTTTTTGACTTATATAAGTTATAGGTACAGGTTTCAAAAATCTCAGTCTTTTGAGAAATTGTATATTTTATGACTTGTATTTTTTGTACATATATGTACAAATTTTCAAAAAGACCTAAAATTTTTGGACCCTGTCAACAATTTTATTTCAACATGAACTCACACTTGACCTCTTTTTGGAATTTAATATCTATAGGTATAATAACATCATGTACACTTGACAATAAAAAGCTACTACTGCTTAGATTACTACTAGTATTTTGTTAGTATGTCACAAATAAAAAAATTTACTGGTTATACAGGATTTAGGTACTTACGGATAGACATTTTATAAATAGGTAGGAATCATAGCTGGCCTATGGTTCTATGTGACGTTCTTATGAAGATAAATTACTGTAAAAATGTTAACTGTATATTTATTAGACTACCCAGCTTTGACAATAATTTTTAATGCTCCCTTTTTTATAATAGTTTACCATTATTAGTACAAATATTTATTAGGAAATAAAAAGTACGAGTATACAATGTGTGTTGAATTTTATTACTTACCTTCTACCCGACATGTATTTACTATGTATATAGCGTAAACTATGCCACAATATGCGATTCTACAAAATTATCGATATTTTATTTATATTGGAGTTGTCCTGCACCCACCTCTGTTACGCTACTGATTTGTTTTGTAATATCATTTCAAGCGACCGACCGTAAGAATGATTTACGTAATAAAAAAGAAAGCGAAAGTTTTTATGGAACTTTACAGAAAGTAAAAAAAAAGGATATAAATCTATTACAGCGAAAGAGCTATAGGACATTGTGAATAGAGTTATGTAAATGTATAAAGGTTAATTATTGTTTTTATAGTCATAGTAAGTAGATACAGACTGAAGACGAAAGTAATTTATTTTTGTTGTTTTGTTTATTTAAAGTTCATGTGAGGTATTATTTTACAACACTCAATAGGTATGTATTTTGATAAACTTTTGATATTGAGTGTGGTGAGAAGATAATACCTTTGCAGCATATTAAAACAGATTTTGATAATACTCGTATAACCTTTAAGTATGTATATATGTATATCGAATTCTAGAAAGATCTGTACTTACACTGTACAGGTGTGAATTTGATTAGTTAATTATATTCTCAAGTGAAAAAAATTTAACTAAAAATATTTAGATTAGATAAGGAATTAAAATAATGTATATGTCTAGAGTGACGTAAGTGCATACATACATATGTATGTGATACAGTGGGTACAGTACAACCAGAAAATATTTGCCCACGTTAACGAACATAGTAGACATACAGGGTTTGTCCGGAAAGTAATGTCAGTGAGCTTTGAAAAATGGTTTTTATTGGTTCTATGTGTACAAATCTTTAGAAACTTTCAAAATACATTCCTCCTGCGTCCACACATCGGTTCCAACGGGTTTTCCACGCATCAAAAGCCGCACGGTAGTCGTTTTCCGGAATCGCCTTTAAAGTGTCGGTGCAAGCCTTCCGAATGTTTTTCACCGACCCAAAATGCTGTCCTTTCATTGGGGTTTTGAGGCGCGGAAACAGAAAAAAGTCTGGGGGGGGGGCACATCGGGGCTGTAGGGAGGCTGGGGAACAACGGTGATGCCTGCCTTGACGAGGTAATCGGCCACGAGGAAGCAGGTGTGCGAAAGCGCATTGTCGTGGTGAAGCTTCCAGGATTTTGAGATGTCTGGGCGGACGCGATTCACCCTGCGTTTCAGCCGCTTCAGCACCTCGACGTAAAACTTTCCGGTTACTGTTGTCCCCTGCGGAATGAACTCATGATGGACCAATCCCCGGCAATCAAAAAAGACAATCAGCATTGTCTTGATCTTTGACCTGGACATCCTGGCCTTCTTGGGGCGAGGGGAGTTCGACGTGTGCCATTCCGCACTTTGCCTCTTAGTCTCCGGATCGTATTCAAAGACCCAACTTTCGTCCCCGGTAATGACGTCATCAAGGAAAGTGGGGTTGTCTTCGCAGGTGTCCAAAAGTTCTTGGCAGGTTTCGACGCGCCTCGCTTTTTGATCGTCCGTTAGCACTTTTTGCACGAGCTTCGCGCACACCTTCCTCATTCCTAAAGACTCCGACACAATTTCGTGAACAATGGTTTTCGTAATGTCTAATGTTACGGAAATTAAACGGACACTTAGACGACGATCAGTGTTCAACAAGTCACGCACACGTTTCACATTGTCGACGGAACTGGAGGTTGATGGCCGTCCAGCGCGGTTCTCGTCGTTGACATCTTCCCGACCTTCTGCGAAGGCCTTGTGCCACCTGAAAATTTGCCTGTCCGAAAGACAATCGACGCCGAAAGCCTTTTTCAACATTGGAATGGTTTCCGCAGCACTCTTCTCCAGTTTCACACAAAACTGTTGTTCAAAAATCCGTTGCTCAAGCGAACGTTGCATTTTTTCTTGCACCGGGTCACTGTAACGACTCTCAAAGAACGAGTGATGCGACCGCTACAACGACCGGTAGCCAACTGACGCTTTTTGGATCTTGTTGCCAGATCCCCCTATCACAATCCCAGCACGTAAAGCGCGGGCTGGCGCGTACAGTCTCGGGAAAAAAATTCACTGACATTACTTTCCGGACAAACCCTGTATAAGAGATATTCAGAAACAAACAATAACAGACTATATTTCTCGATGCGTTCACGGCTGCACCTACAAAAGAAATGAGCACAATTTCAGGTTTTGTCTACTACGGCCAAGGGCACAGTTACTGTTGCTGCACTGTACCTACATATACAAGGTGAGCCAAAAGTCACTGGTTTTAGGGGAAAATGTTAGATACAAAAGTTTTAGGATTTTTTCCTGGCTATTTAACTGTGACCTTGGATTTGACCTTAACCATGACCTTAAAGGTTATTTAAAAGCCATTTTTTTAATGGGACTATACTTTTGACGCCGGAAATAGTGAGAGCGGAAAATTTTACGTTCAGATATGGCCTTCAATGACCACCTCCTTATACCTTGGAGATCCCCACAAGATCCAACTATGAAAATCTGCTACAGAAGTTGGCGGCAATGACTTTGAACATAAGCTTTAATACACTGTACACATCACCTTGTCTTCACTAGCTGGGTGTACACATGACCTTGCCTTCACCAGCTGGGTATACGGCAATAACTGAGTACATGGTCAACACCAAATAAAACTATAGAAATCGTAACGAAAAGAACTTTACATGTTTACGGATGTAGCGGATTTTCGCAGTTTGACCTTGTGCGGATTCTCAAGGTCAAAGAAGGGGGTCACTGAAAGCCATATATCTATTTTCGGTGTAAAAAGTATAGTCTCATTTGAAAAAATTGGCTTGACCTTTAAATAACCTGTAAGGTCATGGTCAAGATCAAATCCAAGGTCACCGTTAAATAGCCTGGAAAAAATCCTAAAACTTTTGTATATAACATTTTCCCCCTAAAATGCACTCCCGCCGAGTTATTCTGCCATACCGGGACTTTTGGCTCACCCTGTATATAATCAGCAATGAATGTCATCATACACCCACTTTTTTAAAGTTTGCTAAAATTCTGATAATTTTTATTATCAGAATTATCATAATAAAGAAAACCATTTTTGAATTTTTTTTCCTAAACATAAAAAATTTCCAAAGTTGAACCAAACACTACATAAACATTTAAACTCTACCATCCTTATAGTAGATTTTCGAAAAAAATCACTGTTCATGAATAATTTTTAATAAAACTCAGCGAGTTGCAGAGGGGACTTCCAGTCTTCAATTTTTTCGAGTTATACTTATATAATATGTGGCATACAGGGCTTTTTTGAATTTGTATGCAATTAAAAAATAACTGTACCGTAAAACGAGGTTACATTGTACCAATATGAAAAAGATTGTAAATAGTGGCGGTTGGTGTTAAGGTTTTCAAGTTTGTGCAATCTCCAAAAAATTTAAAAAAAAATGGTTTTTTATTTGCAAAATATTTTTTATTAGTCATCAGCGGTACATATACAAAGGATTTTTATTCTTACGTCATTTCCGAAATTTAGAGATCTGTTAAAGTTATCGAAATTTGAATTTGTATTTCATATAGTTATATTTATATAAAACTTACAATAGTTTTATTTCATCGTTTCTAAGATTTTGGAATAGTTATAACTCAGAAAAATTAAAGCTGAAAATCGTAGCAATAAAAATTTTTTATATGGACATGGTGATAATAAAAAAAATATTTCATAAATATTTTGCATTCCGTTTCCAACATTTTCTGAGGGAGCTGCATATTTTTTTAAAAATATGTTTCCCCAATCTCCATTGAGTTTTTCTACTATTTGTTTTCGTTAGGGTCTAGTAATAAATAACCCCCTAAAATCTGGCATGGGCCCATGCTTTCTTGATGAATGAAAATTCATCAAATTTTACCATCCGTCACTATGTAAGTACCATAAAAAATTATTAAATTTGAATTTCTCCTTTCATTGGTAGATTCTATCATGAAGAAATTTAAGGTTTTTCTTTTATTGTAATTCTTGTCTCTTTCTTTTTTTCAAATTTCATTTCCATAGTAGGTACCTAGTATGGTCAGTGTCATGCATAACCAGGTATTGTAAATGGTTTTGTAATATGTACATATATACTTATTGAAATTAGGTAATAGCCTGTTTCATTATTGTAGGAAAATTTATCGATCAAAATATTTTATATGTACTCAAAATTCATCGTCTAACGCCGTCCAACGTATTTATGCAATAGGCCTAATAATTAACTTTATGAATAATTATTATTTAATAGTAGAGTCTCGTAGCAAAAGGAGATGGAGATGGCAATCAACTCGATTTAAAAAAATGTATGGTAGTGTGGTAAATGTAATCCTGGGTAAGTATCTATTACCAATCGCTGTCAAAAACAATCAATAATGGGCGTTAAATCTATTTATTCTGATTTTTTTATTGTGATATATAGGGTTGCCAACTATTATTAACTATGTCTGAAGTTAGCAACCTAGCGCCTAGGACGTATCCACCAAATACTGAGTTTAAATAAAGAAGGATTTTATATACAGAATGATTCCTAAGTTGAGTCATATTTTTTAACAGCCTGTAAAACTATTAAGAACAACTACACACACGTTCTTCATTTGACTCTTTAATTACCTAACCCTGCTTACACTACAATAGGTACAGGTTGAAATTTGAATGTTAATTGCTATATACCTTATAGCTATTTAAATACGCGATCTATAAATCTGCCAATTAGTTAATTAAAACGTGCTGAAAAGTCAGTTACGTCACATACAGCGTCCGCATTCTTCCCATAGGTCACAAATCTGTGATTACGTCACTAGAAAACCGCACCATTTCTCAATCCCAGGGGACTACTCAAGGCGAATTATCTGCTGATGTTTAAATTGTACAAAGCAACTTTTACTTGGGGCCCTACTCCATATACTGGCTATCTAGTTACCTTCTTAAGAAAAGTTGGTACTGCTGTCAAATAAGAAATGTTATTACACTCGAACCCCTCTTAATTCACCTTCGCTTAATTCACATCCTCTCTTATTTCACCACGTTTCTCCCTATTATGTCGCGAAACCGTCCCGGTTAAGTCGCCGCCTGTAAAAGTTTTAGAACTACGTTTAGAAATTAGATTCTTGCATGAATACAATTTTTATTGAAAAAAATGATTGTGTAACACATTAAATATGGACACCTAACCTTTAAAATAGGTTGGGTGTCTTTTAAAAATATTTAACCTTTAAAATATTCATTCAAGTGGAAAATTGAATTTTGTCACGCACGACAAAACTGCCATACCACGACTGGGTATACTTCCGTTTATTTTTTTGTTTAGTTGGCTCATTTTTCGTTATAACAAGTGCTGTGGTATATCTCTAAATATTTCTTTTTGCAGCTAAAACATGAAAAAGTTGACGTCATGATCGCGACTTAAGCGAGACTAAATTTCGCTACTTAAGCGAGGTGATGATGCACGGATTTGGTGAATTAAGAGGGGTTCGAGTGTAGTTATATACTAAAATATGGAGAAAACAGAACATGGGTATTCTGTTTGCTCAATTTGTAATACTTTTTTACTTGACTGTTAAATCGGCACAATATTCATGCTGTACCGATCCTAATAAACTAAAGGTAGTGAAATCAAAATATTATTTCAAACGTGTAATACCGCTATTACATTTTAGCTATTATGTTACTCAGAATAAAAAGAGTAACCCCAGAAATATGAACTTTGAGGCGCCTATGTTCTGTCAGATCACGTGACAGCTGATCTGTTAACTGTCGGCCAATCGGCAATCGACAGACAAGCGACAAAAACACTATGGATGTTGATAAGCGATAATGTGACATACAAGTATAGTAGAAATATCCAGAAATAATACGGTAAAAGTGCCAGTTGTTAATAAATTTTGTAAAGTGTGTGTGAATAAATTGTGACAAAAGTGAATAACACAAGAGCAGACATGGAAACCCTGCCGGTTACGCTAATAGTGAAAGCGCCTAATCAACAAATAGAAGATCAGACAATTAAGTGCGAACTTTCGTGGACTATTCAGAAATTAAAGCAGCACCTATCGGAGGTTTACCCCAGCAAACCTGTAAGATATCAGCTTAAAGCTAAATATCACCGAATTTAATCTAAGTATATTAATTTCAGCCGAAACATGAACAAAAACTCATCTACTCCGGACAACTCCTAAACGATTCAGTCACCTTGAAAGACGTACTGCGACAATACGAGGGCCAAGAGACTCACACGGTGCACCTGGTATGTTCTTCCAAATACACAAAGAGCTGTGAACAAACGCCGCCAGTATCGCAGACTCCCGCATCCACCGCAATGCCAAATATTACGAATGCAACCCCACAGACAGCAACTCAGGTACCGATGCCGGACATCGTGACGGGGCAGGGGGTTCCTAACACCCAGCCGAACATGCAGTGGGTATATAACACTAATGGACCCCCGGTCACTCCAGTGGATGCGAATCAGTACGCTATGCAGTTAGCTTGGATGCAGCAGGCGTATTTGCAGTACATGATGCAATACATGCAGCTGTAAGTAAATACATTTTGTATTCTATTCTTGAATTAAATAAGGCAAATATCACCAAATCTGTGTCAAAATCAAAATAAAAGATATTATTTTTAGTCCCCTTCTCTTGTCTAGACAAACTAAGTTTAAATTGTTTCTAAAAGCTGCTATCAATGAAATAGTTGGGCAAAACAGTATGTAAACAAGTATATAAAATCTTGTCTCACTTTTTAAAATAAAACTAAATGAAGTTTTTTTTTTCAAGAAATTTTTGCCATGTTAATATGTTCAGAAATCAGATGGTAAATGAAATGCAATGAAAAAGTTCTTTCATGCCCTTAATCTTAGTAAATGACATAACTAAGTACCTGTGCATTACATAAATTCTTATTTATGTACCTTAATTTGAACAAAATTTTATACATGATGATAGACTAGAACATTGAGATAACATGATACGAGAATTGTTTTGTTTTCTTTTTAAAGTACTTCTTTAAATAATTATTTACTTGAATACACCAGTTCAAAAATTCTAAAAAATGTATTGTAAGAACAATGTTATCATTTGTATGCTATCGTGTTTGTTATCAGCAACATTTGACAACAGGCATTTGAGTTTAATAGCAAAACTAGATGTAGCTTATATACTCATTATTATCAAATTAAATACATAATTTTGTATAGCCACTAGGTACATTGTCATTTAGTAATAGGTATAGTATACGGTATGTCCGGAAAATTAATGTGCAACGTACTAGCAGAGATTCCTTGACTCAAAGGAAAGCGGTTTTGGCCAATTTGCATATAATAAAACTTGCTTCATTTAGGCTATATTCAAGTTGCCCTAAATCATTTGCTTTTGGGTCAAAGAATCTCTGCTATTATGTTGTATACTCATTTCCTCAGCACCCTGTATAATGGTAATTGGAGTTTACACAAACGTTTAATTAACATATTGCTTTAATGTTGAAGGTCAGGCATTAAAATAAAATAAAAAATGAAATAGGTATTTCGTTGTAATAGTGCCTATAATAATGTGTTTAAATGAACATAGGGCGACATACATACATCATTAACCTGATATTTGCATTGAATAATTCTCAATGGGAATAGTTAACTTGAATATTATTGATATGAACTTTAAATGTTCATGCATATATATTTTTTTAATATTGTTTGATCAACTATTAGGATATTTTAAACTACTACATCTCTGTCACATGTACCTACTTATAATTCTGATGTAAAGGTTAAAAATAACCATTGCATGTTTGCTATAATCAAACCTTTGAATTGTAGACATAAAAAAAAAATGTCATCAAAGTTGGCCGAGAAAAAAAATACGTATTTCTATTCTTAATCGAATTTATAACCTTATTTACTTGTAAAGACTGTCACTTCATATGACAGCCATTGTTTATTTTACAAATCGTGACAGTCACTTGTCAAAAGTTTGACATAACCGAAAAGCTTAGACATGACCGCTATTTCCATCTCGCTCGTTCATAGCCAGAGTTGATGACTTTTTTTTGGATGTCTCCATATAATGGTAATAACATATGTTTATTACAAATTTGAGTTTTGTTTATTTACTCTGCATGACTAGATTATGTGGGAATCATTGGTTATCAGATCAGTCATCTCAACTAATTTTGTTAAGGATGTATTTATGGATAGACATTTTCTTTTAGTGTTTATTATAGTTTACTTAAAAGGTGCAATGTTTTACTAAACGCATTTTAGTAATCTAAAAAAGGTATAAATTAAATTAATAGGTACATATTTAATACAAAAAATTATTAATATACGTAAATGAAGGATTATTTATAAGTATGGTACACATATGAATTAATATTATTATATTAATATTTATTAAACAAAAATTAACATAATAATGAAAAATAGTCTTTATTATAAAGTGTATAATGTTGGTTTCCATGATTTTTAAGTTATTTTAAGGCTATTATTGAAATTAGAAAAAAGTTCTTCAAACAAAAGTAATAGATTTGCATAAGTTTTTATAATGTGCTATGATAAAAAACAATTGAACATCAGAAAGTATGAAACTGAATCAAAGTTGCTTTTTTCTCTTTTCAAAAATAATATATACTTTATGTATATGTTTGTTTCAGCAGATCGTGACATGAATCATTTAAAAATATTGAAAATGTAGTTAGCAACAAGAGATTTTAGCTGCCATTGACGACCAGATGCAGAAAAAAAAAACAAGAACGTTAGCAGCGTTAGCGTTAGTATTGAGTTCAATATAGCTAATTGTCGCTAACTACTTTTTTTAATAATATTTTTAAATGAAATATGTTGCCACCTGCTAAAGTAAATGTGGATATATATTGGAAACATGTAATATATTTTTGAAAAGGGAAAAATTTGAGAAATCAGAATATGCAATAATATACATGTGCAATATGCAAATCTTATAGCAACATTTTTCTTGAGTTGAGTAAGTTCAATTTTTACATGGTTTAGTTTGTACATCTCCAAAATAGAGATAATGTAAACACACCTGAACATTATAAAAAAATTATAGGTACGCTCTATTTCATAAAAACAATAAAACTATACTAAACTCAAAATAATGGGATTGGATATCATCCAATAGGCCAATAAAAAGTACCTAATAACTAGAGCCCGGCGCAATGGTGGGCAACGAGCCACCGTTCTCGAGTTATTTGAAAAATATCTTCACCTTTGATTATTTTTATTGAAAAAGAATGTCCTTACTTCTGGTTGGATTAATCTCTGTAATGAATTTTTCGAATAACTCGTGAACGGTGGCTCGTTGCCGAAAATTGCACCGGGTTCTACAATATGCATTACATATTTACCAAAATTTACCTTTTGTGAACAATGGCATGGTGCAGAGTCGTCTTGGAAAAAAATATTAGAAAATTTCACAGGTGCTGTTTGTAGAAACCACACACAGCCACCTTTCATAATTTGTGACCAATAATTACATAGGAAGAACCTTTCCAGTCAATGTAAAAAAAAATTAAGTATTAACTTTTATTTGGCCACTATTATTACATATAGAATATGCATAATTATTATTATTACATATAGAATATGCATAATATACATGCAATAGGATGTTCCGTTAAAAAAAAAAAAACAAGCACAACTTTGGTGCAGTTTCATGCTTTCAGATGTTCAAGTGTTTTCTTGTAGCGTGTTATAAAAATTTATGCAAAAATCTATCAATTTTATCCGAGGAACTTTTTTTCAAATTTAAATAATACACTCGCAATAACGTGTCAAATTATGGAAACTAACCCTGTATATAAAATTTATCCTGAAATTTACATTTTAAATTTACACACTACAAGAAAAAGATTAAAGGTAGTTCACCTACTACAACGATATGATCGAATTTTTTTTATACCGTAAAGCAGCGGGTGGCAACCCACGACCCATAAGGAAGAATAAAAAGTTTGGAATTCTATTAAAAATATTATATTTAAATTATTTTATAAAACATTTTTTGAACGTTTTATTTCACATATATTATGATAAGTTTCTTCTTATCTACAATTAAATTTTATAATTTACCATACCGTTTCATTATTCTAATATGACGTATTTTCAATTTTCAAATGACATGTTACCCGCACTATCTCGTTGTACCACCAAATGGCCCTTCTATAGGAAAAGGTTTCCGGCCTCTGCTGTAAAGCATGCGATAACCTGAAATCTGTCCTTTTTTTCATTTTTTTTTTTTCCAGACATGGCCAATAAATAAAATCACGCCGTTAAAGTCGCATAAAACAAATGATTCACGTAACATTTTTTATAGTTTAAAATTTAAAAAGTGCCTATTACGATAAATTATTTTTAGCATATTTGTAGTTTTTGGTAACATCCACATAAATAGAGGGTGCTCTAGGATGAGTGACCTATTAAACATTTTTGAAGAACTATAAATTATGTGGAGCTGAAAATTTCTATCCTCTTTTGGATTTGGATTTTTGGGAATCCTCTACACATCTAAAATGATTATGGCTTTCTGACACTTCCAGATATATACCGGAAATTAAAACTAACTATTATTTTAAACATGCTATATTTGGTTTATACTCACTATTTATAATTGTAAAAAATTGTCAAAATAAAGGGTTAAACTTGAACAATTTTGTCCCTTATTAATGCTTATTTTAAATAGAAAGTATTATATTTTATTACCCAGTTTGCTTCCTTTTTTCATTATCTTTCAAGACACCAGCATTCTCTACAGTTATATATAGAGTTTCTATACTTATTATGAAATTATAAAATAGTATTTGCTCTGTAAATATAAAAAATACTAGTATATTGTTTATCCATGTTGTTAAATAATGTTAACGTTGTACTGCTTACAATGAATGAACATATAATATTCAATCCTAAAATTTTCAGATGAATATTTATTAATTTTGACAACTAATGAATCTTTGTAGTTGAGGATGACAATTAAAAAAGGCATATTTTTTCAGGGCTGCAAACTCTTATGGAAATGGAACCCCCCTGATCACGTCGGTCCCCAATAATGGTGAACCCGTTGCACAGCCACAACCAAACCCGGCAGAGCAGCCCGCTCCAGCCCCAGAACCAGCACCCGCGCCGAGAGATCCAGAAAACCCAGAACGAGACTGGCTAGACGTCTTCTACATGCTCACTAGGGTGATGGTGTTGTTTAGTGTGGTCTACTTCTATTCCAGCCCGATTAGATTTGTATTTGTACTGTTGCTAGGTTTTGGCTTGTACCTCTATCAAATTGGATTCTTCAGAAATATAAACAATAACAACAACAACAATAACAACGGGCCTCCAGACCCCGTACCGGAAGAAGAGCAGGCGCCTTCCCGGCTCATGGTTGTCTGGACGTTTTTCACGACATTTTTTGCTTCTTTAATCCCAGAAATCCCCAATGCTGTCTAGTTCTGTGTCTCATTATTGACGGAAATTTATATGGTAAATTAACGAATGTTTTGGTCTACATCTCATTAAACTGATTTACATAATTTTCTTTGGGTTGTAGCTTCGACGAGAGCGTTGTTATGATAGTACCTGAGGAAATTTTCATATAAATTTCTGTTGTGTAGTTTCCCCTTAACTGGCTGTAACGCTGTAACACTATTGAATCAATGTAATAAAGTTTTTATCAGTGTTTAGACTTTTCTATACTTGCATCACTTGGACTGTAAAGAAGCAAAAAGTGATTTTTCTAGTTTTATACCACAGAGATCTGTTAGACAGAATAAGTGTATAAATCGGTACCAGTTTTTTTAACCAAGTAATTACAAATATATATAGCTTAAAATGTACATATTCATCATTTAGCTTTAGAAAAAAGATGTGATTTAAATAATAAGTATACAAATGTATTTAAGCATTTTATTTCCTAAAATTGTAACATAACCTAAAATTTAAGCAAATTTGCATGAGATACTACAAGTATTTAGATAAAATCTGTAAACAAGAGTGATATTTTATTAAGAATAAATACTTTAAAAAGTAAAATAATGAAGTCCGATGTTATAGGATTTTAAAACCTTGCATTCATAGTTCACTAAATAATGTAATCAATGCATGGCTACGTTTACACTCAGTTTTATCATTGCTAGAGTCAAATCAGAAACTTTGAAAAAAAAACATTTCTGAGTTTACGTAAACATTCACCTAAGAGTTATGATTCCTTGAATGAACCAAAGTGAAGCGACTGATATTAAAATGTAGTTTTTTGTTCCCTCTTTTTCAGTAGTAGATGTTGGCTTTTTTGTCTCTTGTACACTAAACCATGTTTTTACTAAGATAAACTAATTAAAATATGTATGTTACTGTTACCCTTTACTTTTCTTTACCCCTTACTCTTTAACTTTCACTAACTAATGCTAACCGATTCCTTCAATAATCGACAAATCTGGCAAAAACGGGCCACAGAATATACATACAGTAGAGGTTGTACAAAAACACCAGCTGACACATGACTACTGTAATCGAATCAATTGTGTGAGTTACTTGAATCCAGTTGATGCCAGTTGCAATAATCAACCTTTCAAATTGTTAACAGTAATGTCAATAATTTGAAGTTTTGTTCCAATTACAGATTATTATAAAAAATCATTTTCTCCGTAAAAATTACTTTCAAAGGAATAGAACTGTTTTAGCTTGTTGAATTATAAAATGTTTATATAAAAAATGTAATCAAAACTGGTCAATAAGTGAACATACAATAAGAAACAAAAAGTTAGATCAGAATAGTTGATTCAGCACCATCCTCACTTTTATCAGCAGCTGCTTCTTGATTTTCATTTTCAGATATGTCACTTACATGTACACAAGGAATTTTATTTTCTACTTCTCTATTAACGAGATCTTCATTTCCTTTAAAAGCAGTTTCACACAAATCTGTTTCTCTACTTATTTCACTTTCTATATTGAACTGGCTAGCTTTACTTCCAGAAGACACATTACCTACAAATTCACTTTTAATTATATGTAGACCAGTTCCAGTAGTATCGGTGTTGGCCCTATTTATATCATTTTCCACATTATCATTAGTTATATCTTCAAATGTCTGTGAATGTCCAACATTTGTATTTTCTTGTAGACCATTTTCTCCAATACTGTGAGAATCTGCAAAACTGCATGTTTTATTTCTGTCTGGTTGACTAACAATATTCTCATCTGTATTTATTTCTGTAAGAATAGCATCAATATCTGCATCTTTGTCGCTCTCATAAATGTCATTTACTTTACTAGAGGAAACTGGTTCGTTACTACCATCTGGATCGTCTAACTGTTCATCATCGTCACTTTCTATGACTGGTCTACTTTTTTTAGAGGAATGTTCTTTAGCCTTCTCACATATATCATCCTCACTGTCACTTTCTAACATCCTTTTATTACTTCTATTGACACTTTGCGCATCAGTGTTTATGTATTCTAAAATATTTTCTACATTGACTTCTTCGTTCTCTTCATCAATGTGATCATTTGTTTTATTTTCATCTATCTGTTTATTTTCATTGACCTTTGGACTACAATTGGTATTATTGACATTAACAGCAGGATATGGATTAGACAAAGATGGATTGTTATTTTGAGTTAAATTACTTTGACCTTTTTCTTGAATCTTTCTCAACCTTTCCTCTCTTAACCTCTGAGCTCTTTCTCTATTCTGCCTTATTCTTTCCATTTGTCCCTCAGTTATTTCCGGTACAGTTTCCCTAGCTATTGGAAGCAACTGGTCAAACTGATCATTAAGATCTCTAGAGGGAGCATCGCCTACAACAACCTCTGGATGATTTTCTTCTCCATCGCTTATTATTGGTTCATCAGGATTTTGAGGATCCAGACCCATTCTAATTCTTGTCAGTTGAGTCTACAAATAACACAACCCATTAGTTTTCAGAATATAAAAAATTGTTAGGAAAAAAATTACTCTAAGTAACAGTTTGGTAAGTGATTCTTAACGACCAGTATCAGGAAGATTCAACTTTTATCCGCATGTTTTATTTTGTAATTTCAATTTTGTAAACTTGAACAACTACTGTAGTCATTATTCTCTAAATTAACCAACGTTTAAACGCTAACGATGAATAATTAGTTAGTCGCATATTATGGGTCACATAATTAAACAACTCATTCAAATTGTAAATTATCTATGAGCTCATCCTAGAAAACATTTTTTATATGTATGAGTTGTATAGATACAAAACCTGTCAAGTCAGTCCTAATTGATTTTGAAATACCTACTTAAGAAAAACCACCACACAAATGGAATGGTTTAAATGAAAAAAATATATATTTCCAAAATCTATTAAAATGGTTACTGTCGTCAATGATATTTAAAGAAGTGACTTGACGGAATTTGCAGTTGACCTTCTGCTATGGTTATTTCATTATAGGTAGTTTATTCGGGGGAGTTTTAGGCAGTTATACTACAGTTAGGGTGACCAGACGTCCTCTTTTACCTGGACAAGTCCTCTTTTTGATAAGTTTTGTCCGGTATATATTTCGGCATTATACACAAAAGGTCCTCTTTTTAGCTAGCAAACTAGCAATATAAGAAATGAGCTATAAGAAAACAATCATCCGTTCTCCATTTATTACTATGTAAACATTACTCAGGTAGCGTGCATGAAATAAATAGTTTCTGCTTGCAATATTGTTGTTTACTTAAATCAAAGTTTTCAAAAAGAATTTAATTTTTATTATCTCAATTTTATTATCATTTCAATGACTTTTTTCAAACATTTGTCCTCTATTTGAGTTACTGAATTATGGTCACCCTATTCAGACTATAAGACTCGTATATTGTATATTGGAGTACCTGTCTATTTTACAAAAAAAGTAAAGCCGTTTTCACTTCGAAAAAATAACAATTTTTAGTAAAAACATTTGCCTATTATGTAACAACATAATAAATGTCTAGTCTATTTCCTATAAGTGAGGTTGGGTTACGCAACACATACATAGGCAACTGATAGCATGTGAAGGGGGTTGCCTCAATTTGATTTGATTGGAGTAGTCCTGTGTAAGTTGGTGCTGTTGTACAACCTCCGCTATATGCAACATGTTGAATAGTGTGATATAATTACATAATAAAATATGGCAAACGTGTGAAAGGCTACTAGTTAATTTTGTGTATTGCATTTACGATGCGTACGCCTTTCTGGCACATGAAAATTACACATGTCACTAATTACACCTGCATGAAAATTATTAAATATATATATATGTATATATACCGGGTATCCCAACTCTATTTAGACAGGCAATATCTTGGAAACTCTATGACAGAAAAAAAATGTTTACTATAAAAGTTATTCTGTTTAAAAATATGTGTTAACCATTTCTTTTTTTATGTACAGGGTTCACAAAAAAAGCAACACGTTATGCAACTGTAATTTTTCAAATGGAATACCCTGTACATTTTCCTATCTTTAGATTCTCATTTAATTGTTAACACGTTCAATGCCAAGGACGCGAATTCGCGTCATGCGTGTTTTCATTTTGCGCGCCAAAGACGCGAATTCACGTTTTCGTATATGAGGATTTCTAATAGCTCTAAAATTAATGGCGCTGTAGATGCAAGTCTGATATATGTCAGGCGTATTATTAAAGGTACTAACTACATCAGTACAGCTGTGGTTGTCGTTTCGTGCGTATCGTGTCTGTTATATTATAATGAATCAGCCAAGTACTTCGAAAAATGTGTGTTCAACTCCTGTCCAAGAGAGACCCAAAATGTATGCATAAATCCACTTATAAATATTAATTTTAAATTAAAAATAGATTAGGAAGAAATATTTTGAAATTGAGGTTATATTTTTTTGACAGGTGGAAAGTAAAAAAAATGTATACGCCAGAGGAGGCAATTGAATTGTTATTTTCTGGTGAACTGTCTTCTGATGATGAATTCCAACGTGCTTCTGATGAGGAGTTTCAAGTTATTTCTGATGAGGAGCTCCAAGCTACTTCTGAATCTGAAGAAAGCGAGGATGAACAAGCGCCCCCCAACTAATCGTGATGGTGAATTATTATTAGACCCTGATACTTGGACTTGGGTTGATAATGAAGAATTAGAGCATATAGACTTTACTGGTACAGAAATTCCTCTAGATATCGAAAATCCAAATGATCCATCAGAATATTTTAATTTATTGGCCACAAATGAGTTTTATGAATTGGTCATTTCACATACAAATAAATATGCAGAGGAAATGTTTCTTCAGGGTGTTGAAGATAATTCCAGAATAACGTTATGGAAAGATTTGACCATAAATGAACTGAAAGTATTTTTAGGACTCTTGTATCACACCGGCACAATAAAACTAAAACGAATAGAATTCAATATTCAATATTCTTTTTTCCGTCAATTTATGCCTCGCAACAGATTTCAGACCATTCTTAGGGCTTTACATTTTTGCAATAATCCTCAACTGGGAGAACCTAAACCAGAAGACCAGCTTTATAAAATACGTAATCTAATTGATTTTTTTCAACAGACGCATGGAGGAAATCTACTACCCTGGAAAATATTTGTCTCTGGATGAATCTATGGTGCTATTTAGGGGACGGCTGGTTTTTCGCCAGTACATAACAAATAAAAGACACAAATACGGAATTAAGTTGTACATGCTATGTGAACCTAAAGGAATGGTTCAAAAAATATTGGTTTATTCCGGTGCTAAAGACAGTGATGTTGGTGGTAAAGGACATTCCTCAAAGGTCGTTATGAAGTTGTTAGAGAACAAATTTAACAAGGGGCATTCTCTCTATATGGACAATTTTTATAATGCTGTTCATTTAGCTCATTCTTTATTAGAAAAAGGTACCTATGTTACCGGCACATTGAGAAAAAATAGGATAAACATTCCTACTGAAATACTAACAAAAAAACTAAGAAAAGGAGATCTTGTTTCAAAATATGCAAACAAAGTTAGTGTCCAAAAGTGGAGGGACAAAAGAGACATTTTGATGGTATCCACAGAGCATAAAGGGAGAATTAATTGATAGTCAAAACAGACGAGGGCAAGATAAAATGAAACCAAAATCCATAATTGAATATAATAAATATATGAGTGGTGTTGACATGATAGATCAAATGTTGTCATATTACAGTTGTGAAAGAAAAACATTGAGATGGAACCAGAAACTAGGTATACATATATTTCAATGCATATTTTTTATATAATAAGAATTCCACCGAAAAAATGTCTTTGTACGATTTCAGAATAAAAGTGATTGATTATTTATTATCACATAGTGAAAACTATATCAGTGGACGTACACTATTAAAAAGAAAATCAGCCAATCATTGTCCACAAACAATAAAAAAACGAAATAAGGATGGAGACCAACGTTCTATTAGGAGAAAATGCAAACTGTGCGTTTCTAAGAAAAAACGAAAAGACACAATGTACTGTTGTTTAGAGTGGTCAACCATCTTTGTGCCTTGATTGTTTCCCAACTTACCACAAAAAATTAGAATATTTTTAATTTTTATATTTTATCAATATTCTTAGATGTTTTTCATGTTGTTTGCTATTTTTTTATATTAAAGTTGAACTAAGAGTTAATATATATTTATGTAAAAGTATAGTTTTATTTTATACTACTAAAAATATAGTTTTATTAACGACACGCCACGGACGCAAATTTGCGATTTCTAGTGCCACGCCACAGACGCGAATTCGCGACACGAGAAATTTAGTTTGTCAGACAGTCGGCGTGCGGCGCAGAACGGTTATTACCAGCTGGCATTGAACGTGTTAAACACATTTTATTAATGATGTCCTATATTTATGGTTAATGGTTTATGAGATACCAACAGTTTAATCTCGAGTCACAGTCAGTTTCCTCTTGGGTGAAATTCCAGCAGATTTAAAGTAAGTAGTAACACGCGAGCTTGTTATAGAACGTACCTGAGTAGGCCTCTTTGTGCCCAACCTTTCCAGTCTGTCAATGCAATAATCAAAGTTAAATTTAGGTACCAGGCGATGTAACCAATATTCATACGTCCTCAAGAGTACTCTCAAGTCCTTTGCTTCATACCCTGGGCCTCTAAATTTAACTCGTTCAAAATGGCCTGGAAGAGCAGAAAGCCCTTTTGGTTCTTGCAAAGTTTGTGCATTGAGTTTCGGTTGAGGATTCTTTATCACTCTTTTTGGCTTTACCACCCTCTTGGTAGCATTTTCATCTGCTTGATTTTCAGTGTCTTCTTGAGGGGTTTCCTCTTCTGCTTCACTTTCAACTGTTATATCCTCGCCTTGCTGAATTATATCTAAATCATTTTCATCAATTTCGCCAATAGATTCTTGTTCGTCCACTTCATTAAAAGATCCTTCTCGGGAAGACATCATGTGACGTTTTTTATCACTTCCCGCGCACTTCTACTTATTTCTAGGTTATGTTACAAGATCTAGATTAAATTATTAATTAAAATCGTTTACTTCATTTTGACCATTCTCAACTGATGAAGAACTATTATTTATGTTGTTAAAACTATGTTCTGCATTGTTGACTCTACTTAAGAACGATTGCAAGAGACGTTTATTCAATTTATCTGTCAGAGTTATTTCACGTGTTACTTGAGTTGGAACTTCACAAATATCTTGTTTCTCTTCGTTTTGAATATTACCGTCATCTTTAACAGGCATTCTTTCGTTTTTTATTCCATATACGTGTTAGAAAAATTAATGAAAATATGACTTGTGAATTTGATCATTTGAATGACGCATCAACAATCAACAGAAGCGTATTCTTGGTGTACACCATAGAGAAATTATGGTGTAAATTGTACAGTGTCGTGTACACTCACTGATCTGATCTGTAATACAGATCACTGATTTACACTGATGTTCTCTATATAATTAGGATCACAACTTAATCTTATTTCTACCAACTGTAAGACAATGTCTCTATGTATTAATAGCTAGACTCGTTAAAATACGTGTTAAAAAATCTGACGTAAGTATGTATCTTTCATTAAGGCCGCTTTAGAGTTCGCAATTTTTATTACCGGCAAGAAAAAGTACAGCAATATTTCTTACTCACACGCGTATTTATGTCTGTTTGGACAATTTCTTAACAAATAAACACAAATACGCGTGCGCGCAATACAAATTGCAGCAATTTTTCTTGCTGGCCATAAAAATTGCGAACTGTAAAGCGGCCTTTAGCCTTAAGAACGTAAGTCTGTGATTTGATTACGTCACGGGTGGTATGCGTCATTGGTCGCGTTGATCCAGTTTCATTACATCTCTCTGGCAGTTGCAACCACCGATTTATAATAAATCTCGGTGGTTGCAACTAGAGAGCCTCAAGGGAGAGAGTTGCCAACTGCTGCGCGCTGATTGGCCCGTAGATGTTTCTCTTAGGTCGGCGTGTGCCCTGACGAAGCGCCGCCATGTCTCAATAGGCGTCAGAATTTAAGATGCCAGCGCCAGTACGGAAAAAATGCGAACTAACGACTGGGACATTGGCCGTTTATTTTTATATTGCTTTTAATGTATTTTATATTCAAGTTGCCGCTTTAATTTATTATTTATGTATAGTATTTGATCATTTACTGCCTAAAAGCACCTATTGGGATCAAGGTTTACTGTTTACAACTTGCTGGCATAATTGTAGTGGTTTTCTTTTGAATTTCAGACTTATAGAAGATACCTATGGAAGATACATTTTTAGGTTGGATCGGTTTATTTTGAAAAGTTTTAATAAATACTTAAGGTATATACGTGGTTTTTTACAAAATGGTTTAATATATTAATTGAAAACAGTTTTAAGTAGAATGGCAGACATTCGATTGAGTATCTTGAAATATATGGAATATTTAGATGGCACTGTAAATTCAAAGTTTGTTTATGAGGGTGAACATGTTCTGAATGCAGGTCATTCGTGACCTCATGAATTTAAACGTACTGCAGTGTTTTTCAGTATCTTTCGCTTCTTAATATCCTTAGCTGAAACGAAAAATAATGATACATATTTGTACATTAACCTTAAAAATACTAAAACTTACATCGATAAAAGTAATCCTCCTCAGCAAAATGAAGAGAACAGACTCTCATAAATTTACTGACGGGCTTTCTTATCCTCAGTTTTAATATCCAAGCCTTGCGCTTGTCTATACGTGCCTTTGACCAAATTTATTTATAAGGCAAACTTGATGCTTTCCTTGTTCAAGAAATATATGAAAAGTTAATTGGGTATCCCTCTTAATCCAGGAGAAACAGCGAGATACACAACAAAGTGATTGATTCTAATTATAATACTCACAAAATAACGCTAATATTATAATTTTTAATAAATACAACACAAATATAAACGGAAAACTTTCAAATCACAATGGCACTCATATGGACGTTTTAATAAACGATGTCCCAGTCGTTAGTTTGTTGGACGACCACCAGGGAGCGTAACGCTTATCTTGTTTTACCTATACATGGCCGCGCTTCGTCCAGAAACATCCACGGGCCAATCAGCGCGCAGCAGTTGGCAATTCTCTCCTTTGAAGTTCTCTAGTTGCAACTATGGAGAAAAATTTGGTTTCCTTATGGTTACAACCAAGAACACTAGAATATATGGCGACCGAACCTCCGAGGTTTCACACCTCGGCGGAGCAACAGCGGGTCGAATTTTGATAGCCGCAAGTTGGCCCGGGCGCACATTGAAACAGGCGACTCAGGTGGAGCAGGACAGCACAGCACAGGTTTTTGTATTCAATAGGGTTTAAATACACGTGCGCAAATTAAGACAGAGCAGGGCAGGGCAGAACTGCGTCGTGAAAAACCTGCTCGCTCAGTGCAGTTTCCTGTACCACGTGTCAGTATTTACATCGAACGCGTTACGAAAATGCGTGAGGAACTCATTGAAGCAGTTTGAAACCAAACGGTTTTATATGAATCTAATAATCCTCAATACATGAGATCATGAGATTTAAACTGAAAGACGAAATATGGAATGAAATTGCCAAGGTTAATTTAAAAGACGGTAAGTACTTTTACAACTATTATCGTTTATTATATCTTCTATTTAAATTGACTTTAATATTTACTTTAATAGTACAAATCGAACACACTGTGAACAAATTAACACAGGCGATACAAAACTGTTTAGCAATATGCGCTCACTCTCTGCGTGCAGTTATTTCCTGTACTGGGCTGCGCTGCGCCTGCGTCTCAATGCGTGTACATATTAGTTATATCCAAGAAGACTAGAATATTAAGAATATATCTAGTCTTCTTTGTCACATACACATACACTCAAACCCCTCTTAATTCACCAAATCCGTGCATCATCACCTCGCTTAAGTAGCGAAATTTAGTCTCGCTGAAGTCGCGATCATAACTGCAACTTTTTCGTGTTTTAGCTGCAAAAAGAAATATTTAGAGATATACCACAGCACGTTATAACGAAAAATGAGCCAACTGAACAAAAAAATAAACGTAAGTATACCCAGTCGTGCGTGACAAAGTTCAATTTTCCACTTGAATTAATATTTTAAAGGTTAAATATTTTTAAAAGACACCTAACCTATTTTAAAGGTTAAGTGTCCATATTTAATGTATTACACAATCATTTTTTTCAATAAAAATTGTATTCATGCGAGAATCCAATTTCCAAACGTAGTTCTAAAACTTTTACAGGCGGCGAATTAACCGGGACGGTTTCGCGACATAATAGGGGGAAGCGTGGTGAAATAAGAGAGGATGTGAACTAAGCGAAGGTGAATTAAGAGGGGTTCGAGTGTACTTCAGCGGCGCAGTAGCCTATTTGCCGAGCAACTCCATCAAATTAATTTGTATTTGGCGAATAGGGTACACACACATTTGGCGTAGTTGCCGAAGATTGATTGGTGTGGGAACACCGAATATTCGTTCATTAAAATAAAAATGAATATTGAAACAATGGTAATCGATGTTGCTGCGTTTATAGTCATGAGTTGTGCTTATATGCAGTTAATAAAAAAAGGCTACAAGAAGAAAAAGAAGGTGTATATGTCAGTTTGATTTGTGTATGTCATCTGAACCTGCTTAAATTTTTGTAGATTCCTTAACCACTCTGACATGCCCTAAACTTCTATTTCTATTCTTTTCCAAGCATCATAGACAAGATTTATCTTTTTATTGTCATCATGCCCTATGCTATCGATTCATCTTCATAGAAATTCCAAAATTTCAGTAGATTTTCATAACTAGAGCTAGGCGCAATGGTCGACAACGCGCCACCATTCTCGAGATATCTGAAAAATATCTTCACCTTTGATTATGTTTATTGAAAAATAATGTTTTTACTTCTGATTGGATTAATCTCTGTGATGAATTTTTCAAATAATCCGAGAACGATGATTCTTTGCCAACTTTTGCGCCGGGCTCTATTCCTTACTCCACTCCATTTTTACAATCAAAATAAACTACATTCAATCACAAATACAAAAATACCACACGTAATTTGGGCGAATATGTGTATCGAGTGCAATCGCAAATATTTGTCTCCTTTGACTCGGGCCAAAATACCGACAGACAGTGGGAAACACCGAATAGCGAATATTCGTCACGAGCAACCCATACACACTAGTCGCTACTTGCCGAATAGCAAATATTTGTTATTCGGTACTCGCCGAATACCGCATGTCTGTGCCCGGCTTACCGGCTACTTAACCACAACCATAACCATAAGCATAACTGTAATTTTTATGTTTTGTCCACAACAAATCTGCGTAAAATCGTGTGTATTTTAAAACTCCCGCATAGAGGATTCAGTTTAGCCAATATCACTAAATTAAACATTTTGTGTGAAAAATCAGAAACGAACTGGAATTGAAGAAATGATGGATATCGAATTGTTAACTAATATTGTAGTAATTTAGTATTAATTAGTGTTAGTTACTACTGTATTTAGGGTAACCCTCAACCCATATTTCACGAGAGTACAGACACAAGGTTGGTATAACTGGCAAAACGTAATTTTAAGCGTAAAGATAAAATAATTTCATCTTTATGTGTACGGTTATTGACGATTGAAGGTCATTCTTAATGCTAATGTTAACTGAATTAGTTGTAGACAAGAACATTATTTTCATATACTCCATCTTTGTGGTTGTGGTTAATTTTACGTTTATGTTAATTGTGCAGGGGGCATTAGTGATATAATCTTGGGTTGTGGGTGATATGATAAAACCAAGAAGTCTAGAACTAAGGAGACCGAACTGCGGCTTTTCGCTGTATAACGCGACGGGCTCGAATATGTCTGCCTCCAGAGGCGCTGTAAACAGTTGTGTACTCTGGTTGCTACGGTATATAAACAGATATCTATACGTATACCGTGGTTCTCTACTAATCTGTGTGCATTAGAGGTTAGAGTCCGTGTGAATGTCCGTGGTGCGAATACAGTTGAGAGACGCTCGATATTTTTCGTTAATTTGTTGTTGTTGCATATTATATTGAATCTAGTAATGTCTTTGCAATTACAAATTTTCGCAATGATCAATATGAAAATGTACTCAACATATTTCATGTTACGTGCTTCAACGTTAACAATACAACAAAGGAAAATATTTCGTTTCATACATACATCAGTAATTTGAAATAATGTCCGATTATTCGGACCGCTTCTTAAATCACACAATGCAACACAGCACTTTTGAACCATATTTATTTTTGTATATATTTTTGTTAAAGCCAAATGGCATGTAAGCACCCGCTTTGACAGCTTAATGATAAACGTCATATAAAACCATAGCATGGTTTTCTATGATAAACATGTGGACCGCTGACCGCTGCTCATCACGTGACTCGAGTACATTACTGTTTACAGCGCCTCCTGGAGGCGGACAGATTTGATCCCTAGATACCGAACGAGTTAGGTCTCCTTAGTTCTAGTCTTCTTGGATAAAACCACATGTGATTTGAACCATAATGTGGATTTTTTTTAAACTAAACGCGTATGACAAATTTTCAAATGCTTTCTATAAAAGTGTTTTAGAACAACATAAGCGTTACGCTCCCTGCTGGTCGCTCAACAAACTAACGACTGGGCCATTATTCAAATGGTTTAATCAAACGTCTATTTGAGTGCCATTGTGTTTTGAAAATTTTCCGTTTATATTTGTGTTGTATTCATTAAAAATTATATTAGCGTTATTTTGTGAGTATTGTAATTAGAATGAATCACTATTGTTGTGTACCTCGCTGTTCGTCCTGGATTAAGAGCGATCCCAATTAACTTTTCAAATATTTCCTGAACAAGGAAAGCATCAAGTTTCCCTTATAAATAAATTTGGTCAAAAGGAACATATCGACAGGCGCAAGGCTTGGATATGAAAACTGAGGATAGAAAAGCCCGTTAGTAAATTTATGAAAGGCTGTTCTCTTCATTTTGCTGAGGAGGATAACTTTTATCGATGTAAGTTTTAGTATTTTAAGGTTAGTGTAAAGATATTTATAATTATTATTGTCTGTTTCAGCTAAGGATTCAAAAAAGCGGAAGATACTGAAAAAACTGCAATACCTACCTTCAAATTCATGAAGTCATGAATGGCCTGCATTCAGAACATGTTCACCCTCTTATACACACTTTGAATTTACAGTGCCATCTAAATATTCCATATATTTCAAGATATTCAATCTCATGTCTATCATTCTACTTAAAAAAGTTTTCAATTAAAATGTTAAACAATTTTGTTTAACAAAAAAAAAACACATGTATACCTTGAAGTATTTATTAAAACTTTTCAAAATAAACCGATCCAACTTAAAAATGTATCTTCCATAGGTATCTTCTATCAGTCTAAAAATCAAAAGAAAACCATTACAATTAAGCCAGCAACTTGTAAACAGTAAATAATCAAATTGATCACAAAAGGTGTTTGAGGCAGTAAATAATCAAATACTACACATAAATAATAAATTAACTTAAGCGGCAACTTAAAACACATTAAAAGCAATATGTAAACACAAACAGCTAATCACAAAACATACACATATTATACGGCTAATGGCCCAATGATTAGTTCGCAAATTTTCCGCACTGGCGCTGGCATCTTAAATTCTGACGCCTATTGCGTCAACCCTGCATTTTATTATTATATAATAGTGTTTAGCCTTTAAAAAAGACAGATAACCATCATAATCAAATGCTAATTTTAATATTGGAAACCAAATAAAATAAAAAAACACGCTTCGTTCACGATTACGCCAATATGGCCGCTTGACATTAGGTGTGCTAATATGACAATATGCGCATTCCTTCTAACCTATTCTAAATCTCTGTATTTTCGATTGGCAAGTAGTATAATTGGTTGACTTAAGGCCGCTTTACAGTTCGCAATTTTTATTTCCGGCAAGAAAAATTGCAGCAATTTGTATTGTGCGCACGCGTATTTGTGCTTATTTGTTAAGAAATTGTCCAAACAGACATAAATAGACGTGCGCGCAATAAAAATTGCAAACTGTAAAGCGGCCTTTAGCGTTTAAAATACCCGGTAATCCAAAAAGTGTGTTAACATTGTAATGTGTAACAAATAACATTGTGTAATGGTGAAAAATATAGACATCCAAAAAAAACGTCAACAACTCTGGCTATGAACGAGAGAGATGGAAATAGCGGTCATGTCTTAGCTTTTCGGTTATGTCAAACTTTTGACAAGTGACTCACAATTTGTAAAATAAACAATCGCCGTCATATAAAGTGACAGTCTTGACAAGTAAATAAGGTTATAAATTCGATTAAGAATAGAAATATGTTTTTTTTCTCGGCCAACTTTGATGACGTTTTTTTTGGATGTCTAAATTCACCACCATTTCAAAATAAAACGCGTGCAAAATATAGGTTGCACGCAGATTGTTCTTTTTTTTACGATGAAGTTTTTCTGTATAAATCGAGTACAATTCATTGTAAACCAAATATAATGGTATTTGAAAATTAGTTTTTTAAACCACTCTCTTATGAATTTTGTTTTTTTTTTTTTTATTAAATAAGCGACGGTTTTACTTTTTTTGTTCGATTCAGCCAAAGTTTTCTTCCATTGCTCTGTAAAACGTATTCTTTTCCCTAAATTGTTAAATTCCAGCATTAATTGTTCCCATTACAAATGATTGTTTCTTTCCTCGCAAATGTATGTTAAACTGAAGTCTGAAAAAAAAGTTTCAGAGTAAATTTCTCCAAAATCAGATGATTTCTCCAATGGTCTTGGGTAAAACGCATTATACTTTTTTTTAATTTTCTGCATTTGAATTCACTTTTACTCACGTATAAAAATATGAGAAATATACACAATTTGAGGTTTATATGCATCAGAATCCTACTGCTGTATTCCAGAGACCATTTTGTGTATAATCAGTAATCACTAATCACCGTAATCAGTTGTAGTCACTGGTCCCTTCGTCATAAAAATTCTTTAGTAGGTAGGGAAAAAATAAAAACAAAGTTAAATTGGTCACAAAACTGGAGTGTTTAAACAAACGTGAAGGGTTTATTGTTATTTTTTTTTTTTAGTTTTTGCATAATAAATGAAAGGTAAAAATATTCCACATGTCCTCTATTAAAAAGGCGAAAGTAACTAAATTCAATTTAATTTAACGAGCCTAAATCTAACAATGTTATTAGTTTTAATTATATTAACTTCTGCATAATGGCTGCGTTCAACAGTCCAGCTGCCTGCAAAGTTTGTGCATCATCTAACACCTTGGATGGATAAGTAGATAGAAGATTAAACGGCTGAGTTTGGTATTGCGGTCGTGCCGCTTGAATATAAGATCTCACTTCTCCTATGGTATGCTCGTGATTAAACTGGCCAACCAGCCTTGTACCATCGGCTAACCGAATTTGTAAGCTAAAAAAAAGATAATGTATGATCTTATGTAAGATAATGAATGATCGTTTTGGTTGGAACAAAATAATAATCTGATTATTTTAATTATTGTAACCTAAGAAGAATTTTGTAAATTCATAGAGATCCTAGAAAATAAACCTACTTTGTTACAGGTTTTGAATTATCCACTTTTAAGAGATCCTTTGCACGTGCTTCATTCGCAGGCTTATCCTCTTCAGAACAGCCGCCTACTACAACAGGTGCAGGACTGCCAAGAGTATAACCATGTCCCTGAAAGGCTTTAGTAATCTTCCTCTTCTGTGTCGCTTTGAAAAGTTCCATACGATGATCTTCCATAGCCAGATGAACCTTAAAAAAAATAATTAACAAAAGAGATAGAAATCATGTACACGTAACAGTATACTTTTATTTACAATACAGTATAGTTTTTACAGTACAATATAGTATTTATTGCAATACGATGACACAATACATAGGCAATTTGAGCAGTATCTGATGAAGGTTGCCTCAATTTACCAAAGAGAAACCAGTTGTGTGCTTGATTTGACTGCAATAGTCCCGTGTCTGTTGGTACAACCTCCGCTGTATGCAGTACATTATTATAGATTGTAACAGCTGATTGCTCTTAATAGTTACTAGAGGTCGGAAGTCAGGAGTACATGAAATCAATTCCAGGGAAGGATTGAGTACATCATGAATCCAGTTTTAAAATTGTCTCACATGCTAATCTTTAGTATAGACAAACAAGAACTTACTAAATAGCAGTAATCCTGCGATGGAAATAGACGAGACATATTTATGCAATAGGACATAAGCAGTAAAAATAAACAATAGATACACGACGCTTATAATATAATTAAAATAGTTTCCGTGTCAAATCCAATGTACTCGACCTCAAGGTCGCCTATGCTTCAGTCGGGGATGACACAAAAATTTGTTTTTATACATACTTAATGGTTAGCTTATTATATTTATTTTATTACTGTGTCAAATTTCGAATTACATTATTCGTTTAAATGCAGTCCTGCAATGTAACCCTGACTGCCGACTTCTATTACTTACTTTCATTAGTGCACTTATGATGTGATTTTCAAGTCAAATTAATTCAAATTGAAACCTACATAAATGTGGTATATTTTACCTCTGAAGCTCCCTGCCTCAATTCTTGAGGTATTTCTCCTCTACGGATGCTGTCTAGAAACTCCTTATTTGCGGGATCAGTGTATGGCCTTAAATCTCCTTCGTTTACACTAAATCCATTCTGCCATAATCTCAAAGTTACTTCTGTGGGTGGTGGAGATTCAGGTGCACCCGGAATAACCTCTGAATCATTACTATCTTGTCCTAATTTATATCCGGTACCTCTAAATGCTCGGGATGTACTTGCGCTCGGTTCAAGAATTTCTACACCATGCCTAAAATAACAATACATATTTTCAACAAATATTTAATTTACTAGATCCAGTTTATTTAAAAATGTTAATCAAATATGAGTATGATCATTGTAAAGAACAAAAGTCATCAAATTATACACAACTTATTATGATTTTATTAATTCAATTTTACATGGTAGGGGTGTAGTCCGATTAGAATAGGCATTAACTCGTGCAATAAAAGAAATGTACGTTAATTAAAATAAAATAATGTACAAATTAAAACAGCCGGTTTTGCACATACATGCATGTGCAAAACCATAATTTTTTAAAATATTAAACAAGAGAAATAATTCACTTTTATTACAATTTTAATGACTATGTTATCAAACCACAATCAAAATCACACATAATCAATTTTCAGATTTATAATGTAATAGATTACTTACTCGTGAACTGATTTGAACATGTCAGCCACTATATCACGTTTCTTTGGTGGACCCAGAACTTGTTGGCCACTATGTTCCGACCCACCTGCATAGTAAGCCTGACCTTCTTCTTCTTCATCACTTGAAGTAGTAAGGGTGTTTAGAGTAGCAAAGTTTGAAGACTTTGGCTTAGATTTGGATTTATTTAAGTCGGGAGAATTTCGATCTTCCGGCGCGTCTTGTGGAGGCTCCACTAATTCCACGTCGTCGCCTTCATTTTCGTAATACCGAGCTATTGCAACCTATCCAAAAAATCAAAAGAGGATAATACTATATAATGTACTCATGTACAAATAATTAAAAGCCATTGCCAATATACACAAAGAGAAAAAAATATTTCTAACCTCTACTTGTCCAGCTGATGAATCCAGAAAAAATTTCGCTCGGTCCTCACTAGCGCCTGTTATGGCAATAAACTGTGCCAGTTTTTCTGCTTGATCAGACATTCTTTTATAGATAAAACATACAGCAACCGTTTATTATACGAAATTCAGTCTTATTTCTGTTTTAACAAACCTTTTCCACAGAACAAGTAAATATGTAAAGTCAAGAAACAGCAAGTCGTCAAATCCTACAGACGACAGAAACCACAGAGAGGAGCAACAAAAATGAGAATTGCTTAAAAAAATTGCTTTCTTTTTAGTGTGTAAAGCACCTGAGTATACCAAGATGTAACTTTAAAAAGAACAGTCACTTAACAGGAAAAATCAATAAACATCGACATTCGAACGGCAACGCACTATCACAGAGTAAACCACCTACACAGAGACGACAGCATTGTTGTCGGCACGTTTGAGGATTGAGGGGTCAGTTTACAGTAACCTTGCAGTGACAATGAACTGACAGACGTAATATTTACGGATACACTGAGAGAACAAGGATGTGTAACGTAGTTGGTTCAACAACAGATTCATCTACACTAATATCAAATATATAGTTTAAAAGACAACAAAACAGAAGGAATTCACAAAAATCAAGACAAACATAAGGAATACGAAAGGACGCCACGCCACACACACAACAATAACAAGCAAGCGAGGTTAGCGAGGTTGATTGAAATACCATTTATATAATGGCTGCCCAAACATGCGCACTGGATTTAGGTTTTGGAGGGAACGCTTTCTGTCGTCTCTATGTAGGTGGTTTACTCTGTGGCACTATCTACACTCGAACCCCTCTTAAGTCGCCAAATCCGTTTCATGACCTCGCTTAAGTAGCGAAATTTTGCCTCTCTTAAGTCGCGATCATAACCTCAACTTTTTTGGGTTTTAACTGCAAAAAGAAATATTTAGAGATATACCACAGCACTTGTTATAACGAAAAATGAGCCAACTGAACGAAAAATCAATGTAAGTATACCTAGTCGTGCGTGACAAAGTTCAATTTTCCACTTGAATGAATATTTTAAAGATTAAATATTTTTAAAAGACACCTAACCTATTTTAAATCAATAAATATATTACACAATCATTTTTTTCCATAAAAATTGTACATATTCATGCGAGAATCCAATTTCCAAACGTAATTCTAAAACTTTTACAGGCGGCGACTTAACCGGGACGGTTTCGCGACCTAATAGGGGGAAACGTGGTGAAATAACAGAGGATGTGAATTAAGCGAAGGTAAAATAAGAGGGGTTCGAGTGTAATAATATCACGAGACGTCAAAGCCCCTCCTAGTTCTATGATTTCTTTGCTGGAATTTTTTCTACAGCCCTGCATTAAAAAAAAAAACATTTTAATTATCACTTCAATTTAAAATAGGAAATTGCCTGTTGCAAATTGGTTAAAAGTAGTTCCATTCTAACTAGTGTTAATTGCAGTTCAAATTGAATTTGAGGTTTTGTCCAGTTTTTATACAGTACTCTATTTGTATCTTTCTTTTGATTGTCCAAACCTCACATGAAAATCTCATATTAACTTTTATAACAAATTAATTAATTTGATTTAAAAACCACACATTAACTTTATGTGCAATTTACAGAAGATTGGTGGCGTTTATCAAACATAATTAGCATTCACTATTTACTTAAAATTTAGAATAATATCTTCTATTTATCGTGTAAATGTAAATGTACATGTATATATAAATTGGTGTAAATTATGAATGTAATCAAAACAGTATTAAATAGAGTAATATAGTTTTATCAGAGAAATGCTTCTCTTCATGTTGTTTTTATGTCAAAATATACCGTATGTCTTCATAATGGTGGGCTTTACTTCATATAATGTATATTTTTTTCTTTATTAATTTCTCGTATAATAAAGAAATTAAGAAAATCATGCCTCCATTCTGTGATAACTTCCTTTTAGGTATTTCTGCGTTTTATATTTTAATTGACTTCTCTTCATCGAACTCAAACAGAAATTAAATGCTGGGTAAAAGGACAGTTTAAAAGAAACGCCGCAAACAGAGCGCATGTCAACAGTGCGTTAAAATTAATTATACCCTTGGATACCCATTTATTTGCAGTTAACTAAACATCTGGATACCGATAATTTTATTGTTCAAGGGGTCTGTCATGCGGTGATAATAAACATAACCTAGTTTTTTTTATATATAAAATTTAAATAAAGGATTTTAAAAACTAAGGTAATGGCAGTATACATAAGATATTTCAGGTTTCAAAATTTAGTAACTTCAAATATAAAGTGTTCTCAGACTCTGTTAAGTTCGACCAAGAAAAGGTGAGAATTACATATTTGTTCTTAACCACATATAATAAATTATTAAATAAACTTTTGTGGTCAATTTTGTAACCAAAAACAACATACCTATACTGCCGTCATAAGGTAAACCCCCATATTTGAAAAAAAAAAATTCAAAAATACACTAATGTGTTCTAGTTTATATAAATACCCAAAATTTCCATTTTTACTACTACTCACAATCCACGTATTTGACCAGAAAATATAATAAATGTATTATTTAATTTCCCGTATTCTGCAAAAATAGTATACGATACTAAGGTAATTACACATATTTTAATTTTGCTAAGGACTCGACCCCATATCTGCAATCAAATACGTAGATTTTGCATAGTAATTTCCAAATACGGGCTTTTTGCTTACTTTGCAATAGTAAGCGATATTTCAGTTACGTTAATGTTTTAAGATTTTCGTCAAAAGTTTCCTAACTTTATTTGCTCGTAGGACAAATAAAGGAAAATAGTAAAATCCAAAAATATATCCTTTGCTAAATTAGGCAATGAAGAGTGCGAGTTATGCGAGTCTTAACAAATTCATAAACTTACCTGAACATAAACCTGAGAGTTTAAATGAAAATTGTGAAATTTGTTGTACTTGGAGCGACCACATTACGAAGGCAAAAGATTTAGGTACACGGTATACTTTGGACAAGGAAAACAATTATGATGAAAACACTTTATGCATTTCAGTGGATCTTCAAAAGATCGTAATGCTTCCACGTTTAGAAATGTTTAAACAGGCAATTCTTACACAAAGACTGACAACATTAACGAAAGTTTTGTTTCAGTTGGAAAAATAAGAACTGGACGTTTTCCATTTGCTGTGCTGTGGCACGAAAGGATCAATTCTTGCGGACGTAAGCAAGAAGATATAAGTGCCTTTAATGCATTCTTCCTTCAAAATAAAGATATAGAAAATTTTATTTTATGGCTCAACAATTACTCTAGCCAAAATAAGAATTGGGTATCGTTTTCGTTTTTAGTATATGTATACTGTTATTTTCAAGGTACAGGGAATTTCCGTGTAATTTGCCACCCCCTACAGAGTTTATTTGAAGGAATACAAAAAAAAAGTTTTATACGAAACTTGTAGGAATTTTCCTGAATTTTAAAAATCTGTTAAGAAAACAAACAAATGATGATCGCAAAATGGCGAAATTCTATCAACTGTTTTTTTTTAAATGGAACACCCTATATATTTTTACATTTTCGAAATCCCTATAATTTTCTGATTTCAAAAATGTATAACAAGTCTATATTTGGACTAGCCGTTCTCAAGTTATTTAAATAAATAAGTGTATAAACTTATTATATTGTCTATCTTAACTTAGTGACCTATGGAATAAAATAAAACAATATTCGTGTCAAACAATCTTTATCCTTATAAATCCTTATAAAATTATTATTTTTACTATTTAAAAAAAAAACAACAGCATATATTATTTTACAAATTTTCTACATAGGTGCCTCCATTATTTAGACGTTGATAAAGTCGTTTAAACCTATTTATGGCACGGTTTATAAATAAAGGATGTTCCGTATTCAAAACAAAAATTTCCTGCTGAATTTTTTCCCACATATGTTCCAAATTTTCTGTTCTGTCATAATAAACTTTATCCTTTAAGTATCCCCACAAGAAATTATCTAAGGGTGTTAGATCGGGGCTGTTAGGTGGCCATCTAATAGGACCTTGTCTCCCAATCCATAGTTCATATAGATTATTTAAGAAATTAGTAACAGGTCCTATGTTATGAGGAGGTGCTCCATTTTGCTGACATATAACATCATTGTACTGGCGAATTGGAAGGTCTTCTAGGAAGTCTTCTATTTAATTTTTTTTAAAATTTAGGTACCGCTCACCTGTTAAGGGGCCTTCAAAAATAAGTTGACCTATTATTTTCTTCCCCAGCATACCGCACCATACATGAAGAGATCTATGCCCTTGAGTTTTTATGGGTGCTACTGTATGAGGATTATCACTTGCCCAGTAATGCCTATTTTTTTCGATTAAAAACACTTGATCTGGTAAATGTGCTTTCGTCTGACCATAAAATTGTGTTAAGAAACTGATTATCTTCTTCGCAGCGCCTTAACATTTCTCGGCAGTACCGATATCTTTGGTGTATATGCTGTTCTGTCAAATCCTGTACTGGAAGAATTTTAAAAGGGCGATACTTACATTTTTTTAGGGGACAAAAAAACCTTTTTCCTCGATTTATTTAGTTGTCTTCCAACATCGAATATAGAAGCATGTGGATTATCTAAGATTTTTATCAACATTTATGATTAATTATAATCAAAAAGCCATAATAAAGGCATATCAAACGTTTACCTTGAAAACATAACAATATATTTAATTCGTCTTCTTCGTTCATTTCAACTACTCTTGTTTTCCTTTGCACTGTTTTTCTTTCATTATGGCATTTTATAATATATGATACCGATTTTCTGCAAGGAACACGACAATTCCCATAAATGCGACGATATTCACACACAACTTTTGCCACATTATTTTCATTTTTATAATATAGTTGGACAACACGAAGCTTTTCTTCTTCGGTATAGACCATTTTTTACCTTTAAATAATCAAAATACGAACACGAAACAACAATACAGTGTACATTACTTAGAAATGTCATATGTGACGACGAATATTGTTTTATTTTATTCCATAGGTCACTAAGTTAAGATAGACAATATAATATGTTTATACGCTTATTTATTTAAATAACTTGAGAACGGCTAGTCCAAATATATACTTGTTATACATTTTTGAAATCAGAAAATTATAGGAATTTCGAAAATGTAAAAATATATAGGGTGTTCCATTTAAAAAAAACAAAGTTGATAGAATTTCGCCATTTTGCGATCATCATTTGTTTGTTTTCTTAACAGATTATTAAAATTCAGGAAAATTCCTACAACTTTCGTATAAAACTTGTTTTTGTATTCCTTCAAATAAACTCCGTAGGGGGGTGGAAAATTACACGGAAATTCCCTGTACATATCAGCAAAAACGATTAAAATTAATTACTTAAAACCATCAGGTGGAAGAGTCTTTTAAAAAACAAATGAAAATGTATGATTTTGAAGGTTATGTAAGTGCTGTGCAAACGAGCAACAAAGAAAAAGTGTGTGTTAAAAAAATAACACTTATGGTGGGTTCATGCAGAAATTTTTAGTGATAAGAATAAGAATAGTAATAAGCATAAAAGTTAAACCTTCGTTTTATAATGACCCAGTTCATGCAGTAAACATAATTTTTAGTAATAATTTTAAAAATAAGGATTTGCTGCATGAACTGGGTCATTATAAAACGAAGGTTTAACTTTTATGCTTATTACTATTCTTATTCTTATTACTAAAAATTTCTGCATGAACCCACCATTAATGATTTCCAAATTTGAAGGAACTTATCCTCTTCTAATAAAATTAAAAAACAAACACCAAAAGTTTATATTTCCAAAATAACGCAAATATTAGTCAAAAAAAACGAATTTATTATTCATTACAAATTAGCAATTGACGATGAATGGAAAGTATTGGATTTTTTTACTAAAAAAGCATATTGACGCAATGCCAACACCTCCTTTTAAAGCTCAGCCAAATGGTTTTGAAAAAGTTAAGGTGGAAAACCTTTTAAAACAATTGGGCGATATAATTCCAGAAAGCAGAAAATAATTTTGGTTATCTCTACCAGAAAAACGTTTGGATTAGAATTTAACTTATGTTTTCTGTTTCCCAATCTCATTTGTTTATTACTTACCCAGGAAGAAAGTTATGGTGGGTTCATGCAGAATTTTTTTAGTAATAAGAATAAGAATAGTAATAAGCATAAAAGTTAAACCTTCGTTTTATAATGACCCAGTTCATGCAGTAAACATAATTTTTAGTAATAATTTTAAAAATAAGGATTTGCTGCATGAACTGGGTCATTATAAAACGATGGTTTAACTTTTATGCTTATTACTATTCTTATTCTTATTACTAAAAATTTCTGCATGAACCCACCATTAGTCTTATGAGGTGATACGAAAAATGTTTTTATTTTGCCATTTTGTACATAATACATGTTGTTATTTGCATTTTAATTTATATACTGAAAGAGAAAGAGACAATCAGTTTTTTGTAACATCCACAAAGTATAATATGTTTTTCTTTCACACAATTTATTATCTTATTATTTCCTACACTTTGTCAAATACGTGTATATTATTTCCTATGCTAGGTCAATTGCCCACCTAGCCATTTCCTTAATTTCCTACGCTATGTTTTACTACAGTATTTGTCAGATACGGGCAATTGAGCTAGTTAATATCAATACTTTTCTTAGCGATTTAACCCATACAGAATTTTATTATGTACAAACGATTTGAAAGCATTATATTTTCATCAATAATCGTTTCTTTCAATATTTTGTTGATTTATCAAAACATTGCAAAGAAAATTTGATACTTAGTTTGACCTAGAAACAGAATTTAATTTCAAATGAATATTTCTGCCATTTTTATTATAATTCAAATACGGGGGTTTACCTTATGACGGTATATAGGTATTTATATAATTTCCTAACCAAATTAATTTTTTTGTTTAGAAATATTTACTATTATTTTTAAAAAAAATTTTTTTTTAGTTTTATTGTTTACAAAAAGCGTGCAACAAGTTTTATTCCTAATCTGCAATATTATGCAGAATTTCACACAAGTTGTCTTTTAAAGAAAAGAAGAAAAACTGCTGAAGAACGGGTAAGAAACATTATGCACTACTCAATTCAATAATGGTACCAAGTTACATTTCAGAAATCCCAGAAAATAATAGAGTATTCACCAAAACCAAAAACACCCATTGTCGATGTATGGAGAAATATAACGTTGGCAGAATTAGCCAGTGTTTTGAACAAAGACGTATGGTATGTGCACGAATTATTTTTTAATCAATTTAAAAATCCCAACACTCCAATAACTGACTTTCAAGTGCTTCAGGAGGCTATTCGCAGAAGTGGTCACAGAATGAGAATTATTGGTAAATAAAGGAGGAATATATACAATTTATATTATTTGTATTGATTGTTTTTTAAGGTAAACCTAAAGCTAGTATTGAAGAAGATACAAGAGAAAAGGATGCATTACCAAGACCTCCACCTAGAAAGGAAGAATTAAAACCTCGCCCACCGGTTGTTACGGTGATGGGCCATGTAGATCATGGCAAAACTACACTGTTGGATGCTTTGAGGCACTCTAACGTCGTTGACCAAGAATTCGGTGGAATAACGCAACACATTGGGGCATTCTCTGTGCTTTTAGATTCCGGAGCAAGAATCACTTTTTTGGATACTCCGGGACACGCAGCTTTCAGTGCAATGAGAGCAAGAGGTGCCAATGTAACTGATATTGTGGTGTTAGTTGTAGCTGCTGATGATGGTGTTATGGAACAAACTTTGGAATCTGTGAGAATGGCGCGACAAGCAAATGGTATATGTACTACTTTTATCTCATCTTTTTAATGTTTCAATTTTATTTGCATATTAACATAATACAAACTTTACTGTTGATAAAAAAAAATATTAGAAAATGTTTGTAAAAATGCTTATAATGTCCTGAAACATTTAGATTTTTTACTTAATATAATAAATAATAGCCATAACTTCTTTATTTATTATTAAAAATATTTGAAATCTATAGGAGTTATGTAGCTATTCATTAGGCTTTTTTTCAACAACCTAACCGACATTATTTACAACTTCCGGTTTAACTAGAAATCGAATCCAACTTTCTTATTTTAAATATGACAGTGTATTTTTTTTGGTGTATTTTATTTGCCTTACAGATATAATTTCAACTATGTAGTTGGCATTTGTTTCTTTACTAACAGCTAAAATGCATTTTTTTTAAAAAAATCTATGTCGAAACGTTCTGCGTTTCGCGAAACGGTCGGTCATATTGCGAAACACTGTCATGGCCGTCATGGCATGTTTTGATGGGATAAAGTAGGTTATGAAAAATGGATAATGTAGTGCAAAACATTTTGGAGCTCGAAATATTGGACGATGGAGAAGTTGGTGGAGCAGCACTTTTTCATCCAGGTTGAATATAATAAATATATTAAGTTTTATTATTATATGTCCACTTAATTTCTAAACAGCAAAACACAAATCTTTTCGCTGCTGTCCACGGTGTTCATAAACGCACAACCACGCACAACAAAAATGGCTACCGTTTTGCGAAACGAAAAACGTTTCGAACTCCGAGAACATGGCCATTATGAATATCACATTTTTTTAAACCCAGTTTATTCCTGCTCTTCATAAATCTTTATTTTTAGTGTTGAGAAAGAAATCCAAAAAGAACTCACAATATTTTAAAAACTAAGATAGTAACACTGTATTTATATTTTAAGTGGTTGTAGTAGATCTAAAGTATAGTAGACTTTAGATCTATAGCAGATATAAAATTAGATCTAGATTATAGTAGATATAAAATTCCCAGAAAAACACCATAAAGCACCATGTTAAAAAGATGCCAGAATGTCTGGACAGTGAAGTATGAATCACACAATGCAAAACCTGTAAAAATAATGTAGCAAATTGTGGCATAACAATAGGACGTTACGATGAATTAAGTTATTTCAAGAAACAAGCATGCTTCTTGGACTCCGTTTTTATGTGTTTCTTTAAACATTTCTTACGTTAACCTTTCTTTTCCCATCATGTATGCATGGCTAAAAACATAATTTTAAGGCAAATAAGATAAACTATTTTAAAAAATATATACAACATTTATATTTAAAACAAGAAAGTTGGATTCACTGACTTCCGGTAAAATATAAAATTTGTTAAAAATGAACGTTAGGTTGAAAAAAGCCTTATCACTAGTTACATAATTCATAAATTTAAAAATTTTATATTTATAAATAAAGAAATTAGAGGCTGTTACTTATCTTCTGTGTTATCCGGTATCTTTTTTGTCACATTAGTATAATGACAAGAATTAGAATATTTTTTTATTATATACAGTTCCGATTGTGGTTGCAATCAATAAAATCGACTCATCAAAGGCAGACATAGAAAGAACAGTGAGAATGTTAATGGAAATAGGAATACAAGTGGAGAAACTTGGGGGTGACGTCCAGGCTATACCTATATCCGCGTTAAAGAAAACTAACTTGCCGCAACTTGTCGAGGCAATTACATTACAGGCTGAACTTCTAGAAGTGGGAGGAGATCCCACTGGACCAGTAGAGGCAGTTGTTGTCGAGAGCAAAGCACATCAACATAGAGGGAAACTCTGTACCGTTGTTGTGCAGAGAGGTTAGTATCTCACAATTTTTTTGCTGCAGAATTAAAGATATCGGTAGAATATTAGAGAAAAAAAGAAAAAAAAATACTTAGTAGTAATGGAAGAGTTAACCAAAATATTACTTTTACTTTACGTGTTTACTTTTTAAGTGTTTCATCGACCACATTGACATAATAATTGGAAGAAAAATAAAATTAATTGTGTTTAAATTATAACAAATACAAATGTCAAATTTTTATTATACATGTTGTCTAAATATTTATGAGACTTTCCATGTCACTGTCACCCCTCCCCCTTTCCAAAAAATTAAGCATTTGATCGAAACATTCCTTATATCAAAATCTTTCTTAGGTCACACACTTTATAATACATAGTGGTCTGTTTTGTAAATCCAAAATGGCGGTCGAATAGGGCTACATGAAATATCCACCATATACGAGGGGGTACCCAAAAATAACCGGAACAGCATTGCCGTGGGCGGAGTTTGTGTAGTACGCATTTCTGCCGCTAGGCAACTCATTATAGCGCAACTCATTGCCAGTTCAGTGCCGCCTGTGTTGTCGACCTGGCTTGTTCTGTTCATTTGCAGTGATTGTTTGTGTTAGCGCTGTTTTGTTCTTGTTTCGTTTATATGATGGCAAGTTTAAGTGTACAACGTGCAGCTGTGAAATTTTGTTTTCTACTCGGTAAAAATGCTGCTGAAACTGTTTTAATGTTGAAAAGAGCTTAAAAAATGATACTATGGGAAAAACTCAAGTGTATCAGTGGTTTGCTCGTTTTAAAAATGGCGACATGTCAATTGATGACAAACCTCGTTCTGGACGTCCATCAACAGCCCGAAACGACGAAAATGTTGAAAAATTCGAGAGCTTGTGCTCACAGACCGTCGACAGACAACTGATCAACTGTCAGATTAGTGGGTTATCTTTGAGCTCGGTTCAGCGAATTTTAATTTTGTGAATGAAAAGGGTTGCTGCCAAGTTTGTTCCTCGGCTCTGACTGACAATAAAAAAAAATGTCGAGTTGAAACATGTCGCATGCGTGGTTCCGCTGCCTCATGTACCTGACTCACCTGACCTGGCTCCATGCGACTTTTTCTTATTTCCACGCATGAAAAGGGGCATGAAAGGACACCGATTTGACAACATTGAAGAGGTCAAGAAAAAAACCAGGGAGGAACTGTCAGCCATTTCTAAAGATGACTACAAAAAATGTTTCGAACAGTGGAAGCACCGGTGGAACAGTGGAAGCACAAATATATTAGTTGTAATGGAGAGTATTTTGAAGGGGATAAGGTTGTTTTGTAAAAAATTTGAAAATATATAGCTTTCAAAAAATTATTCCGGTTATTTTTGGGTACCCCTTCGTACACATTAGAGCTTTGAATGTAACAATATTCTCTTTAATAATAGCCTTTTTAAGGAACATTGAAAAGGGGAAAGATATTAGTGGCTGGGACAGCCATGGCCAAAGTGAGGATGTTACGGGATGCTGAAGGCAAACCCGTTGACTACGTAGGACCGGGATATCCTGCCGAAGTCGAAGGTTGGAAGGACCTACCACCTGCAGGTGAACAGGTTCTACAAGTAGAATCAGAGCGGAGGGCTAAGGAAGTTCTAAGGGTACGAATTGGAGAAAAGGAAAGAGAAAAGCTAGAAGAAGATGCCAAAGTTATAGAACAGAAAATGGAGCAGCACAAGAGGGAGTACAGAGAAAAACTGGAGTTAAAGAGAAGATTGGGTAGATTCAAGATGAAAAGGGAGGGACCAAGGCTTCCAGAAATTCCCAGAGGTAGATTGCTATAAATAAGCCAAAATATTGCTAAAAAATACAAAAGATATACTATAAGTATTCTAAAATATGTTGTTGTCTATAATCACAAAATTTGTTTTTAGAGGATGGTCCACCCTCATTGAATGTAGTGATAAAAGCGGACGTAGATGGTACCCTCGAAGCCCTTCTAGACACTTTAGATACCTACGATTCTGAGGAGTGTAAACTCGATTTGATCCATTACGGTGTTGGCGCCGTAACACAGAGTGATATCGAGTTAGCAGAAACGTTTAATGGTATTATTTACGCATTTAATGTTGACTTACCGCACAATTTAAAAGAAGTGGCAAAAAACTCCAAAGTGGAAATCAAGCATCATAACGTTATTTATAAGTTGATAGATGATATAAAGGAGGAAATCAATGCTAGGTTGCCCGAGAAAGAGGTAGAGGAAATTTCAGGCGAGGCAACCGTGTTACAACAATTTGAAATTAGCCAGGGTAACAAGAAAATTCCAGTGGCGGGTTGTAGGTGTATAAAAGGGAGTTTGAAGAGGTCTGGCTTCTTTAAAGTCGTGAGGAATGGGGAAGTCATTCACACAGGTAAATAAAACTTGTAATGACCAACATCTGAAGTATCTTTTAAAGTGAGCAGATCGTTGTGTTCTGAATTAGAGATAATCATACAAGATTTTTTTATAGCTATCATGATTATTTTTCCTAGACAGGGTATAAATCTCGTCAACGCAATAATAGTCGGTGCCTTTTAGAAACATTTTTACCCCTTTTAAGGGGTTACATGGGTTTCACATTTTCAAAAAGTCGATTTTTTTTTGATTTTTTTTCATTCGATAGTACAACTCTAAGAATATTTTCCCAAAATCTCAAGTCGATCCGAGTTAAATTGTAGTAGCTAGAGCCATTTGAACTTTCCCTCCTTTTACTGTACTACCGAGAGTGCCGCAGGTATATTGACGCAGCTCCTGCTTAGCTTTGTTTGTGTACCTCTCTCTCTTGCTCCTTTTACTTTTTGGAGGATGCTCTGGACATTATGAGTGCAGCAGGACCTTTGCTTTATGGAGCTGGAATCGACGATTCTATGTAAGTTTGAAAAAAATTTTTTTAACTCTTTAGCTACACAAAACTTTAAACGCGTTTTTCTCGAAACACACTTTTCGAAATCGGTAGTCAAAATTTCTCGGAAAGTAATCGTTTGATCTCGCCCAAATTTTAAACACTTCTTTGAGATATCATTTCGTAGTCCCTGAACGAAGCATTTTTTTCCTTCAACTACAAAAAATTTGACAACGTAATGAATACCGAAAATTTTACCGAAAAAAGTGACACTTTCGTTCAAACCACTGCCAAAAATTCAATTTTATTTTTTTTTTAAATCCTTCGTTTAGGGACTAGTTTTACTCTAATACTAAAAGAAAATATATTTTTTTTTATTTTTCAGATGAAGCAGTCGCAAGTAATTTTGACTACCGCCAACTACCTTTTTGTTGAGGCACCTCCGAAAATCGACTGCCATCAATTCAATTTTCATATTTTCTCATCAAATTTTTTTAAAATGTTCAAAAGTTATCTAATAATATGCAAAAAAAAACTGAATAAAAAACTCTTCTGTAGCAAGAGTAAAAAAATCGAGAATATTAGCTTTTTTTTGGCCTCTGAAACCCATGTAACCCCTTAATAACATAAAAGTCGGTATTTTTTCAATAAAATTGGTTACTGATAACTTATTCCTTTTTATTTTTCCATTTCAGGTCCCTTATCGTCCATGAGGCATTTGAAAAATGAAGTGGACATTATCAAAGCAGACATGGAATGTGGACTTCAGTTGTCAGATAAGTCCATCAGTTTTCAGCAAGGCGACACAATAATTTGTTTTGAAAAGAGGTCACTTCCACAGAAAACCGAGTGGGATCCAGGCTTTTGATCACATCGTAACAAAGACAACGTAAAAAAAGTGTTACAATGAATGTTTTAAGTTCTAATAAATTTAGTTTTTCACCGTTTTTTTATTCAGTCCCTTTAAGTGACTAGGGTCTAATACGACTCTATGATGATGGTAATACGAGTCTATGATAATTAAAGTATAAACCGTTTTTTTTTTCAAGTGCCTTGTAAATTATATACGTGTGTATTTTTTGCTCATGCATACGTACACCACTGACCGATCCTGCTAACACGTCGGGATTCGTGTACGCGCGGTAGTACGCCGATCCCGTTGCGGAAGTGCTGAATAGTTAAATGCAGTTTACCATGCATTAGAGCAAACTTTCCGAACCCTAGTCTCCTAGTCATAACGTAATCAAAGGGATTTGCAGTAGCTACTTAACTGTATGTTCATATACAGGGTATCTGGGAAATGAGTGTACAACATAATGACAGAGATTCCTTGCCCTGCTTTAAAAAAAAAAACAACTTAAGCCAACTTGCATATAGCCATAATTGCTTCATTTAGGCGCTAGAGAGCTTTCAATTACACAGCCACACAAAAAAAAAATTTTTTAGTTACCATAGCTAACCAGAGGTTTGACTATGTTTACTGCACGTTTTCGGGGTCGCTGAATCCGAATCCAAGGTCAGATTGACCCCATCACGTCAGGATTTCGCCATAACCTCAAAAAACCCTGTAATCAACGTTGTTTAGTCCTGTAACGTTGTTACTCAAGCTTTAAACTAAAAAACCAATCTGTTAATGCAGATAAACCCATAATCTCATAACCACTAACCATATAACCCCGTGATCCCATAACCCCGATACCAAAGAAAATAAATCAGCAAAGTCAATCTGCATTATATCAATGTTACAAAACAAGAACCCATAACTCCATAACCACTAATCGTACAACTTCGTAACCCGAAAACCACGTAATGTCATAACCACTAACCCTATAATCCCGTAACCCCATAACCATGTTACTAAAATCGTCATACTCAATCTCTCACAGCAAAACAACTATCCTGGCATGGCTTCCACAAAACTAAAGCAGTTAAACCCTATAACCTCATAACCCGATAAATTCTAATTAAAAATACCATATCCCTAAAGTATCGGACACAATTGTAAATCTATTTAATATTTGTAAAGCTGTCAGCATCAATATTATCCGATGTACACCGCGAGGAGGTTGCGTGAAAACAGCGAACCTATAAAAGCTGTTATGGAGTTATTGGGGTTATGGGGTTATTTGGTTTAATTAAATGGGTTTACGGAATCTTCAACACCTGAGAAATTGCTCTAATGGAGATTGCCTGTGATGATTTATTTATTTTTTTGGTTACAGGGTTATGGAGTTATGGGGTATCGGGGTTATGGGGTTACGGAGTTATAGGGTTAGTGGTTATGGAGTTATGGGCAAGGGCGTAGCCAGTAGTTATCTTTGGGGGGCGCTCAATGCAGTTGAAACAAATAAGCTAAAAAAAAAAAGTCACTACAGCCAAGGGCAACCGCATTCCCCCGAGTATTTTGGTTTTTACTTGACCCTTTGGGGGGGGGGGGGGCGATCGCCCCCCTGGCTACGCCCTTGGTTATGGGTTTATGTGGATTAACAGATTGGTTTTTTAGTTTAAAGCCGAGAACAGTTAGATGTTCTCGGTTTAAAGCACAAAACATATAGGATTAGAAGCGCTACCTACTGCTTAATTGATGGCAACACACTGGCAGTTCTATATGGTTTAAAGCTTGAGTAACAACGTTACAGGACTAAACAGCGTTGATTCTATAATCAATTCGCTATAACCTTAAAAAGCCCTATGGTTTTTTGAGGTTATGTGGAAATCCTTACGTGATGGGGTCAATCTGACCTTGGATTCGGATTCAGCGACCCCGAAAACAAACAGTAAACATAGTCAGACCACTGGGCCAAAAAAACATTTTTTTTGTGTGGCTGTGTTATCGGAAACATTCGTGGTAAAAAATAAATTAAATTTCTAATTAAAACAAGTGCTGCATTAGACGACAAAAGCAACGCCAGCTACTATTTCAGGTTACTACGTTTACTGGTTGTCTAAACACATAGTCATTTGAGTTATTTTTATTGGCTAGGCTGCTCATCCAATCAAGATTTTGCAAGAGGTAAACAAGTTTTTGAATCAAGTCACCTATTCAATAAAAAATCGTTAGTCATTTCATTACTCATGCATACTCGTCAGAGTAAAGAAAAATAAAAATTTTCTGGAATTTTGATGGCCTCGAGCAGCTAAACAAAGCAACTTTGACCATGTGTAAGTTGGCCTAAATAGTATTCTTTTGGGTCAAATCAAGGAATTAAATAACCTGTTTATAGTTCATCATAACCTCTACAGGTTAAATTAGGTTAGGTTATTCTATAACCTCTATAGATTTGATTAGGTTAGGTTATTTTATAATCTCTACACAACGGTAAAGTATTTTTGAATTATAAACAACATGGTAGACAAGTAATTTCTTTATTTTACAATTTAAGAATACAATCTAAAATTTAAACCTAACAGTACTTCAAACTTAAACTACACATTCTTGTTATAGTTAAAAAAATCAACATAACATATGAATTCCTTAAAATACTAATTTTTATCACAAAATCATATTTTTAACAATAAAACATTACTCAAGATGTTCCTAATGTTTCCAACAGCAGCGTCATTAGTGTCTGAAAACGGTTGCTTATTTGAGGGACAGTCCTGTTCTTTAGCTGACTAGAAATTATTTTGAAGGCGTGCTCTTTGTCGTTCTCCTTCTGAAACGTTTCCAGAATGATTTTATCTTCTTCCCTCTTCCACGAAGACTCCTCCCGATGTTGCTGTCACTCTGAGAATGGTTATTGCAAGAGGACGCGCTAGAATTGCTATCAGACTCGCAGTTGTCTTGCGAAGATTCTTCACAAAATTCTGAAAGAGGAGGCACAGGATTTATTGACAATTCTGAAAAAAACATATGGTACGATGTCACTTAATTACTTATTAATAACTGTAATTTTAATAGTTGCTGCGAGAAAAGTAATATGTCATTTATATCCTTCTATAGGATATTTGATATTTCCAAAACAAAAATAACTTTCTGATCATGCAAGACTGCAACTCTCAAAAGGGTAAATTTTTATTAACTGATTTTTTTCGTTTTAGGCCACCCTGTATATTTAGATGGTATGAATAAGGATAACATTTTTTGTTCATATGACCACAAAAAATAAGGGACTTTGGACATGATAGCACTATTCTGCCGTCATAGGCAAAAACACAGTAACTCTAGAATTTTAAGAAAATGAGTTAGTAACGACTTAGTGTTCATAATACGTTATTCTACCGTTTAACTAAGCCAAAACACAGTAAAATATTTCTAAACATGTAAATATTCCCTTTGAGAAACCCCTTAACTTAGGATATGGCAACGTTTGCTAAGCAAGAACACAATATCTCACAAATCTCAGTTTCAACTTATTCAAAGTTACTGTGTTTTTGCATATGACGGCAGTCTTGTAAAAATATGTTTTATTTACAATATTACATATTGTAATAACTAAAAACAATTCTTACCACTTTCCGATTCAGCAGTCTGATGATCCGGACTGCCCGACTTAATTTCTGTTTCGGCAGCAGATTCATTAGCCACAGCATTGTCATCCCATTCCATGCATTCTTCAGTTGATCTGTTGTCCTCTACAGGCGTCTCTTCTGGTTTAACAACTTTCTCTTCCTCGGCTTCACAACTGTCAGCTTGTTTGCTATCCTTCACTTTCGACTTTCTAACAGAATAAGTTCTTTTTCTACCGACTGCCTTTAAGTCTTTTTGTACTGGATTTACGTCGTGATATTTTGTACTGTCGCCTTTTCCATTAACGTTTTTTTTTGCTGCTGTCCTCTTTCGAGGTCCTTTGGAATCGGTGGCTGCTTTCCCTGTCTGTTTCTTCCTTTTGGGGGCTTTTTCTTTGATTTCTTCTTGCCATCTATATCATCCTCGCTTTCCTGAAAATCAACGAATTTCCTTGCATGCAGATGGAATTTTTTTTATGCAACATAAAAATCACTTCTATAGAATTCAATAAAGCAAAATAGAGCATTGACCATTGTTTTTTTTTTAATCAGTGTTTTCAGAATAAAAAAAATCCACTCCAAGTGAAAGTACAACTAATGGAGTTTTAAATAACTACCTCGTCGATGTTTTCTTTGGTTGGTGACAATGATACTCGTTTGGAGGGGCTCGTCTCTGATCTTTTCTTTCTTTGAGTTGCACTTGTAGGAGCCTTACCTAACAGTCTGATGTTGTGGTCAGTATTTGGACTTGTAAGGAATGACACTGTAGCTGGTCGTAATCCTCTGCCTGTCTGAATATAAACTTTGCCGTTCATAAACTGAAAATATATAGAAATAAATACGCAAAGCCATCGATGTTAAATTATTATACAAAAATATACCTTAGTACCACATCGAATGCAATGTCTATATCTCGATTTGAATTCTGGATCTTCTATTTGATGACAATTGCAAATGCAAGAAGGACCTCCATACTTGTCCTCCACGTCTGGTACTGTTATTGTTTCAAAGATTTCTTCATCATCAGGTCTCGAAAGTTCTTTGCTTACATCTATGGTTTCATATGGACCTTCCAGCAAGCTAAAAAGCAAATTCTTCTCACTGCTACCCTTAATTAGCAATTAAAATACTAGGATTTGTCCTGAGTACAAGCCCCTGATTAATTAATAGTTAATAACATGTTCATTTGGGATATAAAAATAGTTTTCTAAGGGTATCCATCATTTACAATTATTTAAGAACTCATTTGAGAATTCAAAAATTACTATAAGGTGCGTAATGCATTTTGACAGAAGCAATAAGGCAAGAAATTTTACGATACCGTTTTGATTAAAGCTTCTTCTTACCTTGGTGGAGGTCTCTCGTCCAGAAAGTTTTGTAAAAATAGATCACTCAATATGGCGTTCCCCTTAAACATTGGCAACAGCGTGTTCTTAATTTTTCCCATGGAAACTCCTACGCTCTGAGACAACTCTGTCAAGCTTTTGTATATCTTTCTCAATTGTGATGGCTGATCCTTAAAATAAATTTCCAGTTTTCAAGAAACTTTGATCTGTTGTTCATTCTAATCCAGGGTATTAATTGCCCCACTGCAGCTGCTTCTTTTTCTCTTAAGAACAGTAGAAATTCATCGGCTAATTCTTGATACTTCGGAGTTAGCACGTCTTTAACCTTCTTGTATAAGTCCACTGCATCTCCTTCTTCGTGGTCATTTAATATCTGCATAATTTTGTGGTAGTCCTCCAATTCCAAAGTCTCTCTCATCTTATCATAGTAAGCAAGTGCAAACACTAAAAAATATATTGAATATTCTATCAAAGAACAAACACATTGTAAAATTTAATTGTCGAGTCTTAATTTAAACATTTTTACATTCAAGACTGTGGAAGAAATGGATAATCGTTCTGGTGACAGCATAAGCTCCAACATTATTCAGTAAAAAACTTCTTATTTCGTTCTTCGTAAGTTCTAAGTTCAATATTTTATTTTATAAAAACATTTCAACAAAGTTTTGCTTTCAAACTGACATTTTTAGTACCATTACTATATTTTAATATAAGATATGTTACTACTTCCGTGTGTAACTTCAGTCATAAATATATATACAGTAAGCGGCACCCTAATGCGTACATAAGTGGATATCAAATACATATTAAATGATACATTTTTATGTCATAGTTAGGCGAATTTACTTGGGTCGGGGGGGGGGCTTGGTTGTATAAGAGGGGGTGTTAGCGGAAATCTAAAGAGCAACGTTGCCAGAACTAACTGTAATTCTTAACTCTGCATAATAAATCTTTATAAAAACCCTATATTTACAAAATGCATTGATGTACGATCAATTGACTATCGTATAATAAAGTTCACTGTTATCTTTTTTTCAACTCAACTACTGTGAAATAATTTTAAACAGTTAATATTACTTTAAACAGCTGTGAAACAATTTTTAAATATCTAATAGGAATATGTTGATATGACAACAGCGAACGCACCTTGTGAGCTTAATCTAAGGCAGAACAAACGGTCCAATGGTTCACTCTAAGCTCCACCCACTAATGCACTCTCCTTGCCCCATCACAGATCTCCGCGGTTGTCGGCGGCCGCGCTCATACCGTCTGTCATTTAATTATTTGAACTTTTTCGGCAATGTGATAAATATCCATTTTTATTTTTAGGAATGTATGTAGTGCTTCTACAATACGCTTGTAATAACTCACTTTTCTAATCAGTAAAGAGAGGCATTTTGTTTAAGGTTGTTGCTTGTTTACATACTTTCGTCTTCGTTTACACATAACCGTGCATATCTATTTTTCCTTGGGGAGACAAATAAGGCATATTAATATTAGGATAGTTATCCCAAAATTTTGAAAGGATTTTGCAATTGAACAGTAAGAGGTACTGTTTTGTTTAGTTGTGTTAATATCGAATAAATTTTATTGGTAATGTAATAAAAATCGTTTTATTACCTGAGGTATATTGTTCTATTAACAGTTAATCTAAAAAATTGTCAAATTTCCTGTACCTGACATAATTATACACTTAATTTCTCCAAAAATTAATAAATTTATTAATTATTAATGACATCACGTCTACATCGTCTACAAAATACTTTATGAACCGCCACTGATGTTCCTGACCTTACCATCTCTACAGCTGCTCAACTAGGTAGTTGCATTAACATCGTGAGATCACGCTCGATCTTTATAATGGTCGGCTAGGGATAAACAGGAAACTTGTATAGAGATGCGCACTATGTTTTATATTATTTTGTACACATATAATTTTACACTGTTACACTGCCCATCTCTAAGACAAGTTTTGTCCGATGCCGCTCTTTACTAATCAGGCACTAGACCAGTATAAAATATTAAATGGTATTTCAAATTTTAACTCAAACAGTCCTACAGACAAACCGGATGCTTTTGATACGCCTGCGCTAGTGATTGGATCGCGATTGGTTCTCACCTCATGTTTACTCTACTAACAAAGAAGTTAAACTATCAATTGCCCTTCATTCGGCTAAGTACACATTAGGCTGCCGCTTATTGTATATAGGTATATAGGCTTGCTTGCCTTATACTTTCTAACTCACTTTCACTTTTTTGTTTTTCAACTTCTGGATCTTCAGGGGGTCGACACAGAAAGATTTGCAAGAAACTCCCTTTTAAGCTTAGCCCTTTTCTTTTCCGCCCCTGAAGGTTCCTTCCTAACAGTCGGTTTTACTGTAGAGCTAGCTATCATTAAAGCATTAATATCTTCTGGATTATCCTAGAAAAATATATTTATTTTGTTGTTGCAATGAGTATTGACTTATATAATTCATATTAAATTAAATTTTGATAACAAATTAAAGAAAATTTTCAGGATGTATTTTTGGTATATGAATTCTAAGTTTTGCTTTAAAAAATGAAAATAATTATACTGTAATCAATAATCACTGAAAAAAAATTAATATTAAAACTGTTTCCTATCCACAGCAAAATTTTCCTGCAACCTTTATATGTTACAGTTCGCAAAATTGTATTATTATGCACTAATATGTAAAGAAAAGGACAGTAGAACTTATATAGTACATGTACAACAGATATCGGCCAGTTATGAAAAAGGACAAATAGAAGTAAGACGACAGATGGGAAACAACAGCGTACGCATCGAAGGTAATGAGGGATATGACCGGCCCTCTCACCACTTATGCTAGACGTTAGAACAAGAAGTATAGAATTTAACGCAATCAGCCGATGTCTGATGTACACATAATGTATAAAAATTGAGCACTCCTTACAGAAATACACAACTAAAGTATCTTTGATACCTAATTTCTTTTGTTTTAATCGTGTACCAATATGTTTAAATTCAGTAATTGTGTACCAATTTGTATAAATGTACAGCGTACTTCAAGGTAAGTGAAGTATGAGTGACATATTTGGGAGAACTATGAGCCCAATCACATATGTATAGGACCAAGGAAATATCAGCTAATGTTATATTTCTGAATTGTTATTTAAACACTCACTGTAACTTAAACAAAAGCAATTAACTCTACATGATACTTCGTGGTGATAGCAATTAATAAATAATATTTGCCGTTTATTGCAACAATTAACAATAATCCAGAAATATAAAGTCGTGGTATTAATTTCAGTGATTCAATTTTTATGCGACTAGGTTTGTTTAAAAGATACGGAGCTACAAATTTATATCTAGGCGTTTTCGGGATGCTCTACACTACACCTACACATATATCCAAAAAAAACGTCATAAAAGTTGATCGAGAAAAAAAAGACGTATTTCTACTCTTAATCGAATTTATAACCTTATTTACTTGTCAAGACTGTCACATCATATGACAACCATTGTTTATTTTACAAATTGTACCAGTCACTTGTCAAAAGTTTGACATAACCGAAAAGCTTAGATATGACCGCTATTTCCATCTCTCTGTTCATAGCCAGAGTTGATCACGTTTTTTTTGGATATCTATACAATAATGAATAAATGCTTATTGTAACTTAAACAAAAGCAATTAACTTTATCTGCTACTTCACGGTTGTTAGCAATTAATAAATGATATTTGCCATTTATTGCAACAATTAACAATAATCCAGAAATATAAAGTTGTGATATTAATTTCAGTGGTCCAATTTATATGCGACTAGGCTCGTTTAAAAAATACGGAGCTAAAATTTAATTCTAGGCGTTTTCGGGGATGCTCTACACTACACCTACACATATACAATAATGGCGATTTACTGGCACTTCCAGATGTACCGGAAGTTACATCTGGATAATACTAACCTCATTATTTTAAATGGCATGCTATATTTTTAATATCATATTTGGTTTCTATTCATCGATTTAAAGTCACTTTAATAACCACTGTCTATCTAAAGTGAATGGTTTTTGAGATATTTCAATTTCAATAAAAAACAAAACAAAAAAAATGCAAACCCATAGAAAAAAAAAAATAGGAACTTTCTGTAAACTGTGACAAAATATTATGGTTAATTTTTTCCCATGTAAGTGTGAGAGACTGAGCTTATTGACAAACATACTAGATATACAACAAAATTCAACAGGGTGCTCAAAATACACAGTCAAATTTGAACTTATTCCTTTATTAAGTTGCTTATTTTAAATTAAACGTACATTTTATTATTCCTTTCGCTTTCTTCTTTTATCCTCTTTCAAGACATACCGAAAATGGTTCCAAGTTACATCAAATTGTTTGTAGTGAGAAAAGTTTATTAAGAATTAGATAGCAAGCACAACCTTTCATACTCATGTGATAAAAAAATACTATAAAAATATACTACTGTGAAAGTTATTAGTTTTTTTCTATGGGTTTACAATTTAATTTTTTTTTATTAAAATATCTCAAAAAACTTTTCTTAAAATGTCTCTAAAATATGGCAAAAAAATATAACGCCATTTGAAATGACGTTAATATCCACTTTCGGTACATCCGGAAGTGCCAGAAAGTCGCAATTATCTTTAGATGTGCATCCCTAAAAACCCACAGATCTAAATTTTTAGCTGCCTATTAATTATACTTCTTCCAAAATGTTCAATAAGCCACTCACCGTGAAACACACTGTATATAAAATACATACATATTTGATGAATAAAGAAAAAATATACATATTTTACGCACTAATGAGTAAAAAAACATTTTTTTTATAAATGTGGGTGTAGAAAAAATATTGTATGCATTTCGCCTGTAATTCCTTTTTTGACTTGTGTTATTGTCACACTCGTTAAATAAGAGTCACAAACTTCTTGAATATTTAAATAAATATTATAATTTCTTAAAAATTACAAAAGAAACAATGTAATTGATAATTAATACCTTTTCTTGACTAGTTTCACCTATCTCCTGTACTGGTTCATTTTGTGTTTGGTTATCTATATTAGGTAAAGTTTTGTCTTTAGAAGCTGTTGAGGGTAAATTTTGCGAATTTGTCGTAATAGTCTGAACACTATCAGCACTATTGCAGAATTCTACTTCAGTACCTACATCCGGCTGTTGGAAACTTGTGCTGCTGATAGTAGAAAATTCGAGGAAAGCACCTTTCCGAACCTCTCCTTTAGCAGAACTATTGGTTATTTTACTAGCAGGCACTGCATCACCTTGAGTTTTACTTGTACTAGGATTAGAATTACACGAATTCTCTTTTTGACTGACAATTTTTTATAGGAGTACCAAGGTTTGGCATGCTGGGCAGCATATTTTCCATACAATTAGAAGATCCAGTTTTTACATTTTTTTTTTCCTGTGTCGTTCCAACACTTAAGTCTAAGCTATTTGAGTACAGACTCAGCAGCTTATGAATTTCAGATGGTCGACTTAAGCATTCCACAAATTTAGATATAGGATCCGTTTTATTTCGATGTTTGTTTGTGGTAGAAATTTGCTGTTTGCTTCTTACTTTTCGGTGTCCGTCTGGACAACTAATTGGAGTTGAAGTTACAGGCTTCTGTTGCACAACTGGACCTTTTGGCACTACTTTTTGTATAATTACTGGTATATTGTACACCTGTGATGGTGTTAAAGCAAAAGGTTGCGAAACTGTCGTTGGTAATGCATCCTGAAAATTACACTTCTAAAATATTTAATACATCTTCCTCATTCCTTAAGTGCGATGGAAACAAACACTTTTATTCACAATCTAACTTCAACTATAAAAAAAGCTTTTTTAATAACAAACCTTAACCTCATTTTCTCAATAAATTAGCATGTCCTTTTCATTTATATTCCGAGTTTCTAAATTAAGTGGATAAGTGGTGGATCCACCATTTTCATTAACATGTGTTTTATTTCTCTCTAACTGTAAATATATAAAGAGGAAGGAAATAGTTCTAGACAAAACCGATGGATCTACCGATTACATACATAATTTAGAAACTCTCCGGATTTTAAGATAGTGATATCTCTTTCTAACTGTAAACTAGCACAGAATCAAGTCAGACTGTTCAGAGCCACGCTAAAAATCGTGATGGGGATGTACAAAAATTAGAAAAAGGCAGGATGTTTAGATCAGTACCACGGTATACCGTATCCTTTTCACCTGACTGTGCTCTAGATATGTGTAGTTCGTGACCAAAAAGTTCGAACGAACTATTCGAGTGAACTGAACGAACTGTTTCACTCTCTTAGCAGGTTATAGTTCGTTTGAACTGTTTTTCAGTTTGAAATATTTCGTTCGCCGATAGATTGGGAATCAACAGACCGGATGGGAAACGTGAAACAGAATGAACTGGTTTAACAGTGAAACTGAAATAAGTGACGAACGCCGACTGTCATAAAAAAACGTTTTATTTTTCCAAGGCGGCGGCGGTGAAACATGCCGAAATGGAACTTAAATAAATGGACTATAAACAAATATAGGTACAAACTTCGTGTATGATATGCCGTGCTAACATTACTGTTGTCAATTATTCTTATTATATTTTCGATGCCTTTTTTATTATTTTGAGTTTAGTACAGACACGCCACTGTTTAGTCATCCTGAAATATTCATGATAAAAATATAGAATAAACATAATTTTAAACCAATTCAGTATTATTTATAAACAATATAAAATATGTGTAGAAATACAAATAATAGTTTTGTGTTTAATGAAATGAATGACAACATATTTTTATCAATCAGTGTTATGTACTTTGTACTAGTGTGTACTGTTGTTTGTAGCTGCCGCTGCCGAAATTTCGGTCCTTGTGCGTTGATTGTCGACTACCGCGCTCGTACCATAAAGAAACTATGGTTCGTACGCATCACGTTCATTTCATCGTTTCACAAGAGAAATGTAGGAACGAAAGAACTATAGTTCATTTTGAACTGTAAAAAAGAACTATTCAGTTGGATGAACTGTTTCGGTACGAACTATTCATCAAAGTGAACTAGAATGCCCATCCCTACTGTGCTGTAGTTGTATAAAAAGTAGACGGAGTTTTGACGTCACAAAGATCCTGTGATGAATGTGATGACGATGACATGACAAATAAGGTTTTGATAACTTTTGACGTATACTTTTGACAGGAGTTTGTTATGCCATCTTAATTTTATCGAACCGGAAATACCTCTCAGTGCCTGAAAATGTTTAAAAAATGACGTGCAAGATAGGGAGGGTATCTTTTATACGCCATTTAATTTAGGCATCATGAAGACTAGAGACCAGGAGAAGGAACTCCAATGAAAAAATTCGAGTCGGTATACGGATCCACGAGATGGCGATGCTGTCGACCGCGAGTCGCGGTGAGCCAAACCGGAAAAAGGCCCGTTTTTCGGTTTTTTTCGACGGCGTCGATATTACGGTATTTTTCCAAATTTTTCGGGGGGTCGGTCCGCGTTCTACTTGCCGTATTAAAAAATATCGGTTTCCGCTACGCGAGACGAAATGCCGGGATGGGACGCCCGGTTTCGCTAATGTCATCGCCGAAATTCGCTATCACCTGTCAAACCGCCCGGCGAACGTCCGATTATGCCAGTTTTCCAACGTTCGCCCCGCGCTTAATGAGGCGCGCGGACGACCGAACTAGGTGTCAAAAGATCGGGCGGAACTTCATTTTACGCGGATGGCGACTGTCGGGGGCCGCCGACGTTTTTCGTTCGGATATTAGCTAGAGAAAGAGGTCGTGTTTCGTGATTTTCGCCTTTTCGCCCAAATTTCCAACGTTCGTGTAGAAGGAGATTCGAGTATTCGGCGACGAAAATCGATGCGATCGGTTAGTTTGAACCTTTTAGAAGACGTTTTTGTAGCGCGCCGACCCCGGGGCCCCCCGATTTGTAGGAGCGGCGAAGTACCTTCTGTCTGCAGACGAGTGGAAAACGAGAAAAGGAATATGACTAGCGATGGGCATAATCGAGATATTTCAATAATCGATTATTAGTAATCGAGACATTTTAATAATCTACTAATATTAGTAGTTAAAAATTAGTAGTACTAATTTTAGTTATGAAAAACCTGTGTAATCGATAATCTTACTGTCGTATATGTTTGGCAATAATGATATGTTATGCCATCGTACCCAAAATAATATTTGCCTATAATTTTTTTTCTAATTTATGTTATATTTTATGAAGTGAAGAGTTTTTAAAAGTAATGAAAAAAATAAAATTTATCGATTATCATTCATCATTTCTATTCTGTTTTTTTTTTTTACAATAATTTTACTGGCAAATTAGTCAAAATTACTAGTAGGGTTTATATATCCACATGCCAAATATACTAAAACCTCTCCTTAAAAAAATCAATAACACTTGAGAGACTTGTCTTCATATTATCGACTCGTGTATTAATTAAAATCGTATGTATTGTATATCGCCGTATCTTGCAACAAATGAGAGAACCATACCATACGGCCGGCAGCTATCTACTAATCGTGTTCAATTAGCAAATAAATAGATCGAGAAGTGCCTGCGCAGTGCGCAATATATCGCGTCTGGCAGCTGTATCTCGGTTCTCGCTTCTCGCCGAACAACTAATTTTAATACTACTAATTTTGACTACTAATTTTCAGATAGCATAATCGATTATCTCGAGATATTTTAATAATCTACTAATTCGATTATTGCATCTCGATTATTCCCATCGCTAAATATGACACACAAGCAACTACATGCGCAGAAGCACGTTTTGCTCTTCTGCGCATATCCTTGCTCGTACGAAGCGCGAACTACCGGATCCATATACACTAAACATCCACATTTCCGAACTTTTACGTTCCGCAGACTTCCACGTTTCCGAACTCTCGTCACCTCGGGATTACCGAACTGCTGGCTCATGCGCAAAGGGTTTTTCTGGCTCATTCTAGTACTTTTCATTGTTTTTTCGAGGTTTTTATGCAAATGTAATACAAACATACATGTGTACATGTTAATAAAAGAACGTTTTTCTAAACAAAAAATGGCAGGTGCAAAGGAGAGAGTGTTGCAGGTAATTATTTTGTAATTCAAAGTAAAGGTTTGTTTTATTGAACATTTTGTTGACGTAACCTATAATAATTTCAAACTGAAATGAAAAATTATGAGAAAATATGTATTTTTAAGAAAACCGTGATACAAAACAAACATTAGTGTACTGTTTATTTGCAGAGAAAAGAGCCTGCTAAGAGGCTAACCTTGGAGCAAAAGCTGGATTTGATAAATCACACAAAAAAATGGTGTTAAAAACGTTGATCTATATAAGATGTACAATATTTATAAATCGTCAGTGGCAGAAATTCTTGGGAAAAAGAAATTTACTTGTCGGAAGTTGAAAAAAGACGAAAATTGAGTGGACGGATTGGCAAAATAAAGTGCACCGGTACTTATGATACGCCATTTGAAAGAAGTGTTTTTCACTGGTTTGTACAAAGAAGAACTCTTGTCTCAGGTGTGCTGCTGAGGGAGGGCGATTTGCTATTTGCTGAATTCTGTGACAATCGAAATGTTTGATAACAATCGCATTATTGTGTTTACATTTTTTTTCTCATTTCAAATTTCGCGGTTTTTTGTCGTTAACCAATCAGCGACAAGTTCGGTTATGTGGAAGTACAAGTTTGGAAATATCGTGAGAAAAAGTTCGGAAATATCGTGAGTTCGGAAATTTGGAGTTCGGATATGTGCATGTTGAGTGTACGGCCTCGCGGCTCTGCATTGCGAAGCATTACGACTTCCCTCTCCTGGTCTCTAGTCTTCATGTTAGACATCCAAAAAGAAGTTGTCAAATCTGGCTATGAACGAGAGAGATGGAAATGGATTGGAAATGGAGATGGATTTTGTTGTCAAGCTTTTGACAAGTGGCTGTCACATAATGGGCGCATTCAGGGACGGTCAGCGGCTGAGTAGCTAACTTAGCTACTTCCCTGAATGGACGTGGCTGACACTTTTTTGATCTCAGCGGCTGACCAATTTACTAAGCCTAAAATATTATAGCTGAGATGCTGACTTGACAATAATTCTATCATGATTCTCTCTGTCGTTTTATCTGTGCTGTGAGCAACTGAATTTTAACCTACTTTTAAACAAAAGTTATAGAAAAGAAAAATATTCCTTGTTTTTAAACAAAAGTTATGGAAAAGAAAACGAATTTTTGTTCTTTAAGTGTCTTTAAGCACAGAACACGGCAGGGAATTATGAATCCATGATTCATGAAAGTTATCTATGCCATAGAACATATTACGTTTTCTAGATCTTTGCGAAACTCATACAAACGATTCAGGGAGTGTTAAGCCGCTGACTGTCAGAAAAGGCTAACTACTAACACATAGCGGTCAGCGGCTGAGCGTCCCTGAATGCGCCCAATGTAACATCCTTGATAATTAAATAAGGATATAAATTTAAGATAGAATAGAAATACACTCGAACCCATCTTAAGTCACCTTCGCTTAATTTACATCCCCTCTTATTTCACCACGTTTTCCCCTATTATGTCACGAAACCGCCCCTCTTAAGTCGCCGCCTGTAAAAGTTTTAGAACTACGTTTGGAAATTGAATTCTCCCATGAATATGTACAATTTTTATTGAAAAAAAAATGATTGTGCAATACATTAAATATAGACACCTAACCTTTAAAATAGGTTAGGCGTATTTTAAAAATATTTAACCTTTAAAATATTCATTCAAGTGGAAAATTGAACTTTGTCACGCACAACTGGGTATACTTACGTTGATTTTTTCGTTCAGTTGGCTCACTTTTCGTTATAACATGTGCTGTGGTATATCTCGAAATATTTCTTTTTGCAGCTAAAACACGAAAAAGTTGAGGTTATAATAGGACTTAAGAGAGAGGCAAAATTTCGCGACTTAAGCGAGGCGATGATGCACAGATTTGGTGACTTCGGGTTCGAGTGTACGTACATCTCTTTGCTTTCGGCCATCTTTGATGACATTTTTTCTTTGGATGGCTCGTTAGATCGTGACTGGTGCCTACAGAGCAATTGGAGCAAGCGGTGAAGATCTTTTGTATGAAAACCAGTGAAGCCCAATTCTAGGGTTGAGATATGTGAAAGGAAATACAATTCCCTACTACTTTAACAGGGCCGCATTCAGAACAAAAATAATATTTAATTTATTCAAATGGCAGAAAATATACATTTATGTTAAAGAGACATTAAGATCCGTCAGATTAGTCAATAATTTTAAATCATATACTTTAACTTGAAACAACTTTGACGTATATTTTTGACAGGAGTTGGTTATAGCGCCCTTTTTATATTTATTTAACATTCGGATTGTATTTTTATTAAAGCCCAACAGCATGTAAGCATATGCATTGACAGCCTACATTCATATAAACAGTTACATGTGGTCCACTGCTCACCACGTGACTTTCGCAGATCACGTGACGTCGAGCACAGCACTGTTTACAGCGCCTTCTGGAGGCGGACAGATATGAGCCCATGATACCGAACCACTTCCGGTCTCTTTAGTTCTACTCTTTTTGGTACAGACGACTAACGACATAAAAAATGGCGTTAAAAGTTAAAGTAAATCATTTGAGACGGTACTTTTCCTCTGGTTAAGGCTGCATTAACTAACCAGACGCTAAGACTGTGAAAAGAATACAGTTTAATGTGTAATGTCTGTACATATTTTCACAGTCTTATCATGTGGTTAGTTATCCCGGCCTTAACCGGGAGTAAAAGTACCGCCCTTACTTTATTTACCCGCTCATTTTCCAATTATTCTTCACTCTGTTTAAGCACATTCAGAAAAAAATTGGTTATCGATTAATCATCAATGTGATCTTCTGAAGGTTCCTATAGACTACTGGCCATACTACTAAAGTCGTGACGTCATTTTCGCCTGTAAAATACGAGTTCCAAATCGTAAAACTATAAATGTAGGATGATTTTTCAATGTACTTTAAATGGGACTTCTCGTGTTTGGATAAGAGCAATTTTTAATATTTTTTTAGTGGTAATTCTGGTCATTTAAGGATATTTGAACAGAAGGGGCCGAAACTAGGATGTTTCGCTGCTTGATTTTGGAATAACCAAGACGGAACCCGTATATATTTAAATATAAAATTAATTCTTAAAATTGAATTATCTCCATTATACCAAAAATGACCTTAAAACTAGGTGCTTAATAATATCGATTACGTGTCAGTAGCCTACGATCAATCGTGTAAACGCCTTGTTCAACATGTGGTGTCAGTTTAAAGTCAGACAGGATCCATGCCTTTCGCACGCGTGTACTCGCGCTACGAGTAATGATTGGTAGGAGTAAATTGAAATGTGTCAATTTAATTAATTATATCTTGTACCGCAATTGGGGCTTAATATAAAATGGTCTCTTAACTTACATTTTACAATTTTCAATTTAAAATCATAGACGAATTGATCTCTTATTCTTACAAACCTTCTCAGTTTGTTTTGTATTGTACTGCATATGCGGCTTAATATAAAATGGTCACCTATTTTATATTTTACAATTTTCAGTTTAAAATCTAGATGAATAAAACCTTTTTGGTTTGTTTTGTATGTACAACAGAAAAAAAAAATCCATAGTTTCGTTTTTCCATGAACATTCTTCTTGAACAGATCGTAACACTACCAAAGTAGTGCCGTCGCTTCTGCCCACGAAATACGAACTAGGTTCCAAATTGTAAAACTACAAATATGGGACAATTCTTTATACATGTATCCAAGTACCTCAAAATGATTTTTTTGTGTATAATAACAGTGTATAACAACAACTTAAATTTTTTTTTAGTGGTCATTCAAGAACATTTGAGTATGAAGAACCTAGGCTAGGTTACTTGGTTTCATGAAGAACAAGGACATGTAACAGGCTCTAATTTCTCCATTTATTAATATAAAATTGTAAAATTCAGTTATGTAACTATTAATAAGTCTTTTTTCAACTTAACAGATATTATTTATAACTTCTGGTTTAACCAGAACCATTCTTCTCGATAACCCTTTTTTATATAATGAAAGTGAATTTGTAACGTTTTTTCAAAACAATATCAAGCTGTAAACCTTTCCTCTACTTACCGATATGGGATAATTAAACATTTTCCACTGATAAGGCAATTCCTCAGGTAATCGTTTACAAGGTGGCAAGATCCTCAGCCTATTCAAGGGAAAGACGTAGTGAACAACTGGTGGTGCTCTTTTATTTTGATAATAGTAACGTATGGGATTGTTGCCACATCGCGGCTGTTTATAATGTTCTATGTGGTTTTGAATCCTATAAGTCTGCCTGTGTGGCATCATGTGCTCCTGTATGTACTCACTTAGAAGTGTAATCCTAACTTCCCCCTTTCGTGTTCAAGTTCTTTCTGTTCTGTTTAAGAAGATGCACAAACTGTTCTAAACCTAGAGCGATCAAGCTACAAATAAACAATATGACTACCATTTCACAGCAAAATATGAGTAACTCACTGATCTTCTGCATCTGTGTAGTTGAGACCGTGTCGGGAAAACAAACGAGGTGATTTGAAAGGGATTTTCGGTAAAAAGAAAGGTATATAAGAACACCTCACTTTTGAAATAGTCTCCAGAATTAGTGTGGGAAAAGTAGGAATGTAAGATAGGTTAGATTGTTTCCTTTGAATTCTAAAAAATATATTTCATAAATCATTAAATATTGTTATCTTCAGTGTGATTCAATGTACTTACGATTCTGCAATTGTTTTATTTATATGGCTAAAAAAAATAATTTTTCAGATTATTACGATATTACAGTATTATCAGGATTAGCATGTACTTTTCCTAATAACTAAGGCTGTCAGAAATTCACTGCGTGCTATATGCATTGTAACAAGTGCATTAAAGGGAAGTAACTTGTAAAAAACTGTTACAATTAATTGTAACAATGTATGCCACACTTATGGTGGGTTCATGCAGAAATTTTTAGTAATAAGAATAAGAATAGTAATAAGCATAAAAGTTAAACCTTCGTTTTATAATGACCCAGTTCATGCAGTAAACATAATTTTTAGTAATAATTTTAAAAATAAGGATTTGCTGCATGAACTGGGTCATTATAAAACGAAGGTTTAACTTTTATGCTTATTACTATTCTTATTCTTATTACTAAAAATTTCTGCATGAACCCACCATTACCCTCTCAACTAACGTGATGAATTAGTTTGGTTACTAGAGTTATCATCGGCATCATCATCATCACAAACTGGAGACTATCCATAAAAATTGGACATCAGACACTTTACACGTAACATGTAACAATTGACGACCATGTTGTGAATGAGAAAGGCCTATTAAACGCATTGTCGTGGCACCATTGGTCACAAACATCAACATATGACATGTTGACACTTTTTTTAACGTCTCCAGCCCCACCTGCGTAATTGTGTTGCCGGTACACTCAGTGAGTCTTTTGCTAGTTAGTAGAAGTGGAAATGTTGCTTGCTGAGGGTCCAATTGACACATTATAATATTGACAATATATTTATTTGATGATATAGACATAGATTGGACATAGAAAGTCGACAAACTTCGTTTGTCCACTGACCTCATTTCAGCATTATTGCACCGTTATGTTAAAACTCTTCAGACATTAACCTTTGGAGGACGGGAAATTTTCAGTACAAATCGACCTCTTTAAAGGAAAAGGTCAATGCAAAAAAATTTAATGCAATGGTTTTTGAGTGTTTTTCATTGTATTTTTTTTGCACAGAATACGAAAAAATAGTCAAAAAAAACCTGGATGCGTCCTTGATCTTTAAAAAGGTCATTTCAAGGTCAAATTTATTTTCCTATTTTGAGCTCAAGCATTGTATTCCTACGTTATAAGGGGTGTTAACTACGAAAAAAATTGTAAAAAAAAATCTAGGAAAAATCATTGAACTAGGACATTTTAAAGGCAAATAGTTTTTTTGTTTATATATATATATATATATATATATAAACAAACATATGTGAGTAAAAATTTGTGAAACGTGTCACGGATTTTCCAACTATTTAGAAATCTGGAATGAGTTGGCGCATTTCAAAGTACCTGATGGTACTAAACTATGCCTATATTATTTTCGAAAAAAAAAAAATTGTTATAAAAGTTATGAACAAATGAAATTTTATGCAGCGATTAAAAAGAAAATTTTTATCTCGAAATGGAAGGCTCTAATCGAAACATTTTATAGGACAACTTTTTTCGAAAGACTGAGCTTTTTGGAAAAAAATTGTTAGAACCTTAAAAATGGTTAAACAAATAAAAAAGTATTGTATTTTGTTTAATAATTTTGTTGACCAAATATGTGCACAAAATTTCGAAATCGGGTTTCTTTTTTGGGCGAAAAATTTTAATTTTATAATTATTTTGATAAAGATTATATAGAGCGCTTTCAGCGGTATTTTGGATACACGAAAATATTTGTGCATTTTTTTTGGGTAAAAATATGTAATATATACCTAATTAGGTATTGCATCATAGGTAACTAACAAAACGAGAAATCTTAGTTACCTAATTTAATAATTATCAATAATCAAGTTCGATCAGAATCGATTTCCTTAAATAACTTTTTTTGAAAACCAATGTTTTTGACAAATTTTGGTGAAGTTTTTTTGATGTACATAATTTTTTTTGTTAATGATCTTGACTTAGATGGTAGAGGGCACTATCTGCGGCATACTGGGTACATTACAAAAATCGTGCACATTTTTACCTAAAAATTAATAACACATGGTAATGTAAATATCTCCCTTGCGTCGTAGTTAGCTAACCAAAAATTAGTGTTGCGAAAAATTCGAATTAAATAATTGGACTAATTCGATAGTTAATTAAACTAACTAATTCGATTATCTAATTCGATATATCGAGATAAAAATTAGTAGTATTTATTATTTAGTAGTAGTACTCCGACGGGAAAAGGAATTACGAATTATTGAACTGGTATACGCCTATACCTATCGAATATTTACGATGGAGGTCGAGTGTAGCCAAAGGGTCAAGAAAAAATGGAAATACTCGGGGAATGCGATTGCCGTTGCCTGTGGTGGCTTTTTTTTTTTAGCTCTTTGTTTAATCTGCAGCCGATCGGCTCCCCCCCAAAGGGTCAAGTAAAAACGGAAATACTCGGGGAATGCGGTTGTCGTGTGCTGTAGTGACCTTTTTTTTTTTTTGGGCTTTTTCTTTTATCTGCAGCCATCGCCCCTCGCTATAATTTAAATTCTACTAATAATAATTCGAATTATTAATTCGATTTTTAAATATGAATTATTACTACTAATTCGATAGTGAAAATAATTCGATTATTCCCAACAGTACTAAAAATATATTAGCAAAGTAACCTTAACCGTTAAACAGTTAACCATACAATAAGTCCCGAACTCCCAAAAGAACAACGCCGGCGCGGCGTCGGTTGTGAATTGGCGCGGGAATCATAGAATACCAATAAGAGCGGGAATATCTTAGCTGCCATCTTTCGCCACTAATTTTTCGATCCAAACGCGTTTGGATCGCAACGCTAATCAATAGGAACTGAAAATGATAGAGTTACTTTGTTATTATTGGTCGCTTTTTGATCACGATCCGATTATGAGACACGAAAGAAAGCAGCTTATAATGCGAGTTGAAAACGTAAATATAATAGATGCCTTCTTTCGCTCTTGTTATCGCATGGTGATTAAAAAGCGCCCAATAATAAAAAAGTAATTCTATGATTCTCAATTCCTGAATCTTTTATTAACAAAAAAATCATAATTTCGAAATTTTGTGCTAAAATATTTATTTCAAAAAAGTTATTAAAGAAAATCGAAATTTAAATTTACCTCGATTACTATTAATATTTGGATTAACAATAATCAGTCCCAAGAAGTTTCAAGTCAGCCAACAGCATAAAATTAATTGTTGTTAATTATTAATTTAGGTACCTACCTAAAAATCTTAGGTAGGTTTTTCTTTCGGTCAGTAGCCTACGATGCAAGATGAATATGGACATTATTATTTACTCCTTATTTTTACACAAAACAGTTACCAGAATATGTACATACAATATCGCAAAAGTTCTCTATACCTTCTATGTCAAAATGATTAACAAATAAAATATTTCCTCCCCAAAAAAACTTTTCCAAAACTTGTGAAAAATGTTTATTTTCAAAAGTTATTTAAGGAAATTGAAATTACAGTTATTATTTTAACACCTTGTTTTTTGTTACTATTATACTTTTGGAGACTCCCATTATTAGTCCAAAATTTTTTCAAAAGTTAGCCAACTGCATAAAATTAATTATTGATAATTATTAAATTAGGGAAAATGTCTCTTTTTGTTAGTAGCTATTATGTAAGGTGAATTTGTATCTTAATTATTATTTATTTTTACTCAAAAAAGGTACACGCCTTTTTTATGTACCTAAAATGCCGCAGAAAACCTCCTTCATTATCTACATATGTCAAAATAATTATCAAATTTAGTTTTAGCCCCCAAAAAATCCGAATTTCGAAATTTTGTACAAAAACTTGTAACCTGTCTTTATTATTATCGAGAACAATTCTTCTTTTCTTTGGCTAACCAAGCAACAAGAACGAAAACCTTTCTAATTGAACATTAAACTTATCACGAATTTTATCGGGTTAATATTTGTACCGTGTAGCCAACATATCTATCTTAGAAACTATACTCTATCTCATTATCTTAGAATCCAAAAGACACTAAAAAAGTGAAGTTTATTTATTTTTGTGGTTATTATGTCGAATTATTGTGGTTTTAGGTGTTTTGTTTTTCAGAATCCAGGTATTACCCTATTTTAAAATACAATAGAATTAAGATAAGATTAAGATAGTTAAGAACTACAATAAAGATCGTTTGAATAAAATATGGATTCTATTAAAAATTGAAAGCATGATATATGATCTATATTTAAAAGAGCCTGCATAAACGCCCAATCATTTTAAATGCAGTGTTGCAAAATTTAAGGGGCTCATAACTGATAAAAACGTGATGAATCCGTGATTATATGTATGCAGGGTCTCGCATTGTGATATGCTAGAGTATATACAAATCCACTGTGGCGCCACCATTCAAATATGTGCTAACTAAAATCAGTATAAGAGATTATATATAACTAAATTTCCGAGTCCCAACAATTATTTTTCTGGTGAGGTGGTGGGGTCAGGAGGACCAATAAAAACGTTAAATACATCATAAAACGAAGCAAGACCCGTTAGCGGGTCTCTCAAGTGAAAATGGGTCTCACATGTTCATTTGTACATATCAAAATGGGTCTCACATGTGTTAATTGTAGGTATATATTTATATATAAAGGGTGTTAGAAAAGTACCGGAACAGCTGCATAACTCGCCAGAAGTGCATTTTTGGAAAAAATGTTTTATACAAAAGTTTTAGGATTTTTCTTCGGCTATCCATTGGTGACCTTGAATTTGACCTTGAACATGGTCTCAAGGTCGTTTGAAGGTCAAGGTCTTCAAATTCAAGGTCAAAGTCAAGGTCAGTAGAGGCAACGGCAACCAAAAGCCCGAAGCGATCGCTGCAAATAAAACAAAAAAGCCAAAAAAAAAAGTCACTACAGCCAAGGGCAACCGCATTCCCCCGAGTATTTCGGTTTTTACTTCACCCTTTGGGGGGCCCCCCGGTGGGCGATCGGTGCAGATTAAACATAAAATCCCAAAAAAAAAAGGTCACTACAGGCAACGGCAACCGCGTTCCCCCGAGTATTTTGGTTTTTACTTGACCCTTTAGGGGGGGGGGGCGATCGCCCCCATCGCCCCCCTGGCTACGCCCTTGTTTTTCAGGCTCAAGAATATGCAGTTCCACGTTTATAAAATTGTGTACAGGAATAAACCTTTTGTGACATTGTCTCTCTTGTTTGGGAATAATCATTTTCCCACGATATTATGAGATTGACTTCAGGGTGGTGAAAAAAAAAGAATTTTGTTTGCCTGAGTGGTTCCTTTTGGGACCAGTCCCGTCCTCTGAAGGTTAAAGGAAAGTCACCCTAGTGAATTACCATACAATAATTTACAATCTTATAGACAGTTTATCTTCAGAAACTTATTAAATTAGAACAGACAAGATTTGTAGATTTGATAAACAAAACGTTTGTTGCAATAAAAATGTTCAAACCCCCACATGTAATGGCTATGCCGCGCAGCATTCTTTGACAACCACTATAATAATACTAATAACCAGACTTTGGATAAACATAGTTTTTATCTTGAATGGCTCTTATGAATGGATTGCTTCATTCTTAATTTTAGAGGCGCGTGCGCGGTTGGTCCTGGAACTGAACAGTTTCTGTTCATGGGATATTTGCATTGGTATGATAGACAAAGACCAAATATTATCGGCGAAGTACACTGTGCCTTTTTTGTCAGATAAGTATTATTTAAATGACAATTGCACTATATTCAAATATACAGTGGACGCCGCTTATAAGACTCACTTTGGGACCAGCAAAAAGTGAGTCTTATAAGCGGATGAACCTAATAAGCGAAGGTGGAAAAACAAGATTTTAGAATGTATTTAATACACAAACTTTATTTTACACAATACAATAGCGTGTTATCTACTTATAAAAAAAGGTAACTCTTCAAATACATACATACGTACAAACATATGTACATAATCTGTTCAAAGTTTAAGATGGTTTAAAGTAATTTTTTATTTTTGTTTGTTTTTTTGTTACTTTCCACCATTTCAGTTATGTATTTTACATAAACTGAGTCTTATATCCGAAGTGGTGAGTCTTATAACTGAGTTTTTTTCAATGTATTCGGATACGTCTGGTCTGTTTCTGGCGATTTTGAGTCTTATAGGCGACTGAAACTTATATCCGTGAGTCTTATAAGCGGCGTCCACTGTATTAAGGTTTTTGAACATAAACGAGTTATTTTAATCACATAGATATAGATATACTAAGTATACTAAAAAATTGTCACCAATAAACCAGAAGGTTGCCATCCAATGAACAGATATTCATATTTACTTGACAGCCGTTCAAGGTTAAAACCACGTTTTGTCTGAAGTCTGCTAATTAATCCACCGTCATAACGAAAATGGAAATATTTAATCCAGGATCAGTCGAAGTTATGTTTCGTTATGTTATTGGTCGCACATTAGAATTTATCTATTAAGTACTTCAAATACCAATAACAGAAAATGTGTCTAAATACATGTTATATTATATTTAACCCTTTCGCTCCTGACGTACACGATCATGTACATGACTTTTGAATTTAAAAATAAAATTAATATTTTGTCTATTTAAAATTTGACAGTATTTGTACGTGTTCATGTAAGTCTCTAAACACAGTTTCACAACTGTTGCGGCCATCTGTTGGATTATGCCAGAATTAAAACCTCATTTGCAAGATGGCTTCAACTAGTGCTTGTAAGATTGGTAAGCAGGTCTTCATTTTTCCCTAATTTCTATTTTTTTGACTGCATAATTAAGTGATACAGTTGATATTTCATCCTAATACCATACATTGTTATATAAAGTAATTTTTGTGTCCATAGTCATTGAAAGTAGGAATAAAAATAAACCTTTTCATAGGACTTAACAGTCATCATGAGAAAAAATATTGTTGTACATGATCATGGACGAATGTACTGAAATATAAAATTGTACAAAAAAGTGTACCTATGCTTATAAAATACTTAGACCATTATTTTTGTATATAGGTTCAAGCAAACGCAGTAAACAATTGATTTCAAAGGGAGACCTAAAAATAGAAAAATCGTCAATGGGTGGTGTAGATAAAGTTGAATTTTTGGTCTCTGGTACGATCACGAAAATGGACATTGCGTTTTATTTTCCATGCAATTGATATGGCTATTTGTAATAGTTGGCTTGAATACAGGAAATATGCAGAAAAGCTAAATATAAAAAATATATACGATCTCCTATATTTCAAACTTGAAATAGGTAATAGTGCCAAAGTTGAAGTTCGACCATCGACCAATGTATGGATGGATACTGTCGACCATCTGCCTATCCACAATGGACAAAAAGAAGCAGGGAGGTGTAAACGTGCAGTTTGCAATGGACGATTACATTTTAAATGTGAAAAATGTAAAGTGCATATATGTTTGGGAAAACAACGTAATTGTTTTAGATCATTCCATTTGTCTTTAGTCAAAAATTAGCCAAAAGCTCAAGAAAATTTGTACTGACTTTTATGTATCGCTCAGTTCAAATGTACATGATCAAGGCCATTTAAAAAAAAATACTTGTTTATAAAATAAATTCTTGTAAAAATCTAAATTGGTTTCTTTGATCCACTATTACTAGTATATAACAAAAAAAATAATTTTTAATGGCAGAAAAGTTGGGGACCGAAAGGGTTAAACTATTTTAAACAAACAAAACTAACATTTAGTTATGAGTTTGGGAATATCTCAATATAAAACCAGATGCACTGTTAGATTTTTTTTTAATAACGCAACTGATCTCTGGTTAAGGATCTTGATGACAAAAATGTTTAAACTACTTACAGTTTCATTTTCCTAATTTCCTCAGTATCTGATTCAAAATTACTCTGCCAATCTTTGACTAATGCCAGTGCCTGATTTAAGTTGACCGTATAAAACATAGACCTCTTCTTTCCCTCACTCAAAAACTTTAAGTTTAACTAAAATTAATCAAAATCAGTTTAAATACCCACTACGAATGGACAAAAATATTTATATACCAAATACTCTTTACACGTAATGGAATAATGATGTAGCTCTGGATGTTTGTAAGTTAATAAAAAGTTCTGTGTGAGTATTTGAACGTGCTGTCTCATTTGTTGTTCCAATAACGGTATTTGACTTTTTTTATTGTGAAGTTGCTACTTATTTCTTCTTCCATTGTAGCGGTGTCGCCAACTATTACCTACCAATAGACAGACAAATATTAATTTACAATGCTCCATATTTTACTTCACTTTTTGATGTAGAATTGTATTCTTCATCAATCTGTATTACCATTCTCTCTACCTATATTTAATAATTCATCCCGCGTCGATATGCCTCTCTATATACCTGGTTGGCTTGTGCCGGCATTTTCCATCATTCGTCCGGAAGGCCACTGAAAAGCTTGACGCTTGCGGAACGTCTCGAAAGGCTCTCGCAACGCGGTGAGCTGTTGCTGAGGCACCCTTGTTTTGTTCGCGGCGATAACACGGCCACCTAGCGGGACCTCAGGCGGCACGACGATCTCGCAACAATAATTAACAGAATGTTTTAAATAATAGATAGTGTAATGTAAATATTTCAGTCGTACTATGACTGCCATTTCATTTTAAACACTTTAAAAGCATGCTGAAGGAGAATTGAAACCTTAAGCGTAGAAACAATTTCAGTTTTAATCATCTGATAATGCTAACAGGGTTGGCGAAACAAGCGCATTCAGTGTAAAAAAGTGTTTTGGTGTTATATGTGTGTTCGAATGTGAATCTTGAAAGTATAAATTAATATCTATATTCGAATATTTTTGATTTTTCATCTAGAGGAATATAAAAAAGCATGCTATACAACTCAAAGATGGCAAAAATTATATTGCTGCTAAAAAAGAGAAACAGTAATTTTAGCACATCTTCATCATTTGCAAGCAAGTTAATTAAAAAAAAACGCTAGATAACTAAAAAACTATTAAATACAGGTATAGGGAATGCTAATACAGATCGATTCAGAAAATAATTCTATATTAAATGGTGAGTAAAATATATGGCAATATATTTCAAAATCAGTAATTCCAAAAATCAGTAATTTCTAATAAATGGTTTCCATCAATCACTATACCGGGTGACCACGAAATGACGCTCGCCTCTATATCTTCTTGGTCTTACAAGATATAAATTTTAAATTTGGGCACGTCAAATTACGGCTAAATATGTGTTAATTCGACCGATTTAGCATTATCTGTCGCTACCAGTTTCACCGGAAATGATGGTAATTTTGAATTTTTAAATGGAACACCCTGTATATTTTTACATTTTTGGGTTCAGGTCATTTTGCATACAACTATGGCATATTGAGATAAAAATATGAATGAATGACATTTTTATGGGCAAATATAATTTTAAATCTAGGTGGCCGTGACCCCAAAAAAATATTTTGTTTTGCTTCAATAAATAATAAAAAAATACCAGAATAACTCATTTGTTTTAAACGGCACCATGGTGGCTCATTACGTTATTTCAATAAAGCATTTTAATACCGATGACTTGATACCAAACACACCTCTATTTATTCATATGCATGCGATTTATAATAAATGTTAACAAATGAACAAATTAAAGAACAAACGAATTAAAATTCTGTTATTACTGTATCACATATCTAAAAAAATTATAACATATGTTCAAAATGTTGACCACAGACATTTACACAATGTTTTGCTCTTCCAAAGTTTCTCTTACCACATTGGTGAGATAGGCCTGTGTTATAGAATTTATTGCCCTCCTAACTCGATCTTTCAAATTGTCTAATGTATTTGGTACTGTTGAATAAACACATTCTTTAATGTTGCCCCAAAAATAAAAAATCTAACGGGCGTTAGATAGGTGATCGCACTGGCCACATGACTGGTCCATTAGTTCCTATCCATTGATTCCCAAAACGATCATTTAAATATTCTGCAACTACTCTGGCATTATGGGGAGGGGCGCCATCCTGCTGAAAATACATCAACTGGTACTGATTTAAGGGTAAATCTTCCAAACATTCTTCAATTTGATTTCTCAGAAAACCTAAATATCTTTCTCCGGTCAGTGGACCATAAAAAATATGGGACCTATGATTCTGTTACCCATAATGCCTGCCCAAACGTTAAAACCAAACCTTTCTTGAAAATTGCCTTGCCTCAAAAGTCTTGGATTTGGTGCGCCCAGTACCTCAAATTGTTTCTATTGAACATACCGTTGTTTGTAAAACGGATTCGTCAGAAAATAATATAGTATACTGAATGTTTGGAGATCTAATTTCATTGTCTAAAAGCCATCTACAATACTGAGCATGAAATCGTTTTCATATAATGCTTGGTGAAGCTGGTATTTGTAACCCTTAAATTTGTGTTTTTTAAGAATTTTTCTTACACTTTCTCTTCTTATATCTAACTCACTTGCAATTTCTCATATTGAAACACGGATTCATTTCAACTGATGCTAATACATTAATTTCGGTGTCTTCATTAATAATTGGCCTTTGGTGTTCTTGAGCTACTCTCTCTTGACTCAGCTCCCGTTCAACTCTAAAAAAATAATGTCTGCTAGGATGATTTCTAAGTGGATTTCTAAGCGCTCTCCATATAAATCACAGGCTGCCCGACTATTTTTGCGACATTCCCCATATATCAACAACATATTTATCTACTTTGTCACTTTGTGAATAAACCATGATTTTTTAATACACACCAACATAATATCGGATTCTCATAGAACTAAATATCATTTGAGCTGTCAGATTAATTCATTTGTTTCTTTTGTTACATTTCAAAGGCACCTACTTGATAGAGATCCGGTGTTAAATATTATGAGTTTATTTTCATTTTTTAAGTATCTTGTGAGATATCTTTATTATTAATTTTTGTGTATTCTGATATGTATATACAGACTGTCTCATTAAAAACGGCCAAAGCCATAACTCTGTGATTTTTGAAAATCTAGAAATTTATATTTGCCTAAGGGACGCTCTTTTTAGCATATAGAACATGACGGTACTACTTTCGGTATTCCTGGAAGTGACCTCATTGTCATTTTTTTAAATGACACCCTGTATATTTTTTTCGATATTTCCACTAAGTGTAAAATTTCTTTTCCGATGATGTATCACAAGTCGATATTTCCCCCTCAACAAACTCCTAAAAATGTTATTCTTCCTGGGATAAGATATATTGCAATTAAATTATCGAATGTGCCGTGGAAAGTAAATAAATGGATTGTAATGATATTAACAAACAATACAAAAATATAAAAACCACCTGCCTATAAATATTGTTCAAATTGACGACCAACTTGCTCAATACACACTTGGCATCTTCTTACTGCATTCGCTCCATTCAGAATAATATTATGGGGTATTAGCCGACAAGCATTGATAATTATCTGCCTTAAAATTTCCACATTTTCCGGTCGTGATAAATAAACAATATCATGAAGATAACCCCATAACCAAAAGTTCAGTGGGGAAAAGGTCTGGCGAACGTGTGGGCCATTGAATTGGTCCAGATGTTCCTATCCACTTTCTGCCAAATTTCTCATTTAAATAATTAATATTTAATCTGGCATTAATCGGCAGGAGCCCCATCTTGTTGAAAATAGATTGTGTTAAGCGTTACAAGGGGTAATTCATCAAGAAAATATTCAATTTCGTTGGTCAACAGTTGATATTACTCTTCACGATTTAGCACACCGCCTATGAAAAATGGTCTAATCAACATATCCCCCTAAAACACCATACCACACGCTTACAGTAAATCTTCTTTCAACATTACATTCAATAATAATTTGAGGATTTTCCTGGCTCCAAATTCGATGTATATTCCTATTAAAAATCCACTGCTGCTAAAAGTACATTCATCTGTCCAAATAATTTTTCTCAGAAAAAGTGGATCTTGTTCCATTATATTTAAGAAAACTGACAAAACCGTATTCTTCTTACTTGGTCATTATCTTCAAGCGCATGAACTTTTTGCGGTATGTATGGCTTGTATTATCTTTAACAGTTCGTTTTGATAAGCCAATGTTGCTGGCTATTTCTCTAGAAATCCTTGGATTTTCTTGCACAGTAAGAAGAACATTTAATTCCACCTCTTCTTGAAATTGACGTACTGTCTTAGGTGGTTTTTTGAAAGCACCATAGGCTCTCAAATCATTTTCAAGTCTTGCAAATTTTTGGTGTTGTGGAATTTCTCTATTCGGAAACCTTTCTCTATAAAGCCGCACCGCTCGCCTACTGCTTTTATCGCATTCGAAATATACTTGTAACATATAACTTAGATGATTATAATTCATTTTTGGCTTTGTGAATTCTGATAAATCACTAATCAAGATGCGACAACCAACAAGGCTATCAGAGAAACTATAAAAATTATATTAAATGTCATATTGTTGACAACTGTGTTTATTCTTGTGTTTCATGGCACATTCGATAATTTAATTGCAATATACGAGCCCAGAATCATATCGTTTGGCCCAATGATATTTTTTGGTAAGGTTTCTGAAAAAAACGACTTCATATTATGGATACAACAATTATCCTTTATTGGCATTTTGTAGGATAAATACTATAATAAATAATGTAATAAAGGATAATTGTCGTATCCATAGTCTGTGTTTCAGAAATCTCACAAAAAATAACATTGGGCCAAACGATATGATTCTGAGCTCGTATGTATCTTACCCCAGAAAGACTATTTTAGGGGTTTGTTGAAGGGGAAATATCGACTTGTGATACATTATCGGAAAGGAAATTTTACTCTTAGTGGATATATCGAAAAAAAATATACACAGTGTCATTGAAAAAAGTGATAATGAGGTAACTTCCGGGAATACCGGAAGTAGTACTGCTATGTTTTATATGCTAAAAAGAGCGCCCCTTAAGCAAATATAAATTTCCAGATTTTCAAAAATTTATTTAAAATATTTACATAGTTATGGCTTTGGCCATTTTTTATGAGACAGTCTGTATACTGGAGTGTTTGGTACCAAGTCATCGGTATTAAAATGCTTTATTGAAATAATGTAGCCATCATGGTGCCATTTAAAACAAATGAGTTATTCTGGAAAAGCTATTTCCGAAATGTTTAAGAGCCTATAAGACAAAATGTCATATGACATAATGTCATAATTGTATTTTTTGATTATTTATTGAAGCAAAACAAAAACTTATTTGGGGGTCACGACTTCCTAGATTAAAAATTATATTTGACCATAAAAATGTCATTCGTTAATATTTTTATCTCAATATGCCACAGTTGTATGCAAAATGACCTCTTGAACCCAAAAATGTAAAAATATACGGGGTGTTCCATTTAAAAATTCAAAGTTAGCATCATTTCCAGTGAAACCGGTAGCGACAGATAATGCTAAATCGGTCGAATTAATACATATTTAACCGTTTTTTGACGTGCCCAAATTTGAAATTCATATCTTGTAATACCAAGAATATATAGGGGCGAGCGTCATTTCGTGGTCACCCGGTATATAGAGACATCCAAAAAAGTCATCAAATCTGGGTATGTATGAGAGAGATGGAAATAGCAGTTATGTCGAAGCTCAAAGCGAAACTTTGTCGTTGTCAAACTTTTGACAAGTGACTGTCACAATTGTAAACTAAATAATGTCACATGATGTGACAGCCTTGACAATTAAATGAAGTTATAGATTTAAGATAGAATAGAAATACGACTTTTTTGCTCGGCCAAGTTTGATAATATATTTTTTTTAGGTGGCTCGTTATAATTGGCAGTTGTATAGGGTGCTTGAGAATAACACCTTAATATTTCTGTAATTTAAATTTGGCATTGTTATAAAATGTCTGCCTTTTGTAGTGCCTTATGGGGTAACTATAAAATTGAAAATGAAAAAATTAAAATACTACTTACTGTTACACTGTCCGATTCATCAACATTCGAGTTGGCATTACGGTGTACTTCTTGAGTGTCATCCATATTGTTTTCTTTATTGTTGGAGTTCTGATCGTTATTCACATTTCTAGTACTGCTATCCATCTCCACTGCGTAATTTGCTTCGTTGCTATTACAATGTTCGGTACATTCAAATAATTCGGCTATTAAATCATTAAGTTCTTTTCTAGTCACTTTCACCGCCTTATCTACTCTGAGCTCTTCCTTGTCCACTTTATCCATCTCCTCATCAGCTAAAATATTATACTGGGATCATGTTCTTCATCTTCGGTAGCCTTCGCAATCTCATCCAGAGGTCTTGTGAATTTTTTCAGAAAATCCATCCAGTCATCGTTGTCGCAATCCATATCATACATGTCCGTTGTGATATCAGGTGGTATAAAGGATTCTTCGATCACCTCCAGTGGCGTTGAGGTCAAGCATAACTTTGACCTCGTCCTCAGAGCTATATTGGCTTCTTTTTCATTATCTTCTAATGGTTTAGTTGGAGGAATCTTGAAAATCCCATCGTCCGTCCAGTTAGTTTGGGTGTAAGAATCAGCAAATGGAGTAGGGTGGGAGGTGTGGCAGGGGGTACTGAAGGAGGGTCGCTGATTATTGAACCATCGGGGTCATCCTCACTCTAAAATTCATGTTGCATTTTAGCCTACTGCTGTGATAAAATTTATTAGTTTTTTGAATAAACAAAAAATTAATAATTTATATTTATGTCAACAATTAAGCGTGTTACCTCTTCTTCCCCGGGAATATATTCATCGCCCGACGAGTCTTCTTGTAAATCCTCACTAAAGAGAACTTGCACCTCAGACGAATGTGCTGGAGTTGCCCACGAAACTGAAGGAATAGGCACCATTCCCGCAGAAGTGACAGAATTACCATTTGATAACAATTCTCTAAAAAACAAAAACATGGGAATTAACGTTTTAACTAAATAACAATTAATTTTACGAAATATGGACTTTACTTCCATTTTCGTTTTGTAACATTTATTAACAGGTCTCTTTTTCTGTCCAAATTTATTGCACTTATCAAGCTATGGTAAAAGAATATTAAAACTTATATAATCCTTATTCTTATTTCATCGAAAATATTTAAAGAACGCACTTAGCTTTAGCCCTGGTAAGTTTTGGTTCATAAGGTACAAGTTCTGCACATTCCTTGGGATTTTCTGCTTTTCTGACTAATGCCAAGACATGTTCATTTGTAACAACATGTTTGATTATATTTTTAACGTGATTAGAATTCAAATTTGTCTTTGCTGCTTTCTCCTCCAGTCTTCTTTCAAGTTCGTCTTCGATACTTTCAATTATCAATGTTTCTGTTTTACTAGGTTTTAGTTGAGTTGACTTTCGTTTGGGACTTGAATATTCTACAATTTTTAAATTATCGTCAGAATTATCCTCAGAGTCCTCCTCAGTACTCTCCTTAATACTGTTTTGCTCCAATCGCACATTTTTGAGGTTATTTATTATATTCAACTATTAAATTTATATGAAAAAAACAAACAAAAATGTATACACAAATATTGGTTAATGGAGTTGAAAAAACCTAAAAAAAACCAACAAAAGTTCAAAACATCGTTTTCAAATACAGTACAGATATATATATAACAAACCCATAACCCAAAACCACAGAATACTAGTGTTGCGAAAATTCGAATTAAATAATTCGACTAATTCGATAGTTAATTAAAACTAACTAATTCGATATATCGAGATAAAAATTAGTAGTATTTATTATTTAGTAGTAGTACTCCGACGGGAAACGGGAATTACGAATTATTGAACTGGTATACGCCTATACCTATCGAATATTTACGATGGAGGTCGAGTGTAGCCAAAGGGTCAAGTAAAAATGGAAATACGGGGAATGCGGTTGCCGTTGCCTCTGGTAATCCTTTTTTTTATAGCTTTTTTGTTTAATCTTCAGCCCATCGGCTCCCCCCCCAAAGGGTCAAGTAAAAACGGAAATACTCGGAGAATGCGGTTGTCGTTGGTTGTAGTGACCTTTTTTTTTTTTGGCTTTTTTCTTTTATCTGCAGCTATCGCCCCTCGCTATAATTTAAATTCTACTAAATAGTTGGAATTATTAATTCGATTTTTAAATATGAATTATTACTACTAATTCGATAGTGAAAATAATTCGATTATTCCCAACACTACAGAATACCTACTAGGTATTCTATGTCATAACCCATAGATAAAATCTAAAAATAGATAAAAGAAGATCATAACCACAAAATATCTAAAGGTAAGTATTCATAGAGGCACAGATGGGTTTTGCGTATTGTTTTTTTTTGTGGTCAAGGCTTGAAATATATGTAGATTACCGGCCGCCCGTATGCCGAACCAATTACGTTCTAGCTGCAAAAAATTAAACGCAAAACGCATCTGTGAGTTAAATTTAGAATTATATAATTTAATTTCCTAGATAGAATTATAGGCTTTAATTTATTTAACAAATGACAACAAAATCAAAACCTTAAAGCCACATACGAAATACGGATTCATGTGTATTGCGGATGGGTAAGCCCAGGCGCACATTGGATACGGAAACGTGTGGATTATTACAGGCGAAAATATGTGCGCACGAGTCAACAGGTTTGTTCAAAAACTCTTTGAAAAGTGTGCACTAGTGTGGTGTAAACATTTTTACTTTAAATTAGTTAATTCAATTATCATTAGCATCAATGTCCATCATTTCTTCTAATTCCAGTGTCGTTTCTGATTTTTCACACAAAATATTTAATTTCGTGATATTGGCTAAACTGAATCTTCTATGCGGGAGTTTTAAAATACACACGATTTTATGCAGATTTGTTGTGGACAAAACGTAAAAAATTACAGTTATGCTTATGGTTATGGGTGTGGTTAGCTCAATTGTGCAACAGGACTTAGTCCTGACGGCGCGCTGACAGCCGAGCGAGGTATAGGTGGCGGGGGAGCGAGGAGAAGCGGCGGCAGCGACCAGCAAATTTCGCGTGGTGTTCAGAGGCGTTTTACACCAATTTAATGGCATTTAAATGAAACAAAGTAAATGGACGAATTGTAGTTTACACTCTGTAGTTTCCGAATCCGTCGAGAAAAATGTTATTTAATCTATCGCTCGACGTGTTATGGAATATTCAAAATACGATGTAAAAAACTTTATTCGACTATTGTGCAAAAACTATTCATCGGACATAATCCAGTTTTTGCACACTCATTCTTCGTGATATTACCTACATTTTCCCACAAGATTGACTCTTCTAATGCAAAAAATACTCGAATTACTCAGCGTACGTTACGTATTCTCAGCGAAAAATGTACCTATTGACTTGTTTTTTTTTTCATTTTAAAGGTTTTTGAATTCTCTACAACTTTCCTATTGGATGCGATGTGATTGCTTCAATAGCTTTTCTTCTATAAGCAAAAAACTGAAAAAAACTGAAAAATTTTTTTTTCGCTAATTTGTTATTAAAAAAAAAACTATTTCCTAGTCCAATTCATACACGTTTTCATCTAAGGCCTGAACTTAAAAGTATCCCGTAGTCGGATTTCAGGTATCAATCGTGTCATGTCAAAAAGGTCTATTGACTGGCCTAATAGGAACAGGGTATACACCAATATTACAATTTAAAACTTCCACCCTCAATATCTCGAAAACCAAGCGAGATATCGACTTTTTACATGGATAAAATCGTACTCAGCACACCAAAAACATCCGTGTACGAAATTTCAAGCGATTTGAAAATAGTCCGTATACGGAAGTACATCCAGAACTTCCGCAAATACAAACTGTCTGTTTAGATATTTTGTGGCAAACTGCAATATTTCAAATTCAAACTGTGGTATTCCGTGTCGCAACTACTGCAAGTAATAAACATTTTTTTAAGTAGTGGGGAAATGTCGCGGCGACATGACGAAGCTCTGAGAACCAGGCTTAAATCACAGACATCTCACTAAAGAAATAGAGGAACATTTGTATAGGTTTGCGTATTTGAAATTGAATGAAATTTTGGTCACTGTGGAGTGCTGTTTGGAACAAATATTTGAACATTTGTCCGTTTTCGCGTCCATATTTGAACGCATGACCGAGGATCTCTTTTGATCACGCGTAAATGTTACGGCGTTACCAACTGGGCATTATTTATTATCTACTTAGGGGATGTATTATTATTATTAGGCTTCGGAATATTTGTCTATCCGCATGTAAAACAGCGTAAGAGTATCCCGCGTTTCCGCGGCGGGATGGCGTAGGTATTGCTGCGCATACGCGGGCTCTGGAGCGTTTTCGGGGAGGGTCGATGCCGTATGTAGCACGGGCAACAAATACACGCGTACATCATTTACAACGCGCTTAAAAAAATACGGTTTATATTTTCATTATCATAGAGTTTTATAGTTCCTAGCCCAGCGTTGCCGCACACATTCGCGTACACCAATTAGTGATGGGATAATTTGAATTAAATAATCAGATTATTGCTGTAATCACAACATCCGATTATGAATGTTGATAATTGGATTTATTAGAATAATAATTCACTTGCAAATAAAGGCAGCTTGCTTTTTCTTCAAATCAGATTTTTGAAATCACTTCTTCATATCATATCTGATAATTCCATTATTTTAAAACATCTGATTATGCGCATCATTATGTCAAAATAAAATTCTGTAATAACGACTGTGAGCTTTGTTCAAATATATGCGCCATCTCTCGTTCACATTAATTTAAACGTGTTTCGTCTTTTCGAACGAGCAAGCGCTCGTTCTTGTCGTTCGATTGTCAAGCAAAAAATTGTACGTGTTTATTAGAAAGTTTTTATCTTATAGTGGGGAATGTCGGCAATTACAGACATTTATTTTTTTGTTATTATTAATATTTCAGAACCTAAAATTGATAAATAGTGTTACTTATAAAATTTTTATTTTGATGTAACGAATTTTTTATGCTGGAGAAACTTATCTTTTTTAATGTTAATTTCTGCAATTAAAACCATAGCAGTTTTGAATAGAGAATGAAAATACTTTTCAAATGAAGTGTCACAAGCCTCTACTTCCAACTTGAAAATTTAGGGGTTGTAACTGTCACCTGAAGGGGGTTGAATTTAGGGATGACATTTTTACGTCGCAAGATGTCTTTTTAAAATTAGAAATTGACGTGTCTTAGGATTTTCTAAAAAAATGCATAATAATGGAGCCAAGGGCGTAGTCAGGTTTTTATGCAGGGGGGGGGGGGGGGCAAAATTTGTATCCATTTTGAGGTTAAATAATTACATTTATTTTTTGTTACAATAAAAAGGGACCATCTGGCGTTAACGTAATAGAGGTAATAGTAAAAAAGTGGTCTGGTTTTTTCCGCTTATATTTTATACTTTTCTGTACAAGGATAAAATTTCTAGCATCGGACATAAAATGATGAAATACGAGTAAAATATTAAAATATTAACGTTACCACGTACATGAATAAAAACATACTTAAGAGTTTGAAATTTATTGTATTAAGCCAAATACAGTTTTCTTTTGTCTTCTGAGAAGAGTGACAGAAATATTTTTGAAAAAAACATCACGTTGCACCAACTTTCTGTGCACGCTGAGCATGTAGAGCCCATTAAGACGGTCTTGTATCATGGTCAATCTAAGCCATGTCTTCACACGTCTTAGAGTACTGAATGTCCTTTCTATGGTTGCAGTCGTGCATGACTGTGCAAGGCAAATCATCAATGCCTGCCTCGTGTGTAGAAAAAACTGCTCTGTTTCCTTCAAAACATCAACAAGATCAAGTGCTTTTAGCTCTTCCTTTTCCAAGTTCTTGTTTTTCCAAAAATTAAACCACAGCTCTGTCTCGATTGGTAGGTCAGGTATATTGTAAAAGGCGGCGATATTTTTAGTTACGATTTTTAACTCTTTCAAGGTGTCCATCAGGTACGGGTGCAAAAAATGTAATGCGAAAGCAGGATTTTTGTCATCCGAAAGATGATTTTCAAGTGAATTTATGAAGGAGTCAAGATATAGGATGAATATTGTCTATTGTCACACATAGCGGTTTGTCGACTCGGCCGGCACTCGGCAGCCTGGCTGCCGAAATCACAAGTGACAAAATTTTCAATGATTTGGAAAATGTAGTGCTTTTAGGATTGCTACATTTGCGTTGGAAAAGAAACAAGAAGAATCGACGAATGTGCTTGCATCCAATTGTAAATGATCACCTAAGGGAAGTTTTTTAATTTTACTCATATGTCAGTATCTACTTTTGATTTTATGGTTGCATAAAATAAATAATAACAAAGCAAAACTCTCGTATGAGAAAATGTATTCCATCAGAAGAAAAATTGGTACTCTTCGATAAGGGCTGCAACGCTTCGTTCGAAGTCAAAGTCATTTTGAATTCTAAAAATCTGTAGTTGCGTAGTTGCGCTTGAACAACGCGAGAGAAAACCGCTGTGTGTGTCAGCGCTCATACAGAACAATGTAAACAAGCGCCGCTCTAGTAATAAAACCGCACGCGTTTCTTGCAGTGGACGACGTGTCGAGACGGCTTTTCAGCCGCCAGAGAACAGTAGCAGCACTGTGTGTTTTGCATCATTTGAAAACATAGGCTTATGTGCCGATTCGGCTGCCGAGTCGGCACAAACCGCTGTGTGTGTCATCGCTCTTATAACAAAGTTTTTTATTAGCATATTATATATAGTAAGCATTAAGTATTTTAGAATCATTTTACATTTTATTTTGTTAGCGTATAGGCGTTTTTTCGCCTTTCCCACATAGGACATTTTTACGTAATGTTGATGACGATAATTATTATTACGAATTTATTAATTGTTAATACTTTATACAATATATAACACATCTTGTAAAAAAATGCAAATTTATTAAACAGTCATTGTATAAGAAACAAATATAAAATAATAAAATCTAGTATGGAGACATCCAAAAAAAACGTCATCAAAGTTGGCCGAGAAAAAAAGACGTATTTCTATTCTTGATCGAATTTATAACCTTATTTACTTGTCAAGACTGTCATATCATATGACAGCCATTGTTTATTTTACAAATTGTGACAGTCACTTGCCAAAAGTTTGACATAACCGAAAAGCTTAGACATGACCGCTATTTCCATCTCTCTCGTTCATAGCCAGAGTTGATGACGTTTTTTTTTGGATGTCTCTATATAAAATGATTTTCTGTAAGATTAAGATTCCATTATTCAAGAGCTTCTAGACGTATGTCTTGTAATCATCTTTTTTTTCAGGTTAGTACCCTCTTACTTGACATCCGAAGGGACATTGGTAACTGCTACTACATTGCTGCGGATTGTATCCTCCATTGCAATAATAACAGCTTCCACAATCTAAAACAGGAAAGAAATGAATTATACTATACGACAATAAAATAAATAGTATAGAATAAAGTAGATTAATTTTAATAAAATTATAGACATGTATGTTTTTAAAGTGCGAAAACTTTAGGGGGCTCAAAAATAAAACTCAAATAACATGAAGTACCTAATATGTTTATGTATTAACTATTAAAAGCGGGTTTACAAAAAATCGAGGAACATTTAAAAAAATCTATTACATAATTCATATTTTTTCTATATAAAAACCCATAAAAATTAAGGGCTCCTTCGTAGATCCGCCCCTGTTGTCATTGATTTCATTTTCGCCAATAATTGGTCAAGCTATACTACACTAAATGCACCACCTTGGGAGCAGTGTTCCTAGACAACAGGGACAACTGACGCATGCGCAACAGCGGGGGGCGGCACCTAAGTGCGCATTGGCGGAACAGTCTGTGCGTCATTCAAACGCACAAACTCTGCTACCCAGCGCGGTTAAGTTAAGCGCGCTTACTTTAAACTTCTCCTCGCCTCATTACTGTAAATATACAATAAATAAAAATTTATTTTATTTTACATACATAAAAAAAGGAGCCTTTGAAAAAGACGAAGTAGGTCTTACATTTACAAAGTATCTGTGAGCTCTCTCTTCCACATTAACTCACAAAGGCACCTAATAAATATCAATAAAACGCTTCTTTGAAACAAATTTACCCATTTTTGTACTCCGACTGTCAACTGAGGTATTATTACACTTGCTGTGTTTCTTTTACCCAACATTTCATTTCAATTTGAGTTTGGTGAAGTGAAATAAACTGAAATGAAATGAAAACTAAGAAACACCTAAAAAGGAAGTTAGGATGATTTTTTTATTTTAGTTACTTATAGATTATATAGAACATTACAAATTAGAAGAGAAAACTATGCAAAGCCAAGCATTGTGAAGATATATGGACTATATGGTATATTTTCATATAAAACTAATGACTAGAGAATCGTCTTTCTTCTGATAAAATCGTACATGAGACAGCTAACACTGAAAAAAATTGTAGATATCCATTGTGGAGCCCAAATTATAGCTGCTTACGATTTGCTATGAACTGAGGAAAAATTTAACTGAGATGCATATATCTAATTAGATATATGCATCTGAGATGAGTTACCTAACCTCACCTCAGTTGCTGACTCTTGTGAAGTCAAATAGAACGGCAAATGTATAAATTGTCCTCAGTTATGTCAGTTTATAAGAGATTAAAATTAATTTAAGTAAGTTGGTAATTATACATTCTGTACACGATATTTTATTTTACGTTTTATTTATATTTTTCTATAATTAAAGAACTGTTGGAAAACGAAGACTCTAGCCGCAGTGATAGTGAGTGCTCCGATAAATACTCTTCAGCTTCACAGTTATCCAGCACATCTTCAGACGGTTCAGAATATATGTATGTTTATTTATACTGAAAAGCGAGAGTTAACCCGAATTACAAATTTAATAGAACTATTGAGCAAATATGACGATGCTCAATTTAAAGAACATTATATTTTAATTATATATTTTGGTGTACGAAATAAATGACTTATTAGAAACAAGTTTATTGAAGTTTAATAAGTGTTCATATCATGCAATCACAAGAATAAAAACTATGATAAATAACCCAAAGTTTACTTTTCATACTTCAGGAAGTGATAGTGACTGTAGTAAAAATAAATAAATAAAATATGTATAGTTAACATATTAGAGAAGGTAGTTGGTTTTAAGCCTCTATATATTTTATGTCCCCCTATCCTGAAGCATGACTTGGACAAAGTTAAATTAGAAGCTGTCTTTATTGCAGTTTGCAGCAAGAATATCTTACTAAAACTTGCCCAGTTTTATTCAAAATACATGCAAATTCCGCACAATTTGACAAGCCATACCTAATTAATTTCAACAGTTTAGATATTCAACAAAATTAACGTCTAACTATAGGTATTCGTCTTTTATATATTATATTTCGTTAAATATCGACAGATATTTAACCTCAAAAATCTCAACTGAGAAAACAAGCCTCTGTAGTGAGGGTGGTTTTGTAGTCCCTCAGTAGCGGTAAGGGGGAGGTATTTTACTCAGTTATTTTCCTCACTTGTTCAAATAGAACGTACCACTAACTGAGAAAATGTTAACTGAGGTGAGGAACTGAGGATTTCGTGCAAATCGTAAGCAGCTTATATTGTTATCTCAGACTCTCAGATATTTGGAAAACTACATTTTGATTAACTTTTTTAAAAACCTAATAACTGTAACCTCACTTTTATCACAGTCTTAAGTGAAATGAGAAACGGCACGGTATTTTTAATTTCCGTAGGAACCGATATCCTCAAAACTGGACGTTTTCTACGAAACACCGAACTACACTTTTCTCGACGCACGTTTGGCCAACCAAGTTGTCATCTTCAGAAGACGATTAAAACAGTTTTAATCTTCTCCTGAAGATGCCAACTTGTGAAGATTAAAATTGTTTTAATCTTCTTCTGAAGATGCCAACTTGGTTGGCGAAACGCGCGTCGAGAAAAGTGTAGTAGTTCGGTGTTTCGTGGAAAACGTCCAGTTGTTTGTTTCTACGCCGAAGGTTCCAGTACCCACTCCAGGATGATATCCCCAAAATGAGATGGCATAAAGAAACACCCATTTTTGACCTGATATGAAATAAATTGATATAAACTGATATTTCAGGTAAAAGAAACACATCAATTGTATCTAGTGTGTACCAAAAGAAGCTGCAAACTCCGCTACTGATGTTGTTAACTTTGGATCACCAGTGTTCGGACATATGTGGTTTTAACCATAAAGAAACCAAATATTTGGTTTCTTTATGGTTTTAACCTTGAACGGCTGTTATGATTTATGAATGAATTGCTTCATTCATGATTTCCCGGAGGCGCGTGCGGTTGCTCCTGGGACTGAACAATTGCTGTTCATGGGATGTTCTCACTGGCATGATATTATACAAAACCAAGTATTACACAGGCCCACAAAATAAAAAAAGTTGCGAGTCCATCAAATGTGACACCATATTTCCATGTATTTTTTGCCGCTGTTCAAGAGAAACAGTCCGAAGAAGCGAAAGCGAAATCCGCTTCTTCACAGATCATTTGAAGATAAAAGGGTGAGGAAACACAGACGATCATGAGCTATATCATCATTTATCAAATCGAACATTAGGAGTCCACTATTGTCCTCAGCATTATGTGGTAACTAGATGTCACCTGTCTGTTGTCGACAGTCTCCCAGATCATTTGGTTATTAGATTCTGGGTTTAAGTTTACCATTATTAAGAGTCCTTCGGGTTACGTGGTTACTGTGAAAAATATGTAAAAACAAAGCTTTGTTACTGATAGATTTCCCAATACGATTCCTCCAAGCTTGTTTTTACTCTGTGTTATAGTGTTATAATGGTTCTTTTCTCACAGAAGTTATGGTGGGTTCATGCAGATATTTTTAGTAATAAGAATAAGAATAGTAGTAAGAATAAAAGTTAAACCTTCGTTTTATAATGATCATGCAGTAAATATAATTTTTAGTAATAATTTATAAAATAAGGATCACCCTGAATGATGGTTAACTTTAAACTTTAGTCTTATTTTTACGGCGAAACGCACACTGCGCAATCGCAAATAATCGAAAATGCAAAGCAAATCGCCTAGTTTTTTTTTTTTAATAAATTGACTGCTAAAGTCATTAAAATTAGTAACAATGTGGTTACATAACACAAAATGTTATAGAATCATAGATTTTATCAATTGAGCTCAAAATTATTACGTTCCATAGTGAATTCTACAATTTTATGGCTTTTATAAGGTGTTTTCTGATTTTAGCGAAAAATCCTGACGTGCTGGATTTAATATAAGTGTAGATTCGATTTCAGTGGCAAAAAATACATGGAAATATGATGGCGCACTTGAACTTTTTATTTTGTGGGCCTGTGTTATCGGCGAAGTACAGTATGCATTTTTTGTCAGATACTTTTATTATTTAAACGAGAATTGCGCTGTATTCAAATATATTAATTTTTGAACATAAACGAGTTATTATATTTTAACCACGTATACCCAAATATACCAAAACATTGGGCGCATTCACGGTCAGCGGCTGAGTAGCTAACTTAGCTACTTCCCTGAATGGACGTGGCTGACACTTTTTTTATCTCAGCGGCTGACCAATTTACTAAGCCTAAAATATTATAGCTGAGATGCTGACTTGACAATAGTTCTATCATGATTATCTCTGTTGTTTTGTCTGTGCTGTGAGCAACTGAATTTTAACCTACTTTTAAACAAAAGTTATAGAAAAGAAAATATTCCTTGTTTTTAAACAAAAGTTATGGAAAAGAAAACGATCCTTTGTTCTTTAAGTGTCTTTAAGCACAGAACACGGCAGGGAATTATAAATCCGTGATTAATGAAAGTTATCTATGCCATAGAACATATTACGTTTTTTAGATCTTTGAGAAATTCATACAAACGATTCAGGGAGTGTTAAGCCGCTGACTGTCGAAAAGGCTAACTACTAACATATAACGGTCAGCGGCTGAGCGTCCCTGAATGCGCCCATTGTTATTAATTAAAACGTCAAGGTTTACATCCAATTAACATATATTCATGTTTACTTGGAGAGACGTTTAAAGTTAAAACTAAAATGTTTGAAGTCTGTTGATGACTGATGACGCGATGACTAATTTCAATAATTATCGGTTGAAGTGTAGTTAGTACAAAATACGTAAGTGCCAAGAAAGTGCCACCTAGTGCAAACGAGTGTATTTATACAGTGTATTAAGAAGATTTCTAATTCATCATCTTACGCCGTCAAAAGCCACAGATCCAGACTTCGATCTTATTAGATCTCATCAATGTGACATATGTGACGGCGAATGACGAAGAACGTCGTCATGTTGGTTGTATCCTGACCAGGAGAGTATACGATGGCGTTATCTTTTTTATTTGCAGATGCGCACTAACCAGTGGCGGTGGTGATATTTCAGTTAGCCATAGGTATCTTGAAAACGACGGGACCCACTTCACTTTTTGGTGATCACTATACACCTCACAGAAAGGATTTATAGTGAAAAAACCGTCAGCAAAGTTTGCGAAAAATTTTCAAAAAAACTGCAGAACACCCTGGGATCTCAGTAACGCTCTGTGGAATATTTGCAGTATATATATTTTTTCATAATCGAGAAACAAATATAAGGAGAGGTTTTTCGATTTATTACAAAAATATTTTTTTTCAAAGTTATGGCCATTTTAATTTTGGGAAACAAAATGTTCCCTATAAAATCAAAATGAAAATGGCCATAACTTTTTGAAAAAAAAAAAGTTGTTGAAAAAAAAACAAATCGAAAAACCTCTCCTTATAATTTGTTTCTAGATTATGAAAAAAAATATACACTGCAAATATTCCACAGAGCGTTACTGAGATCCCAGGGTGATCTGCAGTTTTTTTTTGAAAATTTTTTCGCAAACTTTGCTGACGGTTTTCTCACTATAAATCCTTTCTGTAAGAGGTGTATAGTCGCCACCTAAAAAGTGAAGTGGGTTCCATGCGACGTTTTCAAGATATGGCTAACTGAAAAATCACCAACCGTCACTGGTACTAAGTGCAGGCATTATTGCATCATTGCTTTAACATATTTTTATGCGTATTGACCACCACTGCATTCCACAAGGTTGAGAAGGGTAAAAAATTTGGTACTCGTTCATATCGCAGCTACAGTGACGAACACGTGAACACAGCGCAGTGAAAAATAGCATAAGGCAGTCAGAACCATCCCTCTAACTTAAAATTCTTAATTATACAAACCAAAATAAGCTATTCGATAAGCTCATGGAAGATCCTGACCATCCGAATATGGTTAATTTAATTTCTAGATGTTTTCCAATACTAGCATTATTTCGTTTTGAGAAAATATTGTTGATTCTGCGTTTGGATATTAGAAACGTATTAATTTTGTAGTTTACTTTCAACTATTTCCAATAAAGATAATTTCATTGTAGAATATCTTTGGAGCTTTGAAATCCTTGAAATAATATTTTTTATTCATTCAGATTAAAACAGTTTTAATCATCTCCTGATGATGCCAATCGATGATGTGTTCAAGTGTGAATTTGTTTCTGCTCCGAAGGTTCGTCTCCGATGTGATGTCAATGTAGGTCTTTATCGTAGAATTTATTGGTGTCAGATTAATTTTTCCGATTTGCCAAAGTAACCCCAGTTTTCCGACCTACTTTGCCACCGAAAGAGAAAAAAACCAGTATACATATGTGATTATTTTATCAATGTGTTCCGAGTTGTGATCGATAGCTGAAGATTCATTTGGCATAATAATTATGTGTCGAATATCATAAGAAAAGTTATTTTTAAGTTATTAAAAAAAAAGCGTCTCAAATCTGCAAAAGTAACCCCGTTTTGCGGTAAATTATGCTTGATCTGTGGGGAATTTGACGACCTTGTTCTTGATTAGTTTTTGGTTTTATGGATTTTAGGTCCGGGAATAAACAACTATTTGATTGCTGATTGATATTGCCAAAGTTTCGGAGATTTATTTTATGATTAAGCCCTGAAGAAGGATAAATAAAGATCCGAAACGTTGGCAAAAATCAAATTCCCAAATTCAAGTTGTTGTTTATTCCCGGACCTAAAATCCAACTGACCAAAAACTAAACTGCTTGTCAAAATTGGTGTAAGACTTTTTAGATTAGCGCCATTTGCGTTCTATTCGACTTGGAGACTTGTGGTTTTCAATTTTCGATAGTCTATAGGGTTGGTTTGAATGCTTCGAAGGCGCTGCGTTGTGATTTAAACGGTTCCCCGTCCACACCCCAAAAAGCAACCCCATGTCGAAATTTGAAATCGCAAAGATTTTGATGGCAATTTCAGCGATATATAAAGAAGGACTCTGTCGGATAAAAACTCCACACCGGCACACATTAAGACTTCTGCGTATTTGGTCGCTGTCCCTTTTTTCTTCAACCCATTTCCAGATCTCCCCAAGCCACCCCTTTGCATTCAAACAGGGTTTTGCGTGGTTGAACGGCTGATTGAGCGCCAAATTTGATATGTCGTCTCCAACCCATCCCCCTGAAAATTTGCCGCGCCGAGGGGTTGTGAGCAGGTCTTGATGCGTGGGGGTGACCCTCAAACATCCTCTCGCTGGTAAAATTAGTGGAAAAAGGTGCTGTTTGGGTGGTCGGCCACGTAGATGCTAGCCCAGTCGAGCGGTCATAAGCCCAAGTCACATACGTACCAAGCATCGCCCGCGAATTTGGTGATTGTCGATTCACACATGTGCAAAGGAAGGTTCCGCCTACCCAACGAGTCCTCTTCAGGAATTTTCATCTTCTCAAACATTTTTTGGAGGTGGTCAAAAAAAAGAGGGCGAGAAGGACGACTCAGGGTGTGACAAAAAAGTTCATGCATCTTCAAGAAAGCATTCTGAGTTACCCCACGCATTGAGACCTGCTACAACAATCACTTTTGGCGCTCAATCGGCCGTCCGCAGTGTATTCCACCAACTTCGAGAGCCGTCAAGTAATGCCATGACATGAATTCAAGACAAAGCGACATTCCACGCAGCCGGGAACATTCTACAGGGGCGGAACTAGAGTGGGTGAGTCGGTGTGGATATGGCCTGGAGGGGTGCTTGAGATGTCAAAGAATGAAAATGAGTTGTGACACTCCACACCAATTTATTAGGCAGCAGTAGGATCAATGGATTCCCCAACAGAGGTCAAACCATGCATCCCTGCGTAAGTGTAAAGGGGTGGCTTAGAGTGGTCGGAAAATGGGTGGAAGAGATGGGATAGCGACAAAATATACAGAACTTATTGAGGAGGTCTTAATGTGTGTCGGGTTGGGAGTTTTTACCGGACAGCGTCCTTCTTAGTTACTCCTGTAGGTCTCTAAAATTGCCGTCAAAATCTTGCGAATTCAAATTTCGACATGGGGTTGTTTTTTGGGTTGTGGACGGCGAACCTTTAAAGTCACGGAATAGCGACTTCGGGGCATTAGCTACCGAAAATTAAAAACCACAGGTGTCTAACTCGAATAGAACGCAAGTGGCGGTAATATAAAAAGTGTTACGCTAATTTTGACGAGCAGTCTATTATATGTTAGTTATTAAGCCTATTTAATTTTTCTTTGTACACTTACTAAAATTTCCAAAATTACTTCCGCAGATGTTATAGGGATACATTCCACTCGGCGGACAAATCTGACGTTCCATTCGTACGGGTGGTGCTTCTGTTGGCGACGGTGGTGTCGACGATGGTGTCGATGTTGATACTTGCTGCGGCGGTGGCAAGTACGGAACACACGGCGAAGTGTATTTGTATTGTAATCGTTGAAACCACGGTGGGTAATTTTGCAGATACGGATTGACTGCAAAAGTATCAAGAAATACATAAGAGGTAGACATACGTCTGTTTAATCTTAATTATATTATCACAGGGTAACTGAGGTAGGAGATTAGATAATTTCTAAAGAAACTGTAAGTAACTAAACAAACTTAAACTCAGAAAGATCAGCGCTATCCCTCTGTATGTAGTGTGCACCGTGGACCTGTTAAACATTACGGTTATGTTGCCTGTTAATGATATTTATGAGCAACAACACAAACATTTTACTTCCGTTTAAACTTAAATTTTACGAAGCATATTCGAATTGTCCACTTCAAAAGACGCGAAGTATATTGAGCATTAAAAAAACTTAAAATTGAGCATTAAAAAAACTAATCAAAGTTGGCTCAGCATGAAAAGAAAACAATGAAAGAGAAATAATTAAGTCTAATTAAGGCAATCAGCACCTAAGTGTTTGTAGATGCTCGAGCTCAACGTTATTACCTTTTTATAGATACGTTATAACGACAGTGAATGAACGTGCTTATGGGCTTAGTGTCTATCACGAAGAGTTCGGCTCGTGTTACATACTTGTAATCAGATATGAGATCAAATAAGGTCGAAATCTGGATCTGTTGTTTTTTATGGCGAATGACGATGAGCGGATTTTAATGGGTTCTCCATTAGATTGCGCCTCAGGACATCTATTTGGTGGTTGAATGCACTAACTTTATGGCGACACTTATGTATAACCAGCCGTACTCTTCTGGCCAGGCACTAAGCCTATAGGCTCGTTCGTTGTAATTCTCATCGTATATACCGATATGTCAAATGATGAGCTTTTTTTTGGTTATTATAGAAAGTGACATAGGGTCAATTTACAGATCTAAGATCTGTAAATTAGGTCTAAGGTCTACGAGGACATAGGTTCTAGCATATAAAATAAACCTGTTCAGTGTTCATACTAATTAGACAATTTCTATAATCTAACGTTTCTCCTATTTAATTGGATTCTCCTGTCTTTATTCAGTTAATTCGGTAGATGGTTTCCAACCACTATAAATAATTGTCCATTTTAGTTTTGCAGAAATTGGAATAATTTCAATGCAATGCAACTGGTAAAACCACAGACCGACTAGGCCAAACATATTATAGGCAAACCGATAAAGCCAAACGGAGGTTCAGAACGAAGTCGGGGTTCGCAGCCTCATTTAATCGTTGATAGAGTTTGCCCGATGAACATTTCTTGTTTTTTATAAAATTTATTTTTTTATAAAAACGAAATATTATGGGTTAATGCTGAGTGGAGGATTGTAAAATCAAAACTGAATGTGCAAGTGATCTAAAACGAAGAATGTCTTTAAGTAAAGATGTAATATAATAAATGGTCGTAATTTCGTAATTCCAGAGTAGACTTACAGTTTATATGTAAAATTGAGTTATAAAATGTATATAAATAATTTAAATTTAAATATTTACCGATCTAACGTGTTATATTTATCTATTTAAAATAAATGCATATTTTGTGTTTGTGCATAAATTAAATTAGTCATGTTTTGATTTTCCTGAATGCGGTCCTGTTTAAGTAGGTGGAGCTGGTGTGTCTTTTCACTCGTCCCAATCCCGGAATTTAGCTTCACTTCTTATCATACAGAATATACGGCGTTTGGTCTAATAAAATTGGTCTGTGGGGTAAACATTTTTTTGGAAACGGATTGGAAACTATCTGAAATTTTCCCGTAATAAAAAAAATTAGTTATGCGCTATCGGATGTTTCAAATAATAGAATTATCAGGTTGTGAGTGATTTCAATAATCGGATTATAATTCGAATTAAAAATCATTCGTTAACCATATCACACGAACAATGCAAAATCGGTTTTCTTGTTTTACTTTGGTTTTAAGATATACCTACACTAAGAAATATACTGAAATAGTGAAACCTGGCACTTCTGGTAATACAAAAAATCGATCATATGCGATTATTAACAAAAATGATTTAAAGCAAGCTTCCTGCATTTGGAATTGAGTGATTCTAGTTATTCGAATTATCAACATTCATAATCGGATGTTTGTGATTATTTCAATAATCGGATTATGAATGATTTTTAATTTAAATTATCCCATCACCAAAAAAAAGAATTACCTGCCGGTTGGATGCATGGTGAACGTTGGTAGTTTGTGGACTGATCAGGCCGCGCTGAAATTATTTTGAAGTAAAAGTATTAATAGGTTGGTATATGAAAATGTAGACAAAGACGCCTCTACATTGGAGGTCAAAGTAAGTTGAATAAGACATATTGTTTATAAATCGTCAAAAATATATCATTAGCTAGGCTTCGGAATGTTTGTCTGCCCGCATGTAAAACTACGAAAGAGTATCCCGCATTGCCGCTTGATGGCGTACTACTGCGCATACGCGTGCTCTGGAGCGTTTTCGGGAAGAGTCAATGCCCGTATGTTGCACGGGCAAGAAATACACGCGTATATAATTTACAAGGCGCTTAAAAAATACGGTTTGTACTTTCATTATCATAGAGTTTTATAGTTCCGAGCCCTGTGTGTTGTCGCACACATTTCCATATCCCAATCATTACATATATGGTCGTATCTAAAGAAATACATTGATATTGTGTTATGTCGATATCCTCAACAGTTTTTATATAATAATAGGGTGAGTTTTTAATGCATGTTTGGTGTAGAATCATTGTTTCATAAGGAATGCAAAAATATGATAATGTGTTTGTTGGTAGCATCTATTTTTGCCCCTTTTTTTGAACTATCTCTTTTTGAATATCTACAGGGTATTCTTACATAGTTTTATGGATTTGGATAGAGCACATACATACATAAATTTGAGTTGAAAACCTGTATCATAAAGTATATTTAAACCCAGCTGTTTCGGAGATATTTGAAGAAAAAAATTCATAACTGTCATCACTCTTTTTGGGTAGCAGGCTCATCATTTTGACATACTGAACAAACATAAAGTACTCCACTCTATGCAATTAAAATAAATTCGAGAATGCTATACTATTTGAAATGCAATTAAAATAAATTCGAGAATACTATACTCAGTGTTCAATTTATTATGTTACGTTTCTTTAACTTCAAATCGAAATAACTTGCTTAGTTCAAATAGAACACCCCGTACTTTTTTGTCCAAGTTATCAAACTCTCAGTTCCTTTTTTTTCTCATATGAACAACATGAGGATTAAAGTTACAGATTTCGGAGATATTTTTGATTATCATCGTTTTAAGGATTTTTCCAAAGTTATTACCAAATTAGCTATGAATGTAAATAAACAGCAAACTTGGTTAACTGTTATTCAGTGTTTTTTATAAGAATACGTAAATAGGTAATACATTTAATAAGTTTATTAAACAGAAAGCGAAGCAAATTACTTCCATTATTTTAATCAAGGAGCAACCAATATCAATATACTTATGTATTTAGATGCAACTCAATTTTCTTTTTAAATGTGTACATCAGAAATGAAAATTAATTGTTCTATAATAAGGCAACGTATACTACAAAAATACTTTGAACTTTTAACAAGAAGAGAATTATTAGATAAAAAATGAGAATTATCCTTGTACTTGGGTATCCTAAACAGCAAAAATATTGTGAACAAATACAATTTTACTAATGTCAAACTTGTCACATAAAAATATGTCTGAAAGTACAGGTTTCCTACTCAAATTCCAAATTTGTGAATATACTTATGCGTTCCATTTTAAATAAGGAAGTTAGTAAGGGGTAATTTAATATCCTGTAGATTTGATAGTATTTTAAAAACGTGGCACCAAAAGTGCTATTATTTACTTGGAACTTGTATGGATGGATAATTGAAATAAAAAAAAAAATCAGTAAAGAGTTTAGCATATCAGATAAGTAAGTTTTTAAATAGTCAAGTGTTTTTTAGACCTTTTTTTTAATATTCAGTTTATGTGTACTATGATCACTTAATTCCACTCTAATAACACAGCCACACAAAAAAAATTCGGATTCGGGGGTCAGGCCATGTTTTCTCAATGTTTTTGGGGTCGCTGAATCCGAATCTGGGGTCAGAATAACCCCATCGGGATAGGGTTTCCCATAACCTCAAAAAATTTTTTGAGTTATATACCGATAAACCCTTCACATCAAACCCCTTAACCCCTTGAAACCATAACACAATAACCCCATGATACCTCGAAACCATAATCATAATCATATAACCATTATATATAACCATAACCATAACCTATTATGTAACCATAACCCTAACACCATTAAACAATTGTTTAATGGTGTTATGGTTATGGGGTTATGGTGTTACGGGGTTATGGGGTAGGGGTTATTGGGTTATGGGGTTATTACGTTTCATTTCACTGTTCGAACGTATCCTGAATGTCCATGAAAATTTGCATTAATAAGGGGGGCAATGGAGTTATGGGGTTATGGTGTTATGGGGTTATATGATTATGGAGTTATGGTTTCGAGGTATCATGGGGTTATTGTGTTATGGTCTCAAGGGGTTAAGGGGTTTGATGTGAAGGGTTTATCGGTATATAGCTCAAAAATGGTTTTTTTTGAGGTTATGGGAAACCCTAGCCCGATGGGGTTATTCTGACCCCAGATTCGGATTCAGCGACCCCAAAAACGTGTAGTGAACATGGTCTGACCCCGAACCCGAATTTCTTTTGTGTGGCTTTGTAATTATAGTGACGTTATAAAAATTCGATTGATGGTTGAAAACTAATTATGTTTAAACAATTAATTACGTCGAGTAAGGCAGTCCAAAAGGGACCAAAATCAGTTTCTTCGAAAAACTGATCAAATAGCACAAAATTGATTCAGCGTTACTATTCGAAAGTACCATCGTACGCAGATTGCTGAATTATACATATTAATAAATATTCAAGAGTAGATAAGTTGATTTTGTTTATATTTCGCGTATGTTCTTGTTCAAAGATTTCCTTCGTGTCCAAAATCGAGGCAGAGAAAAAATTACAATTTCAACGTCATTTCTAGAAAAAAAAGTTTTTATTAAGAAAAGAAAGAAGTGAAAAAACGAACATAAAACAAAAAATGTATATCCGTATAAAATTATTTTCCCTAGGAATCAAGATTCCGTCACTGAAAAACTTTTATGAAAACCACTGAAACATTTATTTTCTCTTATTTGTCATATATTAGACCTAATACCCTCTCATGCGACACGCGAGTGGACACTGGTAACTGTTACTACATTCTTGTGGATTATATCTTCCATTGCAAAAATAGCAGCCATTACAATCTGAAACAAAAAAAACAAACAATAATTCATAATAATAAAGTAGCTATTAGGGTCCGGAAAGTGTATTACAACGCATTATCATACAGCTCTATGATAATTATAATGTAAGCCGTATTTTTAAGCACCTTGTAAATTACGTACGCGTGTATTTTTTGTCCATGCATACGTACACCACTGACCGCGCCAGATAACACGTGTTGGACACTCCTGGGGCGGGATCGAGGGAAGCCTGTATGCAATGTATTCATATAGCGTAACCAGAGATCCGTTTGTTCGTTTAGTAGTAGCCCGACGAGCGACGGAAGAACGATAGAACGCCGAGTCCAAAATGATTTTATGTGTCGTGAGTGACTCACTAATAAACGTATGTACTATATTTCCATTCTAAATTGAAAATAGGTAGAAAAAAGCAAGGTTGTCAGATATATTTTCTAAAATTGCTAAGCTCACTATACAAGTATACTTCATACTCCAGTAAACTGTTAGTTCGTGACGTTCTTAGAAAGCTAGTTTGGAAATATTTAAAAAAATACATAGATATAAATTTATTAGTTAGCATTAAAATAAAGCGTTTAAAATTGCTGGAAAAAGTAATTATAAATTAAAACAACTTTATGTATATTACTATACTTTTGAAGAGCCGGCAAAGCCGTGCCGTACCGGCAACTGGAATGTCGATCCAGTATACTATTGGATTGCTTTGTATCTAATACTCCTTAAATACTTATTCGGTCCACTGTGTCATAAAATTCTTACGACGTCGTTAAAATGATTTACGACTAGGAATTCCACTTGTTTAAGACGCCAGTGACGTGTATTTCAGCTAGATTTATTAACACAGACAATTTTTTGAGATTGTCTGGCTAAATGAGCATTATTTACAGCAAATTATATTACAAATATTAAGACGTTTGTATGCAGGCTAATTTTAATCTCCTATATTGATTTGAATGAAAAAAATTATTTCACAATTTTCGAATTTATAAAAGATATATGCACACCCATGGAATCGTAAAGTTGCACCGCTTTTTTTGTTCCCCAGGCGTATTTATCATTTTCAATTATAAATAAAAGGACTATACATGTATATACGCATTTTGCACCATGTACGTATTTCTTTTAAAGTTCGGGTAGTGTATTTATATGTTATCTGATTTTGTCTGGATTTTTGCAATAATGGCACATTTGTTACCATTTGTGAATAGACTGAAAATGATGATTGTAATGTAAAAGAAGAAAGTATTTCTTGCAATCGTCGATATTATATTTCGTAGACGCCGTAAGTGTGAAATACATTTAGATTTGAATATCCATCAAAAAAATATTACTGGTTTAGAAAAAATGAATTTTGGTTTAATTTGTGCATAATGTTTTGCGCATGTAGCCTTTCAGGGAACACGATCGACAATATTCACTTTAGACGTTTTTTTGCCAAATATGTATCTGATTTTCCATTGCTATAGCCATACATTGTATAAGACATATCAACGTGTCACGGGAAGGCGGTATGTCGATTGTGTGAAAAGATATCGCTAAAAAAGTAAAATTTCAGTGTTTTCAAAGAAACGTAAATAACTTCGAAAATAGTTAATAGTAAATCCCTTTCGAAGTTGTTGGACTCGTATTAAAGGGAAATCTTCAGTGTATCTATCTGACTAACTGTCATTTTGAAAAAAAATTTCTTAGGCATGAACAAAATCTAAAGTTGAACCAAAAATATCACGAAAATACAAAATTTTACCATCCTTAGTATCGTTTTCGGAAAAATCACTGTTCCTGAAATTTTAATAAAACACAGAGAGATCTAGAGGGATATTTTTGGTTCAACTTTAGATTTGGTTGTCTAGGAAACTTTTTTTCTAGGAAAAAAAACTAGGAAATTTTTTTTCAAAATGACTCAGTTAGTCAAATAGATACACTGAAGATTTCCCTTTAATACGAGTCCAACAACTTCGAAAGGGATTTACTATTTTCGAAGTTATTTACGTTTCTTTGAAAACATTTAAATTGTACTTTCTTAGCGATATCTTTTCACACAATCGACATACTTCGCCTTCAACTTCTGCTTATTAGACGCAGAATATTACAAGCTATAATCCTGTCAGAAGCAAAAAAATCAATACTGCAATACAAAAATTATCAGAATTTAAGCAAACTTCAAAAAGTGGGTGTGTGAAGACTTTCGTTGCGATTCGAATTGTATACGCAAGAAATTTCTGTGACTGACAGTGGAAACAACAGATTTTACGGTAACAAGGTCGTGAATGTTCTGATACAAATTTTAATTGTTTCAGATATTTCGCCCTCGATATTGATAAAGCTAGTAAACGAGTTTTGCAAACAACGGCTAAAAGTACAGAAATAGTAGTAATACTACTGTTAGTGATACAGTACAACAAACAACTGTTAGTGATACAAACAACTGTGCTAAATTCGTGAAAATAATGTGCGTTTGTGTAAAAATTTACATTTTTAACTTCAGCAGATGTGGAATGGTCCTTTTCATTCTACAACCATATGTACAGGCCAGATCGCCCACGTTTGACGAGAAAAAATGCAGAGAGACTACTGGTTGTGGACGAATGAAGAGGGACTAACAATTAGTCCATCCAAAACAACCATCATAGCATTCACCAGAAGAAGGAAATTGGAGGGGCTAGGACCACTAAACCTTCAAGGCGAACAAATACAGCTGTCGGAAGAAGTGAAGTATATTGGAGTAATATTAGACTCCAAATTAACTTGGTACCAAGAGCTAACACGGATTAAAAGGAGGGCGGAAACGACATTTATTGTGGCGAAACGAGCTCATGGGAAAACATGGGGAGCTAGACCGAACATGGTGCACTGGATGTATACCATGGTAGTCAAATTCATGATTAAATACGTAAATCCTGGTGGCCAAAGATGCAGCAGACAAAGGCAATAATCGAACTAAGCAAGGTTCAAGGACTTGCCTGCCTTGGAATTACGGGGGCGATAAGGAACACGCCAACCGCAGCAATGAAAGTCCTACTAGACCTGCCTCCCCTTCAATTTGTGATTATGGGGGGAGGCAAGAATGGGATTTTTGGGATCTGAATTACCAAGTGATATCTACGAAGACCTGGGGCACAACAGAATCAAAAGTCTAGTGGGTGGAAACATCTGAGAGATGAGGAAAGACCATATGACTCCTGAATTCACACACAACAAAAACTTCGGGATGGAAATGATTGACCGAGAGAAATGAAAGGTAAACAACAACAGGAACAGAACTGAGAGAGTAACTTGGTACACAGACGGGTCAAAGACTCAGCAGGGAACTGGCATTTACATAGAAACGGAAAAACTACAGTACAACATTCCACTTGGAAAATATGCCTCCGTATTTCAGGCGGAGGTATATGCAATACTGCACTGTGCTAAAGAAAATATAACGAGGTCTTACACAAATAAGAGCATCGATATACTATCGGACAGCCAGGCTGGGCCTAAAGGCAATTACAAAACCCCAAAAGCGACGTCAAGGCTGGTATGGTAATGTCAAAGAGAACTGACACGACTGGCAGACCACAACAAAGTAACTTTGATATGGGTACCAGGACCTAGAGGAATCGAAGGCAACGAAAAAAGCAGACGAGTTAGCGAGAAAAAGGATCGTCTACTCCATTTACTGGCCCAGAACCGGCCCTGGGAGTACCAAAGAGTATAGTAAGGGGTCAAATAGGAGAATGGGTCAGAAATCGACAAAATGGATACTGGAACTCTATATCCAGGCATAGACACGGAAAAATGTTTATTAAAGGAACATGTGGAAAGAACTGAAGAACATGAATAGGATTCAGATAAGAGCTGGTGTAGGCCTCCTAACAGGACATTGCGCCCTCAAAGGACACCTACACAGAATGGGGCTGTACAACGGAAAACTGAAATGCAGACTCTGCAACAGGGAAACGGAAACAGTACACCACATACTGTGTGATTGCGAGCACATTACAGTACCCAGCCAGTGGGGAAGCTATACAAGCTTGTACACGGGACCCGGCTACTGGAATGGGTGGTGTGAGAAGGATGGGAGGTTGCGCACAATAAGCCCAAGAGGCTGCAGTGCAATCCGGCGAAAAGGACGGCTCCCAGAAGGAGAAAAAACTGGTTGTGGCCACGTACGCTCAAATAATGAAGACAGTCGGTGTTTCTGAATGACATAAGGGATATGTATGTATATTAAGAAGAAGATTAAGAACACAGTTTTAGACCTGTCTTTTTGGTCTCTCATATGTCCTTCCGTCAATGACATGACCGATTACGAGTTGGATTCTGCGTTGTAGGACACTTTCCAGACCCTACTAGCTATTTTATATTAAGTGTACACTACTTTCATATTTGTTTCAATCAAATTTTGTTAACATCAGCAGCGGCTGGTACTAAGATTGGATGTTTGCGCAGCCTCCAAAAACATCATGTGTCATTTTTAATTTTAATAAACGCCATTTTTAATTTTAAATTTCAATCGTAATAAAAGTAGAAAGTACCTATCACATTTTGTGACGATATACTTGTAGATACACCATAACTAACAACACCACTAAGTGTGCTATTGCACCTGCTTCGGAATGAACAGGATCGAAGGTTGCACGTTAGAAAGAAAAGTACGTTTTACATATACACGTCTGCGTATTAGCGAATTGTGTAAATATATCGCTAATAAGATCTAGCATGTTTGCATTCCAGGTCCACTATTCCGTTTCGAGTTAGTTAAACTAACTCGCACCGCTGCACTGTTCGCGCTGTTTAAAAACACTCCACATATTTCAGCCAATTCTCATTCCGTCGCGGCGTAGAGAGTATCGCTTGTGAGTGTGTGCGTATTTTCATCGTTAATAAAAGTGAATTCGGTACAAAGTTTAATAGCAGAGCCATTCTGTAGCCAGCCTTTGTCAGACAAAGCTGAAACAAAAAAGGTTTGGGAGACCTATTCCAGACTTAAATACTGCGCAGGCAGTATTTTGTAAAAAACGATGTTTTAATAGAGAATTCAATTGAGAATTTATGAAAACAATGTATGGATTAGCGGTTGTAATCTAAAAATGCTCTTTCCTCTGCTTATTATTTGGTGCGAAATTATTATGGAGATGGGATTGACTGATTTAAATCATTTAGGCCACCGAATTGAAAAGCATGTAGTGTCGGCACAATGTGAATTTTGTGCAATTTACGATTTTTGGAAAAGCAAACTTTATAGTTCAGCTAGACACTGCGTATCGAAGAAACATTGAACTGCACAATGAAAAAGTGAAGCATAATCTCTACGTTTTACATATTATAAATAATTGTGTGCATTTTTGTGGCGCGTGTGAACTTGCATTATGAGGACCTGGCATGATGAGTCCACGTCTTCTTCTAATTCCGGAATTTTTGGAGGACTAATTAACTTTAGTGCTGAGTTGGGAGTTGCCCTAAAAGATCATTTGAAAAAAGTAACTGTTCTCAAGGATGCTTAAAAAATAATACAAAATGGAATTTTACCAACAATTTTTAGTGTATGCCACGAAGAAATTTCTAAAAAAAATAAAAGGCGACTATTTTTTTTATAATTCCCGGTGAAATAAAAAATCGTCGTGTCCACTTTCTCTTCCAATAAAGTAATAATCCGCATTCTACTATAACGTTGTTATGAATAACATAATAACAAGAAAATTTAAACAGTACATTAGTTTATAACTATATTTAAGAGTCTTACATCTAACTTGCAGATTCGACCTTGAAAAATAAAAAAGAAAGTCGCGCCATATTTCTCATAAATGTACATTTGCATCAGTGGCGGTTGGTGATATTTCAGTTAGCCATATCTTGAAAACGACGCATGGGACCCATTTTTTAGGTGATGACTATACACCTCTTACATAAAGGATTTATAGTGAAAAAACCGTCAGCAAAGTTTGCGAAAAAATTTTCAAAAAGACTGCAGAACACCCTGGGATCTCAGTAACGTTCTGTGGAATATTTGCAGTAGGTAGGTATATATTTTTTTCATAATCTAGAAACAAATATAAGGAGTTTTTTTCGATTTGTTACAATTTTTTTTTTTCAAAAAGTTATGGCCATTTTGTGAAGTGGGTCCCATGCGTCCTTTTCAAGATATGGCCAACTGAAATATCACCAACCGCCACTGATTTGCATCCCCACATTTTTTAGCATGAGCCGCCACTTGTTAACATGCCTACAACTGACAACATCAAAGGAAGGGCTAATTTACCTCAAAGGTTAAATTGTGGCATCACGTGCACAATCCATAAACACGCAAGGGCTAGACACAATCCAACAACATACTTAAATTACAGGACATAAATTATTAAATATAAAATTTGCACCCATCCATCCATCCAATATGCATCCATGCTGTAATTAACAAAAATGTTAACGTGGTTACCTTTACAATAACATCATTGCCTTTAGTCACATACGTTTCCATTTGATTGTAGTGTTTGTGCAGTCTCTGTTTTAAATGTTTAGTGATAATATCCACTGTTATTTACCTTTTTTTAACAAAAAAGTTAGCTCGTATATTAATACGAGCTACGAATAATGTTAAATGCAGCAACAAATACCAGAAAGTTTCCACAGAATCGTTCATTGCTGTTCGACGTCAGTCATAAAGATGAGATCTAATAAGGGTCCAAATTCGGATCTGTGATTTCTGGTAACATATGACAGTGAACGGGAATGTTTTTTGTCTTAACGGATATACCATAAGTGGTGTGCTTCCAAGGTCTAAGCAACGACATCGGTTGCTGACCTTGGTTATTCATCATAAATTTCTCTTAAGAGGTCATACTCACTTGGAAGCTGACGCTGACCATTCAATGATTAAGAGGGCAAGGAAACAACAACCACAATTCCAAATAATGACCCCTTGGGATTGGCAACAAGTTGCCAGAACAGCAAGCCGAAATAATCTTTTTCACGTCATTAGAATGGAAACTATGGGTTTTAAGGATTTCAAGTCTTTATACCCCTTTAGAATAGCCTTTTATTTCCAGAAAATAGTCTGCTAACGGAGAAGCATTTCTAATATCTAAGGCCGTACATTGCAAAGTTCATTCTGGGAGTCCTGGAATTTTGTACTACAGAAATAATTTCGATGATGACTTTTCCCAACTCGACCTAAATAGAAATCGTCGTAACCCCAGCTCACTAGTAGAAAATATACTCATTATACGAGAAGGTGCAAATCCAGTAGCCACCAAAAGTATAAACATTTACAAAACCTCCTTAAATGGGTACCCAAGGTTTTTCATACATTTTACCAGAACCTAGCCCACGGTGAGAAGGGAGGAGAAGATGAAGCTGATAATAATTAAGTTTTTCTACATTTTATTATAAAAAATGTTGTTATTAGTTTATTTCTCAATAAACGTGTTTATTAATTATTCAGATCTAGTAAAAAATCTGTAATAGTTTAAAAGTGGCTTTTATTATTTTACTATGATTTGTAAAGATTTTAATAGTACCCAGTAATTTTCGTCTGGAATTCAGATTATCATTTTTGTAAAAAAAAGACCTTTCAAGCTGTAAGAGCAAAAAAAGGTGGCCAAAATTTAAATAAAACATAAAAAAACAATACTAGGTACAAACCATCCAAAAAGACTTCTTTTTTTCTTGTGTTCCTTTTAATAAATTACTTCCGGTATCAAGTCAATCCTATTGGAATTAGGTAAAAAATTATAATTTGTAAGTAATGCAACAGGTATTAAGTCAAGTTTTTGAAAAAAAAATCCAAGTATTAAGTCATTTTTTGAAAACTATTATTTCTTAGTTAAAATTTTCATCGTTAATTAGAAGCATTTCTCCTTTAGAACTATATTATAATTTTCTAAATAAATTGTTTAAATTCACTAGTGATACAACTACAAAAATTGCAAAAAAATCTAAAAAAATTTAAAAAATCTTCTGCAAAATTTACTTTTTGTGACTTGATATAGTTGACCTTTGGGGTGCTGATATGGAAAACGACAAATACCAGAATTTCGAGAATTTGTAATTAAATATTGACAACAGACACGGGTTATACAGGAAGTTACTGTCAACTTTGTTATTTTAAATGGAACATGCTATTTTTTATTTCATTTTCAAATTATACGTGAAATTTTAGAAAAACAACACTGCCTTCTCGATAATAGAGAAATCAACTGTACCCACCATTTGGTTTCTTTATGGTCTCGACTCACAATCAGTAAGCAGTGGCTTTATAAGCTTTACGAGAACCTGGAGAGTAAATGTAAAATTCACGGAGATATTCGATGGTCTCGTGATCGGCCGAATACTGTCGATTGAAACATAACATTGACTGTTAATTTGACAACTTGAATTATACTACACTATCACACTGAAAATAACAAGACGGGACCCGTACTTGACGAGACTTGTCCCGTACATATGCCCTGCTATGGCGTGCCTTGTAATTTGGTGTTAGGGTGGCAGCCTAAAATTTAAATGCCAGGACAATTGTTGGTGGGTTCGAGTCCCACAAAAGAGAATTGTCACCTCTCTCGAGGCATGTACTTGTCAGTTGTCGTAATATATGTTTACCCTTCCTCTACACAGCTAGGGTTTTCAGAGGAAGCATGTCTACTCTGTGTGTGTCTAAACGATGTAGTTTATATAAATTTCACATCTGTACATATACGAGGTGTGTAAATTAAGTAATGAGACTGATTTTTTTAAAATTTCTTTATTCGAATAGAATTACAATTCAGTATTGTCTCCTTCAATATAACTTCCTTGGGAAGCCACACAGCGCTGAAGACGGTTCCTCATAGCAGAGCGGGAACTACTGGGATAGTCTTCAGCTGGTCGGTTACAACCGTTTCTATATAAACGTACATACGAACGTTTTCTATGGTCCCAAAATGACGTCCCTTGAGGTGAATTTCAGGCGTATAAGGAGGCTAAAGAGCCACATGAATGTTTTCACTGGCTAAAAACTCATGTACTGAAATGGCTGTGTGACAAGGCGCATTGTCGTGATGCAACATCCAGTTGTTCTAGATGTTTGGTCTCACACGCATGACCCTTTTTCGAGGGTCTTCAAGAACCTCTCTGTAAAAGTCGATTTACTGTTTGGCATGGGGGCACAAACTCTTTGTGGACAATTCCCGGGCTATCCAATTTCCTGGCTGAACAATATCCTGGCTATCAAAAAATCAAATCAGCATGCATTTGATTTTCGACTTGCTTATTCTTGTATTTTTGGGTCTTGGAGAGCTTGAAGTGTGCCAACCCATGTTTTGGCGGCTTTGGTTTCCGGGTCGTATGCAAACACCCAAGTCACATCACCAGTAATGACACGTTCCATAAAGTAGGGATCATTTTCAATCGATTTCAAAAAGTCAAGACACCTTTCTCTCCTAATCTTTTGTTTCTGCGAAAGGTTTTTGAGAACCATTTTTGAGCAGATTTTTCTCATCCCCAATTCGTTAGTCAAAATCTGATGAACAGTGGTGTGATTCAAATTTGAAGAAGATGATGAGGCCTTCCGCTGCGTGGTTCATCTTCTGTCGACTCTCTTCCTTCTGAGAATGCTTAAAACCGCCTAAAAACCTAGACTTTTGAAAAAACGCTGTCTGATAGCCTGACAAAACCTGATAGCATACCGTTGCTCAAAATTAATATCACTCATTTTTAAAACGCACTAGAAAAAACTGTTTACGAAAACACGGAACAAAGACACAAAGAACAAACAAATGACTCTAACAAGTTCAAACTTGTACTGAACAAACTTGTATTTGTACTGAAGGTGCATTACATGTTAACCTACCACCCTTCCAAGTCCCGTCTCCGCAGTCTTACAGGCGCTACGTTGCTAGTCTAATTACATAATTTACACACCTCGTATCTTCCTTATATACCTCGTATTTTTAACAGTTCCCACGGCATCGAAAAACATTTTCGTCTTGCTGGGTACCGTACCTGAAATGACGCTGGATATTTTTCTGTCAAATGTTGGCGTGTCATTAAACTAATTGAAGCACTAGGGAGATTGCTGGTTTGAATTAAAAATGAGATATTTTTTTCTTTATTGAGAGGCAAACGAAACTGCTTCCCCAGCTTCTATGGAGAACATGCCCCTGCTGAAGGTTAGAAACGTATGTACTCCCTAGTACATACTAGCCTCTAGAGGGTTCTAGCCCTCTAGAACCAAATGGTACATGCCAGGGTCGAACTTGAGCATGCATGCTGCAGTGAATAAATAGTGACTTACTAAGTAATATTGTATTATCTTACTTTTCCCGCATCTGTTGTCACACTCTTACACCTCGTCGTCCTCATATAGGAATTCACTTCTTGGGATTCCATTTCTTTTATTTTCTCGGTGTTTTATCGACTTTACGTGCTTTTCACATTGTCCTTTTCTGTAAACATGTAAGTAACACTTGCATATTTCACAGTACACAGTAGTAGCTTTAACACTTCAAATCTGGAAAACCCTGCACAATTTTTTTTTTAATTGATAAGCAAATAAGGCTGGCGTTTTAACCATCGTTATAATATCAATTAAGTATAACAATCAGTAATGCACAATTACAGGCGCGCGACCTTCAAAGGACTAAATAAATACGGAACCTGTTTCGCGTCGCAGTCGTCCCGGCCCCCGCCCCGCTGGCCGAGCCACGGTCACCTGGAATACGGGATACCGATACGCGGCCGCCTGGAAGACGATCGGTATCCGAGAATTTTGTTCTAGCCCTAGTATGTACTTATAAACCTATATGTCAGTTGACAATGAGATGAGCTTACTTACTTAAATTTCCGTAATTGCTGCTTCCACAGGTATTATAGGGATACGCTCCACTTGATGCACAAATCTGACCATTTTGTGTTGGTGCTGACACCGGCTGTGGCTGCTGTAGCACTTGTACTGGTTGCGACTGCTGTAATACTTGTACCGGCTGCGGCTGCTGTAGTACTTGAACTTGTTGTTGTGGTTGTGCTACTTGGAATTGTTGCAATGGTTGAAATTGTATTTGCGGCGGTGGCGCGTACTGCGTACTGCACGGGGACGTGTACTGGTACTGTGGCCAGGGAAACCACTGTGGATAATATTGCGGAGGGGGATTGACTGCGAAGGCGTGGAGAAAACATTCTGGTTAATTATCTACATGTTAGATTACCTACTATATACAGGGTGTTCCAAAAAGCAACGTCAAGTCGAAATGGGGTAACGGACTAGGTCTTGACTGTGAATGTGAATGGGACAAAAACAATTAAGTAGATGAAAGTGTCTTGGTTCTCGAGATATAGTCACTTTTGTAGAATTGATGAAAAATCTTTTGCCTAAATCAGTATTTTTGTGGTACGCTTCAAATTGAGGCTGATTGTTGATACAGAGTGCTAAAAACTTTATCACCTTTACTTAAAAACTGTATCACCTTGTACCTCGAAAACAAAACATTTTAGGATGTATAGAACTTCAATTCTAAATTGAAAATAGGTAAAAAGAAGCAAGGTTGTCAGATATATTTTCTAAAATTGCTAAGCTCACTATACAATTATACTTCATACTTCAATAAATTGTTAGTTTGTGACGTTCTTAGAAAGCTAGTTTGGAAATATTAAAAAAAAATACATAGATATAAATTTATTAGTTAGCATTATAATAAAGCGTTTAAAATTGCTGGAAAAAATAATTATAAATTAAAAAAAACTTTATGTATATTACTATACTCTAAGAAAATTTTGAAGAGCCGGTAACGTTTCGCTGTTTGCTAACATCGGCCTAACACCGGCCAACGATTTCCAGTGACCGATTAGAGTATTGTGCTGTGCATCGAATACATTAGTTAAATACTTATTCGATCCACTGTGCCATAAAAATTTTACGACGTCGTTAAAATGATTTACGACATTAGGAGTTCTTACTTGTTTAAGACGCCAGTGACGTGTATTTCAGCTAGGTTTATTAAAACAGACAATTTTTTGAGATTGTCTGGCTAAATGAGCATTATTTACAGAAAATTATATTATAAATATTATGAGTTTTGAATGCAGGCTAATTTTAATCTCCTATATTGATTTGAATGAAAAAAAATATTTCACAATTTTCGAATTTATAAAAGATATATGCACGCCCATGGAATCATAAAGTTGCACCGCTTTTTTTGTTCCCCAGGCGTATTTATCATTTTCAGTTCAGAATATATGGACTTTACATGATGTAAATCAATTTATCGACTTGAAATTGATTTAGGAATTATCCCTTATAATAAGTACATAGCATTAAGTAACACCCTACATGCAAAATCCTGACCTGGAATGAATTAATAAGTTGCGAGGTCATTTCCCTTTGTGTGAAACTCGATTTAAATTGATTATTTTTTCGTTTTTTGTTTGTTTCTTTTTTTTGTATGAAAACTGTGAGGATAATAAAAATAAAACAATTACCTATTTCAGGTAAAAAAATGCTCTAAAAGCCCGATCTCATTCCTTAATCAGCACGTTTTATTACACCGTTTGTGTTGTGCATTGTTTCTGTATTCGTGTGTTTAGTTGTATACTACCAATCTGGCTTTGTCACTATGGGCTATCACTAGCGTAAAAAAAATACAATACCAAAGTCAGGTCTGTACTAAAAATACACGAACACGGAAACAGTGCGCAATCCAAACGGAGTAGTGAAACGTACTGACCAAGAAATGAGATCGGTTCATAATGGTCCTCAAGCTTTATCTCGTTCTTATATGAGCGAATACAGCTACCTCCCCCCTTTTGCTATACTCTGCCTCAGCTGCTGTTGTAAAAATGTAGGAATATTCAAAATCTTTAAGTATTTGTTACATGAAATAGTTAATTGTTTTATTTTTAATATCCTCACACTTTTCATAAAAAAAAATAAAAAAATAAACATTTTACATCAAGTTTCAAACATAGTGAAGTTCCATGAAATTGATTACTCTTGTGGTTCTTTCTTTTCAAATAAAGTCCAATCGTTATCGGAAGGCAATGTAGGCAATAAAACGTTTGTGAAACCAGACAAATATGTCTAAGTGCTTTCCACTTGTTTGTGATATATTTAAATCACTCCCAGATACGTCCTGATTAACAGTGGTGGCTCGTCAGGTGCCTACTCTGTGAAAATTACTAATAAGTTTTTTTATAAACCTAATATACTTTTATTTTATTTAATAAAATTGAAATTGAGTATACTACCTTGTAATACTTTAATTACCTTTCATTTTTAAATTCATATGTCGGGTAAAAAATTAATTTCTAAAAATAAAAATATTTAATAAACATATGTCAAAGGAGTTCCTGCACTATTATTTGCAACATATTAACCCTCATAAACGACCCAGCGCCTAGTCTATATATTTTTTAACAGTTTTTAACATTTAGTAGTTTAATAATTTTAACATATATAATTATACTGAATAGGGGGCTTCGCGCGATCCTGCATTGCTAACATGCATTGTTAACTAATTTAATTTTAACCCTTAACTCCAGTGACATTAAAGGTTATTTAAAAAACTGCATAGCGGAGGCAAACACGCCCACCTCCCACCTCTCATACGTGACAGTGCAGAAAGCGAGTTATTTAATTTCATGAACCTAACAACCTAACCTACAAAATTTAATATCTTTTATTGTTTTGTGTTTTGGAATTTTTTGTTGGAAAGTGCCGTTATTTTTGCCATATTTTTTTGAGTGTTTCGAGTGGTATAGGAGAGTAATAATTTATTGAAAGTGTTCCATATTATTTACGTACCTAAGTCATTATTTGATCGTTTTATTTAATTAACTAAACAAAATTATAATGGAGGTATAGTCCTTCTAAAGTAAATGTGAAGAGATAGATTTTTAATTCCTTTGATGGATAACGCCGCCCAATGGCGAGCATATATCTTATAAATTCGAAAATTGTGAAATAATTTTTTTTCAATCAAATCAATATAGAAGATTAAAATTAGCATGCATACAAAACTCATAATCATAATATTTGTAATACAATTTTCTGTAAATAATGTTCATTTAGCCAGACAATTTTCGTTACTCAGAAAAGTTTTAATAAACCTAGCTGAAATCAAACACAAACACTTCACTGGCGGAAACAAGAGGGAATTACTAATATCGTAAATCATTTTAACGACACAGTGGACCGCATGAATAGCTAACCAACGTATTCGATGCAATGCAAAATACTCTAATTGGGTTACTGTAGCTCACTTGTCGTTGTAGCGTGAATGCTGCATGTTGCCGGCTCTTCAAAATGTTCTTAAGTATAGTAATATACAGTATGTGTAAAGCAGACATCGGCCAGTTATGAAAAAGGACAAACAGAAGTGAAATGACATGTGAGACGCACGCAACCATCTTTACGCATCGAAGGTAGTGGGAAAATAAGACCGGCCCTTCACCACCTATCGCTAGTTAGTACGAATCAACACGTTAGTGTATTTGAAGAGAAGGGATAATATTGTTGTAGTTTAAAATTTTGTTGTTATGCACACGTGAACATCCATTAGTAAGCACAATAGCAGAAAATAAATAGCTAAAATAAACTAACGACTAAGTAGTCTGATATGTTATGATTTATAAATATTTATTAATTATAAAACAAAATGCAGGCACACGTTCGACACCGACACCAGAGTAGCGGCCGAGTCCTCTCTCACGTGGCCGAAGGTATCCCAACCCGCTCATCGCCCGCCGGGACAAAATGCTGTACGAATAAGATTATGCGCAATATTTTGGATGCCTAGTGTTTGTAGAAAGTGTTGGTCTATTTGGAAACATATGTTAGCAAATGAATCTTGTAATTCACATTCTATATTTTTTTAACAAGAATACTGTTTATTTCAAGTACACTTGTCGCTCTGTATAGCGGCAGGTGGTGAGTGGGCCGGTCTTATTCTCTCACTACCTTCGATGCGTATGAGGTTGCTTCTTATCTGTCCTCTCACTCTGTTTGTCCTTTTTCAAAAGTGGCCGATGTTGGCTTTACACAAACTGTATATAAAGTTGTTTTAATTAATTATTTTTTCCAGCAATTTTAAACGCCTTGTTTTAATATTAACGAATAAATTTATATCTACATATTTTTTGAAATATTTCCAAACTAGCTTTCTAAAAACGTCACGAACTAATAGTTTGAAGTATGAAGTATTTGTATACTGATCTTAGCAATTTTAGAAAATATATCTGACAACCTTGCTTTTTTTCATGTCTTCACATTCAGATTAGAAATACTATAACTGGCGAGTGTAGCAGTTTGTTTCATAAAAATAACAATACGAATAACAATGTCATGACACTCAAATAAATATTCGAATCTCCAATGATACTGTTGAGTATCATATAAAGTACTTTAGTCGCCTGTCTTATGAGGATATATTATTTATTTGTTAAAGATTTAAGAGAACCACTGCCAGATCTAGGTAAAACTTTAATTAATCATGGTAAGCCGGCTCGTAGTTTTGTTAATACGTGCTATGATAAATGCAAATGGCTAAGTGGTTCTTTAACTTTAAATAAATTATTGTGTTGGCCGTGTGTATTATTTTCAAATCGTGGAGAAGGGGCTTGGACAAAGTCTGGATTTGATAAAATCTTAAAACTTTATCTCGTTCAGTTGATACATCAAAAAGTCAGGAACATATTAGTTGTATTTGTAAATTACATCTTTTAGGCAAACAAAATATTATTAAAGTGATCAATTCAGCCCGTCGAATCTAAATTGACGCAGTCCTGGCAAAAATCCGTATTTCATTTCACTGCATCTTTTAATTGTAAAATAATTTGACGGAAACTCTATACCTTCCCGATGGTTTTGCTGAACCAATAAAATATATTAGGTACAACTACATTATGTTAGACAAATTTACTTAATATATTTTATTGACCAAGTAGAGGGCCTTCTCCTAACTATGCCGCATATTATTAACAATGTTTCCCATTACAAAATTTTAGGAAATAAAAATGTTTACAAAATATATTTGCCTCCTCAAAAAAAAAGGTCACGAGCCGCCACTGCCCCTGAATATTTGACGACTAATGTTGCAGAGGAATTACTTAGATCAGAGACCAACCAACCACCAACGTTTTATTGCCTACATCGCGTTTCGAAAACTATTGGACTATATCTTTCTTTTTAACAATTAAAATTAGGTACCTACAATTTTTATTACCATTATGAAGTATTCATTGGATGCGCCAACTTTTGCGGAGAGTTGTAAATTCCATGTAGTACATTTTTTTTATAAAGAGTTAATAGTCAAAGAAGGCGATGATAATAACCAAAACGTTAACAATGAATTTCTATATTTTTTTAGTAAAATGAAAAAAAAAACAGTCTGTTGTTGTAAAATGTTATAGTTTATTTAAATGAAAGTGACTATATATATATACCATTTAGAAATAAGACACTTCTATCCTTCAGTAACTTGCTTTTGGCTTGATGTTGCTTTTCGGGACACCCTGTATAGCCAATCAAATAAAAAAACGTTCACCATCAAAGCTGGATGAAGGAATAAAAACATTCACTTTTTAATCTGACTTCCTGGAATGGGACTCTTAGACCCTTTCTATTGAATTTATATTTCATCGGTTTAGACATAAAACTTATTAACAAACATCAAGCCGATTCTTAACAAAAACTGCGATTTTCTAAAAACAAGAGACGAAAAAGTTATATTGAGAAGTATAATACGAAAATAAGACGTAATGACTACTAAGACTATCAATAAAATAAGATGTAATACTACTTTTTAACTAGACGATGGCCTATATTATTGCAACTTTTTTCGTCCCTTGTTAGACGATTGTAGTCTTCTTATAATGGGTTTGATGTAACTTAATGAGTTTTACCTTTAAACCGACGATTTGTTCTGACATTAATAAATTCTGTTCTCGTTTTGTATTTATTATTTCTTTTCTTTTTTTGTCTAATTATATTGTATCACATGTTTCCCAATCATATGATGTTCCTAGTAGATTTTTTTAATAACTGAGCTTGTGACAATAAATTGTCTTTCACATTCAATAGAAGTTTCAAATATTTGGTTCAGATAAGGAAATTAAACAAAATGTCATGGAATCAAATCACAAGATCTACGAGGAATTATGGAAATCATTGAACAAAAAAAAAAAAAAACTAAATTACCTGCCTGTTGAGAACACGGTGAATTTGGAACTACATAACTTGTTGGTGGAGCAGGTTGTACTGAAATGTAATTTAAAGTAAAAATAGAAATAAGAAAAAGTAAACAAAGATGAGTGCAAAATTATTATAAGTTATTACTAAAGCCGGCAGATCCGGGCGGCGGGCTATCTCAACGGGCCATATCTGAACGTAAATAACAGGGTGAGTTTAACACATCTCTTTCTAAATTGCAACAGTTTATTGTTTTCATGAATTTTGTTTTTGCACATACAAGTAGTAAGTAGTATGACTCGTATGGTTATGGCCCGCTGCCCGGATCTGCCGGCTTTAGTTATTACCATAAATAAATCATACGGGTCATAGAGATCATAATATGGGTTATAAAGGGCGTTCAAGTCATCAAGGTCATAAATGGCATAGAGGTCATTAAGTTCATTTAGGTCATGATGCCATCCATATATGTTATAAAGGTCATATTGATCATCATGGTCATATTAGCCACAACGGTCATATCGATTTTACAGGTCATATTGGTCATACAGGTCATAAGGGTCACAACCAAATACATAATAATATCGCATTTCTAAGAATATAACCTGAAATTGGATGTGGAAGCAGTGGTTTTGGCAGCGTTTTTTCCCTATATTTCAAAATATTAGGAAAACAATTGAAAGAAAAATCTAGCAGTTGTTGAACATGATTATTTTTTATTGTATATTTATTGAATACCGCTTGTTCCTCTTCTTCTGATGTATGTATGTTTTCTCTACAGGTTTTTAAAATAGTATGCATCAAATATACAGTGCGCGGCTAAAGTATGGAATAAATTCAGTAAATGTGAAACAAAAAATTTTTGGAAAAAATCCTCGAACAGGTCGATTTTGTTTAATAAACACACATTTTTGAGGGAACGTCTATTTTCAGATGTCATTTGTTTATGAGTAATGACGTCATCAACTTATTTTGCAAATGGTAACCCCCCATTTTTTAATTTAATTTGAGAGGCCCTTTCATTGTCGATTTAACGGTAAAAAAATGTTGCTACCTTACATAACAAAATTTTTGAGTAATTGACAATTGAATGTCACAAAATGAAAAATATATTTTTCTACAATAAATAAACGAAAATTTCTTTAATAAGTAAATACAATTTTAAATTAAGTGTTCGAAATGCCGTCCATCAACTTCTTGGCAATATGCAAGCCTGTGTACAAATTCTTCTTGTACATTCTGAATGACTTCCGGGGTAATGGATCTCATTTCATCTCTAATGCGATCTCGTAGTTCGGCTAAATTGTGTGGTTTTCTGCAGTAAACTTTTGATTTTAAATAACCCTATAAAAAATAATCAAGTGGTGTAAGATCTGGGGATCTCGCGGGCCATTCTATCCGTCCTCGTCTGCCAAACCACCTCTGAGCCAATATTCACGAGCTGAGCGCGCATAATGCGGGAGTGCTCCGTCTTGCTGAAACCAGAGTGTGTTATTTGGAATGTCAGGATCATTCTCGGATGAAAATCCATATTTAAATGCTTTGTGTCACAATTAAATGTGCCATATTAAAATTGGAATTTTTATAAATATTAACACGTTACATTAACTTTTCGCACAATTTAATGACAAATCTTCTGATTAACTGACAGTAAAAACCATGGATACGTCAAAAAACTTAATCTGATATTTTTTTTACTTAGGAATGTACTTTTTTGTGTTCAGTTTTTTCAGAAATTTTCCTTTATTTATTGTGAAAAATATATTTTTCATTTTGTGACATTCGATTGTCATTTGCTCATAAATTTCGTTATGTAAGGTGGCAACATTTTTATACTGTTAAACCGAGAACTAAAGGGTCTCCCAAATAAAATTAAATAAATGGGGGTTGCCATTTGAAAAATAAGGTGATGACGTCATTACTCAAAAACAAATGACATCTGAAAATAAACGTTCCCTCAAAAATGTGTGTTTTTATTAAACAAAAATCGACCTGTTCGAGGATTTTTTCCAAAAATTTTTTGTTTCACATTTCCTGAATTTATTCCATAATTTAGGCGCGCACTGTATAAAACTGTAAATTAGACAATACAGCTTATGCAAATGCATTTTTAGTAAGCTCCGGCTAGTTACAAAAATAAACAGAAACATTGTTTCTGTGTTGCCTGTACCTAATATCAGTGATACACAAATTAATAGCCTTTAAGGTTAAGGCTATTAATTTGTTTATAATTACACTATCGATAATGATTATTAGTAAAGCCGGCTATCGGCGCGGCGGCCCAGTGGCGTGATGCAGGCTTTGTGCATGAGTCACAGCCGACTGAACGCGCGGCGGGCGATGCGAGTCAGTTTATATTTACCGTTCTAAACGTTTACTTGAAATCGCGTATTATTTTTACGTATAACGAAAATGTCGACGCCACGGAAGGGTAGAAAGCGACCATTCGCTGACAGAGTGCATAAATTTATGACGCGTACGGTTATGGCCCGCCGCCCGGATCTGTCGGCTTTAATTATTATTAGTAATGAATAGGGTACGGAAATGTGTGCGGCAACGCAGAGCTTGGCACTATAAAAAAATATAAACCGTATTTGTTAAGCGCCTTGTACATTATATACGCGTGTATTTCTTGCCCGTGCTACATACGTCATTGACCCTTCCTGAAAACGCTCCAAGGCCCGCGTTTGTTTTTTCATGGCTACCTTAAATAGTCATTTGAGGTACAATTTCGTATGTTTGGTTTACTATAGAATAACAAATAATTTCAATTCACTTCCATCGTCGCCTGGGTATATTTAATTAAAATGATTTTCACGGTACTGGCTATGATGATGTGAATATATAATAATGGTTATGGTGATGTGAATGATATACACATATCTGGCGAACATGTGCATACTACATGAGAGCGGAACGGCTAAAACTATCTGTGGATACAACAGGCAAAAAACCCCTGCTCGTGATCCGACCCGAGGCCGAGCGGTCATTTACGATAGACGATGGGCGAGATGATCGACGCCACTGAAGTTAAACTAGAATCTAATATTCTATTTACAGTTTTGATATTACTACAAATAATGTTTACAAAATTATTAAAAAAAGTACGTCATATGTTATATAATCGTAATCAGAAGAACAAGCGGAACTCAACAAATCAAAAATTGAACGTTTCGTTAAAAAAGGGGATGTTGCTTTTAAACAGCTATTACAGTTCTCTTTCAATTGTTCTATTTTAAAATATCAGAAAAAACCTCATTTTTGTAAAAAAAGTTTTTCGTAGCTCTAAAAACAACGGAGAAGAGGGGAATTTTATGTACAAGGTTATTGAAACTGAGCCGTACAATATCAAAGTTAAAGACGTTTTTGTCGCTTCTGAGTAGGTTTCTCTTCATAATCATAATCATCATAACATAGTATAAAAACAAAGTCGCTTCCCGCTGTCTGTCCCTATCTTCTTTCTACTACCTATGTATGCTTAGATCTTTAAAACTACGCAACGGATTTTGATGCGGTTTTTTTTTTAATAGATAGAATTTTAGAGGTTTCTAATGTGATGTAAATAAACACATTTTTTTGCGTTTACATTGCAAACGCTGGCTGAAGCCTATGAGATCAAAATAATGTACTACAGTATTGTACACCTTAAAAAGGTCTACAAAAAAAGTCCGCGATGGTATATGTCTATCTCTTATATGCCAAAATGGAATCATCTGGTTTACAGACGGCTCCAAAATTGGCGATAAGGCCGGAGCGGGAGTATATGGCAAAACCACGAGGACAAAATTATCTTTTGCCCTCGGGTCATATGCTAGCGTTTTCCAGGCGGAAATATATGCTATCCTAGCATGCGGGATGGAAATCCTAAAGACGGCTCCAAAAAGGAGAACGATTCAAATATGCACGGACAGTCAAGCGGCCTTGATGGCTATTGAATCCAGCAAGGTCAAATCGCGACTCGTCCTTGACTGTAAAAAGATTCTAAATGATCTGGCCAGTTGTAACAGAGTGATACTCACATGGGTACCGGGACACTCAGGTGTCCCGGGAAATGAAGAGGCCGACAGACTGGCCAGACTAGGATCAATAGGGTACCCCATAGGACCTGAACCTATATTAGGGTCCCCTATTCAATGGGGGTTTCAACCATGAAAGAGCTCCTAAACAAGGAGTTCGAAAAATCATGGCAAGAAGCCCCGGGTATGAGGCAGGCGAAGGCCCATATTACTGGGCCTTCGTTCAGATTAACTCAAAGTCTCCTGGGTATGAACCGAAGAGACATTAGAACGGTGACAGGACTCCTTACAGGCCACTGTCACCTTAAAAGGCACCTCCACATGATAAGGGTCATAGATGATCCTGAATGTGGATGGTGCATGGAGGATGAGGAGACTGCATCTCACATCCTCACAGACTGCCCTGCAATTGCAAGGGTCAGAGAACGGCACTTTGGGAGCTGTGTTCTGAACCCAGAGGATGTTAAGAGGATTCACCCCAGGAAAATATGCGCCTTTGCTAGAGAGGTCGGCATACCTGGGTGAACACTCATGGAATGGGCCTGTCAGGCGGCCTAAGTGCATGGGTCTTCCCGCCCACTTTTCGTATTCATTCATTCATGTCTATCTCTTAGGGATAACCCACAATAACCATTTTTTATATTTCCGTGCGAAGCCGGGGCGGGTCGCTAGTTAGTAATAAACGCCCCACAGTAGTCTAGATTGCGATTCTAAAATAATAAAAAAAATTATTTTTATTATTAATAAAAATAATTTCTGTGCGAAAGGCAAGTGCGAAGGGGGTGGGGGGGGGGGATAAACACAAAGGGAGGGTAGAGTTAGTCCGGGTTGGTGATCTATCAAAATATTTGAATTTTGCAATGGAAAATATGTGTTTATTTAAAGATACATTTTTACAACAAAGCACAATTGACTATAGCTAATTATTTAAGTGTCGAGGTAAAAAAATCAAAGAGAGAGAGAGAGAAAATATTCTTGTAAAATTATGTTGCCATTTAACTTACACCGTATAGCCTTCGGCAAAGTTCTAATAAAAAACTCCTACAGAAAAGTCACAACAATTTATAGTTATTATGCAAAGATTACAACTAGGATTCACTTTTTTCTGACTCACTAAACTTAAACTCTATAAAAATAGAACGTACCACCTATATTATGATTTGTCGTCTCAAACGTTTACACATTTTTTATTAGAATTGTCACCAACAGTGGCGGCATATAGTATATAATGGCAAAAAATCTTCAGGGAAAATTTGCGAATTTTTTCTTTCCAAAGTGGCTGCCTCCGGGCAGATCTTGAAACGGCTTGCAAAATATTTGCGATACATTTTTTTTTCATAATCACCGACTAAATACAATTTTGTCTTTTTTATACGTGTGATTTTCTTGGACATTTTGAGATCTGTAAAACTTATGGTAATTTGAATGTTTATTTCATCCCAACATTTCGTCTATGAGATCTTACAATAGTTGTATATTTGCAAAATAAGAATTTTGCAAAAATGACAAGTATAAAAAAATGTATTTATTCGGTGATTATGAAAAAATATTTCGCAAATATTTTGCAAGCCGTTTCCAAGTTCTGCCTGGAGGCAGCTATTTTTGAAAAAAATGTTCGCAAGTTTTCCCTGAAGAATTTTTGTAATTATAGCCTTCTAGTTAGGTCTAGTAACCACCCTCTAAAGTATGGTGTAGGTTTCGTGCCTCCTTACGGAAATATGAGCATGTCAAATTCCATCGGTCTACACTGGTTATCAACTGTTCCATTGAGCTCTTAATTTGTTATTTTCCTAATTATGACCAGGTCAACCAAAAAAAAAAAACATGTAAAAAAGAAAAGTCGGAGAGTGAATGTTATGATACCATATTAAAGATTATTACAAATACTATAATAATGTTCTGATTACTTTGTTATAGTGCTAACAATAACATCAATAAAAAAATAAAATCAATTTTTCAAAATTTACTTTTTCAAGATAACGCGAAAACAAAAAATATTTTTGGTTTGACCTTTTAAGTGTTTACCTAAAGACGCAATTTTTCCTCATTTAACCAAAATTGTATCTCTTAAGATACTCTTCAAGATACTCACGCAAATGCATCCTTATCTTGGTCACATGGTATACCTACTCTTTGTATGATAGAAATGGGTTATTTGGAATGTTGAAGTTGGTGTTATGAGTTCATCTATTCATTCTGTCAACATTAGATTTTTTTTCAGGCTAGAATCGCATTCTGGATCACTGTGCTATGTTAATAATAGTGGTTCTAAATAATTTTACTTACTCGGAACAGGCATCACCTGGTTGTTTGAACACACTGCAGAGGAACATTGCCGTCGCATTCTGACGTAACATGCGCTTTCGTCGCACGTTCTGGGTTCAACCGTAATGCAGCAGTTCTCATCTCCTTTAACAACTTCCTCCCCCTTCGGAAATCGTTTGGGATTCGTCTTCTTCTATAGTTATGTGATTTACGTTTGTGTTATTCAATTTAATTGGTATAGATAATGTTGTGGGAGGGTGTTGATGACGTTAGTAAGAGTTATATCTGCCGTGAAGTTGTAATTGTTAATGTTGTTTATTGGGGATGATACTGGGGTAGTCTGTGCAGGAGGAAACGGCACTAAAATTGGAGGTTGATCCTCTTCCGGTGAAGGAGAGCATTTCTGATCGCAGTCATTTTCATTTTGGCAATTGTTCCGACAACTGTTTGAGTTGCAATTGTTGCAGTTTGAGTTTGAATTGCAGTTATTGCAGTTTGAGTTCGAGTTGCAATTATTGCAGTTTGAGTTCGAATTGCAGTTATTGCAGTTTGAGTTGCAGTTGCTGCAGCTGTTGCAGTTGGAGTTCGACCCGCAGTTATTTTTATTACAGCAGTCCCTTTTTACGATGTTCCTTCCTATCACGAATTCTTGTAGAAGACATATCAGGACAATTAATAGCAAAATTTTCTTCTGAAAGATAGGAATTTCACATTAGTTGTTAGTTTTTAGTAGTGACAGCTGGCAGATTTTGACATTCTCGTATATCTCATATCGTGATGCATACACATAACACTCTAGTAAAAAAACTGTGACACTGATCGTTTGTAAGGTTTGTAAAGAGTGTACATTTTTTTACAAGAGTGTACAGTCTTCATATTTTAAATTAAAGAGTGTGCAGTTCCTCATTGCTTGAAAAGTTTACGTAATATATTGTTTTCCAAATCAATAAGTGGATAAATACATTTTTTATTTCTGTTTCTTACATTTTTTCCAGTTCCATCAACCGTGAGATGAAATATTGTGAACAATTCAAATCAGGTAAAAATATTGCGATTTAACCAAAGTTAATACTAACCAAGATACAGAATATTTTTTTCCTTCACCCCTCTATGTAAAAACTGTTACTGCCATTTGAAAGACATTATAATTAGCTTTCATTTGATATAAACTGCTCGTCATAATTAGCACACACTTTTTAGATTAGAGTCATTTGCGTTCTATTTGAGTTAGAGACTTGAAGTTTTTAATTTTCGGTAGCCTATAGGGTTGGTTTTAATTGCCCGAAGGTGTTACGTTGTGACTTAAATGGTTTACCGTCCACACTCCAACCCCAAGTCGAAGATTGAATTCGCAAGATTTGACGGCAATTTCAAAGACATATAGGATGGACTAAGAAGGACGCTGTCAGGTAAAAACTCCATCCCGGCACAAATTAAGACCTCCTCGATAAGTTCTGTGTATTTGGTCGCTGTCCCATTTCTTCAACCCATTTCCAGACCCCCTAAGCCACCCCTTTGTATTTACGCACGGTTTTGCGTGGTTTGACCTCTTTAATTTCACTATACTGGGGTTATATATAGACCATCTAACAACTAAAGTAAATTAAGCTTTGCTTTTACAGCACATATATGTTTTTATATTTATCCGACTGCTTTTGATGTATCGCCTTTTTTAAAGTTTACTGCTTGTTACGCCACTGAAAAACGCTATTTAGATAAAGAAGTCTTAGTTTGAGTAAAATTATTTTCTTGATACTGAATGGTACCCGTAGTGGAATGGATTGTTTGTTAACTATTAATATTAGATAAAAATTATTTATGTATCATTAAAATTTGCTCTTTGTCTCTAATCATTATGTTCTAGTGGAATGTACGTAGTATGGAAATAAAAAAGTAAATTTTGATACAGGTGTTACGTTGTGACTTAAATGGTTCACCGTCCACACTCCAACCCCAAGTCGAAGATTGAATTCGCAAGATTTGACGGCAATTTCAGAGACATATAGGATGGACTAAGAAGGACGCTGTCAGGTAAATACTCCATCCCGGCACACATTAAGACCTCCTCGATAAGTTCTGTGTATTTGGTCGCTGTCTCATTTCTTCAACCCATTTCCAGCTCCCTAAGCCACCCCTTTGTATTTACGCACGGTTTTGCGTGGTTTGACCTCTGTTTGGCGAATCCATTGATCTTAATGCTGCCTAATAAATTGGTGTGGGGTGCCACAACTCGCTTTCACCCTTGATAACCCCAAGCACCCCTCCAAGCCATACCTACTCCGACTCCCACCCACCACTTCTGGTTTCGCCCCTGTCGAAGACTGTGTGAGATGTCTTTTTGTCTCGGAATTCATATCATGGCATTATTTGAAGGCTCTTGAAGTTGACGGGGCTCACTGTGAACTGCCGATTGAGCGCCAAATGTGATATTCCATCTGCAACCCACCCCCTGAATATTTGCCACGCTGAGGGGTTGTAAGCAGGTCTTGATGCGTGAGGTGAGTCTGAAAACCTTACCAAGCATCTCGCGAATTTGGCGATTGTCGATTCAAACAATGCAAAGGAAGGTTCCGCCTACGCAACAAGTCCTTTCACCCTCCAAAATGTTTTTGGAGAGTGATGGGATGCAAAAGAGGATTGGAAAGAGACGGACGACTCGGGGTGTGCCAAAAAGAGTTCATGCATACTCAGGAAAGTTTTTTGAGTCACCTGCTTACAACCCTGCTTACAACAACATCAAGATCTGCTTACAACCCCTTAGCGCGGCAAATTTTCAGGGGTGGGTTGGAGTTGGAATCTCACATTTGGCGCTCAATCGGCTATCCGTAGTGTGTTCCGCCAACATCGAGAGCCTTCCAGTAATGGCATGAATTCGAGACAAAACGACATCCCACGCAGCCTTTTACAGGGGCGGAACCAGAGGAGGGTGAGTGAGAGGTCGGTGTGGGTGTGGCCTGGAGGGATGTTTGTGTTTGCAAATTGTGAAAGAGTTGTGGCACCCCACACCAATTTATTAGGCAGCATGAGGATCAATGTGTTCGCCCAACAGAGGTCAAACCATGCAAAACTCTGCGTAAATGCAAAGGGGTGGCTTAGGGGGTCTGGAAATGGGTTGAAGAGATGGAACAGCGACCATATAAACATAACTTATTGAGGAGGTCTTAATGTGTGCCAGGACAGAATTTTTACCTGACAGCGTCCTTCTTAGTCGATCTTGTAGGTCTCTCAAATTGGCCGTTAAAATCTTGAGAATTCAAATTTCGGCATGGGTTGCATTTTAGGGTGTCGACGGCGAACCGATCAAATCACACCGTAGCGACCTCGGGGGCATTGCCGAAAAATTAAAACCGGAAGTCTCTAACTCGAACAGAACGCAAATGACGCTAATCTAAAAAGTGTTATGCTAATTTTGACGAGCAGTTTATAAGAATGCTTTCGATAATAATAAAACTAAAAGGTCGAGCGAAATGTCAAAACGCCGGGAAAAATCAGGAGTCGAATCGTAACTATTAGAAGTCTGTTGGTAGAGCGCCAACCAAATTTGTACGTTAAAAGAGAAACATGATTGCTTCCCTTAATTTTTTTTAAGATAATCTTGTTAAGTGTTTATTTAACAGCCCATAGCCAAATATAATTAGTTTTTCCTCAGAAAAGTCTTGGTTCCATTATTAATGGCACACCCTGTGTATCTACCTTACCGTTTAATTTCACTGTACTGGGGTTATATATAGACCATCTAACAACTAAAGTAATTTAAGCTTTACTTTTACAGCACAAATATGTTTCTATATTTATACGACTGTTTTTGATGTATCGCCCTTTTTAAAGTTTACTGCTTGTTACGCCACTGAGAAACGCTATTTAGATAAAGAAGTCTTAGTTTGAGTAAAATTATTTTCTTGATACTGAATGGTACCCGTAGTGGAATGGATTGTTTGTTAACTATTAATATTAGATAAAAATTATTTATATATCATTAAAATTTGCTCTTTTGTCTCTAATCATTATGTTCTAGTGGAATGTACGTAGTATGGAAATAAAAAAGTAAATTTTGATCCATAATTATAATTTGGTATTTAAAAAAAATACACTGCATGTCTTTATAGATTTTGCATACAATACACTGTCTATAAAATTGCCAAAGAACTAAGAAAATTATATAAATAACTTTAAATACAATAAGTATAATTCTTTATACAATCGCATATATTTTAGAATTAGATTCATTTATTGAAAGTAAAAGTTCTTAGTACAGATTTTTCGACTTATAATAATTTATAATCATTGTTGAGAGCCCTCCCAAAATTATTCGCACGTACAAGGCGAGCCAAAAATACATTTTTAATTTTGTATCTCAATAACGGAATAACATAAGAATTTATTTGATGTGTGCCTTTTACTAACATAAGGACTTGTAGTAAAATTTGTATTTCTTTTCTGCACCCATATGGGGTGAATTTGTATAGGTAACATTTTTAGTGAGTTAATTTTCAACATTAAAAAAAATTAAAACTATGTGCTAAAACTATGCACACTTCTTTTGAAAACTTTTTTTACTCTCTATTTTTTGGAATATGCAACGGTTATCAAGGAAAAAAATTAAAAACTCGTTTTATTGTCCTATTTAATCTGTAAATATTCATTAGTAAAAATGCATACTAGGTTTGGGTTGTTAAAATGCTTCTAAATTACAGTTACAAAGCATTCAATCCAATCCAATGTAAGTGTGTTCTCTAAATGTGTTCTGTTCTCTTGTAAGTTAGTTCTGTATTTACATCTTCATTAACGGCATAGAAGAATACATTAAACTGCACAGAACTAACTCACTGTCTTACATTGGACAAATGCTAAATGCTTTGTAAACCACAATTAAAATGCGTTTTTGCTAATGTATATTGATAGATTAAATAGGGCAATAAAACGAGTTTCATTTTTTTCCTTGATCACAGTTGCATATGCGAAAAAATATAAAGAGACAAAAAATGTTTCAAAAGGACTGTGCTATATCATGCACTGTTTGTAGTGTTAAAAAGTTATGACACAAAAATGAATGAACGAAAATCTTAAAAAATACCCCGAGATATCTTGTTAGTAAAAGACACACACAATCTCAAACTTTCTCTGTTATCGAAAAAGTTTATATGAAGATACCCTTTAAAACGACCTGTAGAACACACACTTTAAAAGTATTAACATTTTGTGGGACACCTTGTATTATAATAAATGACAATTTTCGAACCGTGCAATCAAAAACAAAAACAATTTATGAAAAAAAAATCCCAAAAAGTTTTATACGATCACAAACGATGAACTGTCATTATAGCTTTTATTTCATAAAATTATAGCTTTTTTGACTTCCATAGCGACTTCCATAATTAATTAATTAAAATTAATTAAGACAAGTCTTAGTATATATCGATTTTTAGAATTTAAATGTGTTTTTCAAAAGGCATAACTTTTTAGCATGTTTATTTTAACCACACAAAAATACAAAATAAGAAATTAGAAAAACAATATTCTAGAAATACAAAATAAAGTGGTAATTTGAATTTATTAATATAAGAGTAATGTTTTATTCACTAGTTACTTTTTTTGACTTACAAGTATTTTAATAAATCTAATAGGCAATATAGCGTGAAGAAAAAATTGTAGTGTACGTACCATTTCAGTAACTAGAACTCTACTACTACTGGTTTATTTTCTGCAATTTTTCTAACAATATACGATTTTTTTATCTTAGCTGATTAACAAAATTAAACCAAAAGGCCAGGGTGCAGTTCTAATAACGTGAGGGCAAAGGTTACTAGATTAAAAAAGATTTTAAGCTAGAGATCTCAAGGACAATTGTTAATTGAGATTTTAATGATGCCCATTATCGTACACCTATCTTTGTACTAATTATGAATGAAACCCGTCATATCTATTATTAAAATGAATTTATTTATTTACCACGGTAAATAGAAATATGAAATTTACAAATTCTAATTTACTAATAATGTAAAGTGTATACAGAGTGCGTGTTTTAAGAGATCTTTCTGAAAATTGGTAGGACGAGGTAATCAGTCACGTTGATATAATCTGATAGACATTTGTTTAGAATTGTTTTTTTTAAAGAAGTAAAATAGTTATGATATTTTTAAATCGGACACCCAGCATAATATGATATGTACAACGATATAGCTTGGGGCACAGGGTTGTAGCCAGAACCAAATTCTAACTGGGGCCCAGTATTTTTTTACCAAGGCCAAAATAAAAAAAGTTTTGTATTAGAACATTTTTTATTAAATACATTTTGCAAACAAAAAATAACAGTGAGACTTTGTTTGTTTACGTTTGGTACGTTTACTTATAAAACTACATAGTACTCACGATAAAAATAATGCCAATCCAATTTAAAAAAAAATGGATTGAGAGTTGTAAACAGTATAATAAGTAAAGGGAACAATTAATAAAGTTGGCATGTTCTTTGTTCGATTATGAAATTTGGGACAAAAAAGGCAAAAAAACAAACAAATTTTATGGAAAAGTAATTTCAAACACGACCCATAGAAAACATAGACTCTGATTGTCAAATAAATATTCAGAATAGAAGAATTTTTACCAGGGCTCAGCCCTGGTCAGCCTCCTCCGGCTTCGGCCCTGTTGGGGTCTCATGTTATTATTTACTATTGTGCATTTTTTTTCTGAATCCAAGGATGTGTATAGCAAATTGACTTTTGACCAGTTGCGTAAAAGAACATTTAGAAAAAAAACAACTGCTTTCAATGGTACTTCAAAAATAATACAAAATGAAACTTTACAAATAATGTTTAGGGCATGCCAAGAAGAACTTCCTAAATAAATAAAAGAAACCCACTATTTGTCTATAATTGCAAACGAAGAAAAGATCGTCGGGTCGACTTGCTGGCATTTTGCAGTGTATTTTTTTAGCACTGATAAAGAGGACTTTATAAATTTACTAAGGCAAACATGGCGAATGCCATTTTTTGACTTGAGGTATTTTATCCACAAAGCAATTATTTTTATACCCTAAACAGAAACATACTAACAAATCATAATATTCACAAAATTGGAATTGGAAAAGGTACTCCACACGTTTATTTTTTATTTACTGAGAAATATTGTTTATTTATTTAGTATAATATATGTGTAGCAGATACTATGGAACTAGCATACAAAAGAAAGATAAATATCTAAGCTTTTTATTATAAAGCAGTCATACTTATATTTAGAGCTCATAGGTTAGTAATAAATTCCAGGACCGGACTTCACGCGACTGGTATATTGTCATATTTGCTACATTAATAAAGTACATCGTCAACTCCGATATATACATATGTACATGTACATAGTACAATAGTAGTTCAATCAAATAACGTCATTATATGTATTCCCGTCTGCTGTGTTCTGCACCCCACTTCAACCAAGGTCGAGTCGAGAAGGCGAACGTAATTTATACTTGTTTATTTAGTATTATCTACTCTGCGGTGGTCGATGCATCATCATTGGTGTGCACGAAACGTCGAAAAAATTTGTAAAAATGTCGCGACATAGCTTTGAATAAACAAATTTCCGAAACTGATCTCTAATGGTAGTGAACTTATTTGTACCGTGTGTGACAGTGTACTGACGTGGCACATAAAAACTGCTGTTTTGCAGCAAGTTGCTACAGACGAACATAAAGCTCGTGTAAGTGGTGGTGTAAATGCCGACTTGGATTTAGTCAAAGTGAAGGTAGCGTGTAATATTCCATTCGTAAAATTAGATGACTCCGAGTTCAGACAATTTGTCCAGACCACTGCGGGTCGAAAGTATGGCGAAGTTAGCATGCCTGCAGAAATAACTCAGACGATTATATATAGCACCACTACGTGAGGACATAAAAAAAATCGGAACTGTACGATAAACTTATATGGCTTAGTATTGATAAAAAACCGGATGTTACTAACATTGACTTTCCTACGTTGTCATATTGTAGATTTATTTACACGCAAAGAAGTGGATGTCTCTGAGATATAAATGTTCCCTTACAAAACATTAGTTATTTTAAATATGCCCAGTTATGTCTGTAGATGTTGAACGCTGGTTTTCGTCTGATAAGTGAATTTTAAGTGACAGGTGCCAGAGCTTAACTTCCGAACATTTGGAACAGTTATTAATAATTTATGGAAACTCGAGTCGCAGTACGCACACGTCTGTGTTATAGCGTCGGTTACCGTGTGTATACAAGTTCTGTGTCTAGTGACTATGGTTCCTTTGTCGACTAGTTAGGCTACATCAATCACAACATATGTACCTATAATATATCCTGGAGCCGCTCCTGGTAAAGTAGGCATTTATTATTAACCTCCGAGCTCTACTTATATTGTTTGATTTATTTGTTTGATACTTCGGAATTTGATACTTTGATACTTGGATAGTTTGATACTTTAGAATTTTTGAACTCTACGTATTTGTTTCATGCTTAGGAATGATCCAGAAGCATGGATATTGGGTACCGAATGAGTTGAAGTCGAGAGACGTCGAACGCTTAAATGGGAAGTCCTGCCTCACACACCGTATTCACCGGACATAGCCCCTTTCGATAATCACTTATTTCGTTCGATGGCACATGACCTGGATGAGCAGCACTTCCATTCTTATGAAGATACCAAAACAATAGGTCGATTCTTGGATAGCCTCAAAAGACGTGTCGTTTTTCCGACGTGGAATTCATATGCCGCCACAAAGATGGGAGAAAGCAGTGGCTAATGATGGGCAATACTTTGAGTGACATATTTTTTCCGACATACTTTAAATAAAGCAATAATTTTCATAAAAAAAACAGCGAGAATTTCTTTAAGGTCCGATTATATTACATATCAACAAAGGTATATACACTAGTTGTATTGAAACAAATATGTATGTATATCGATATATATAATAAATAATAATAATTACCACAGAAATTGACATTCTCCCTCTAAGAGTCATTACGTCTGTGCAGAGGAAGAAAACACATGGAAAAAGACGTAGGATACACAACCAAACCCTGTGACAGGTGCCACTTGCCACAGGCGGGATTCGAACCCGCGCGGATAATAGCTTGGAGTAATCGCCATCTACTCACCTGGCGCTTTACCCACTGAGCTACCGCCGCGGTCGATATATATCGATATTTTCAATAGTTTGTTGCGTATAGTTCCTACATTGTAGCGTATTGTTATAAAAAACAAAAATAATATACAAACACATATAATATATATTCATCTCTTGAAGGATCTAAGATTCCAAAACTAAGAGCCTTCTAGAATGTTATCTTGTTTCCTATTCTCATATTGGACTTCTATCATCTTACGCGACATGCCAGGGGACATTGGTACCTACTGTATCCGTTACTGTAACTGTTACAATCCGAAACAAAACATAAATAAACAATAATACGCAATAATAAACTATGTATGTACAGTAATATCAATTTTGACTTTATTTCATCAAGTAATATTAATGTCTCTATAGCATCAAAGGTCATTAACTCAGCTGAATGGTTAAATTGTGACATGTCATGTACACCGAATGTACAATGGTGGACATTGAAATTGCAACACCCAATACAAACAACAATAACGTCATGACCTTCTATATTTTGGTTCATTATTATGAAATAAAAAAATATTACAATTTGAGGAAGTTTCTGAGAAATGCAGGTACATGCGAAAATGTCATATCACTTAATGAACTATAGAACGGTCAACTTATCAATGTTTTGTGTTAATTCGTTGATGCAGTGAGTGAGGACAAGTGCCACGAAGTGCTCAGTCGAAGAGAACGACATCGATACGAGCAAGTTGGTGAATTTAAAAGATGTCGAATTTTATTTAATGTTTTCTAATTACAAAATTAAAGTTGCATGTCATTTCCGGTTGCACTGGAAGTGAGGTAATAAAACTATAACGATTTCTGGAATTCTTGGATTTTTTTTGTATAGGTAATCAATAACTCTGTAAGTACAGAGGAAGAGATACAATGAGAAGAGCTAGGTATACTTACTTAAATTTGCATTATTACTACTGCCACAGGTGGTATAGGGATATGATCCGCTTGAAGAACAAGTTTGACGTCCCACTTTTACTGACGGCTGTTGTTGTACTACTTGCATTTGTGGCAGCGACAGTTGTACTAGTTGCATTTGTGGCAGAGGTTGTTATGCTGCTTGAATCTGTGGCAGCAGTTGTTGTAGTACTTGCATTTGTGGCGGCGGTTGTTGTACTACCCGCATTTGTGGCACTTGCATCGTTTGTAGTACTTGCATCGGTGGCTGCGGTTGTTGTGCTACTTGAATTTGTGGCAGCGGTTGTTGTACTACGTGCATTTGTGGTGGTAGTTGATCTTGTACTTGTGATGAACCGCATGGGGACGTACCGTACTGTGACGTACTGTACTGGTACTGTAGTTGCTGGAACCACTATGGATAGGTATTTACTGCAAAGGCATGGAGAAAAATATAATTGTTATAAAGTATTCTGCTGTATTCTTTCACTTTTCATGGAGCCACCCTTATGTCTCTCTTGTCTGAAAACCAAATATATTGAAATTTGGATGATAAATTTGTACCCATAAAACGGGGTGGAATTTGGAGGTGCTCAAAATATGAGTACTCAAAGGACCCCGCACAAAGCTTATGGAAATTGGCTCCATATCGAATTGGTTGAAACTTTAGTATAATGTAGTTCGTGACTTCCTGATCAAAAGTTGTCATAGGCCCGACCTCGGCTATGCATAGGCCCGACCTCTGCTATGAACAGTTTTCGGGATATGGATGGATAAAGAACGAAATATTACCTTCAAGCTCGATCTCTTGATGAATACGACTCAATCCAACTGCATATTGCAAAAAAACTGGAATACATTCACCCCTATATTTGTAAAAGACTACTTATTAGATCCCAGAATCCTAACCTCAAAGTCTGACCTCAAATCCCTATAACCCCTTAAAACTCAGTTACTCGTGACATAGGCTTCTAGACGTAACACTTTGGTTCTGGAACCTTCTGCGTTCATCTACAGAATCGTAAAAGACTATTCATTATAACCCTAGAACTCCAACCTCAAAATCTAAATCCTATAAACCTCAACATTTGGAACCTTCTGCGTTCATTCCCAGAATCATAGAAGAATACATAGATACACACTAGAACCTCGGAATACTACAACCATCTGAGCTCGAGACAATACACCGTCTTTTATATCCAACAGAAGGATCAATATTAGTGAGTTTTAGATAAGGCCACAGAAAACAATGATATGACTTCAAAGCACAACATTTTCGAGGAAGTACGAGTAGGTTTGGTCTGCATATTCAAACTAATCATGTAAAGAATTTTAACTAATTATGGAGAATTTTTTAACCTATCTTGATTTTCATATTTCATAGCTCATATTTCATACAGCACTGACAGTTGACAATTGAAAAACTATATGTTATGGACGCTGTTGATGACGTTCGTGAGAGCTATGTCTGCCGTGAAGTTGTATCTGTTAATGTTGGTGTTGTTTGTCGAGGACGGCACTGATGGGGTCTGTGGAGTAGAAATTGGCACAAACACTGGAGGTATTTCGCCTTCCGGTGGCGGAGAGTAGTCCTGATCGCAGTTGTTTCCATTTTGGCAGGTGCTCTGGCAACTTCTTGAGTTGCAGTTGTTGCAGTTTGAGTCTGAGTTCGAATTGCATTTGTTTTGAGCAGTTTGAGTTTGAGTTGTAGTTGCTGCAGCTGTTGCAGTTGGAGTTCGATCCGCATTTATTGTTCTTACAGCAGTCCCTTTTTACGATGGTTCTGCCTATCACGAATTCTTGTAGAAGACATATCAAGAACATTATTAGCAAGATTTTATTCTGAAAGAGAGGCGTTTTACGATAGTTTATAGCAGTGGCGCCTGATTGAATTTGAAAATATCGTATTTTCATAATGAATGATGGGACCCACATAATACTTATTTTATAAAAAAAAAAATAAAACGAAATATGCAAAAAACTTTTAAACTGAACATAGATTCCTAGAAATCTAATATTCCAAAATTCGATTATTTAGGAATAATGTATATACATATATTTTTTTCTATAAGTGGATACTTAAACTTGTTGTACTTGTGCTTGTATGTACATTTTGCTTAAAGCTCGAGTCATTAAAAACATTTAAACTGAAACGTTGGTAGATATTAATTAATTATAATTTCCATTTTTCGTAACAGAGATCGACATTTTGAAAAAATCATAGGCAGACAAGGTTTTATATTCATGTCTTTAGTAAACAAAAAATAGTAAAATTATGAAATTCATTATTTATTAAATACTTAAAAAAAAACTGTCTTGCTGGGAATTTTTTTTTTCTTAAACGGGAAATTATTTTCTAAAAATGCGAAGTTTTATATAATTATTTAAAATAATTGTTAACACTATTAGGAAGCATTCCGGTTACATTCTTCAAGAGATTAGGTATTCCTTTTACTTAAAAAATTCTTCTGGTAAATCTATTCGCCTGGAAAAAGGATCGTTAAAACTAAAGCATTTAATATTCAAATTGTGTCTTGGTTGGTTAGAAAAAATACTTGTTATCCCAAAATATGCATTAATCGTTTATTTTATTTATTATGTGTTGGCATGTATTGGTATGCGATACAACTGGATTGTGCAAGTTAAAATACTGTTCGAAAAAATTGGTTATGAACAACATTTCTGGTGTATAATGTAAGAAGAAGTAATCTCATAAATCTATTTTACTCGAAAAATTGGATACGAAAAATCTTTCTATAATGAGAAGATTTTCTTTTTTCACCTAATAATATTGTCGAAGACGTTACTGATGGAGATTAGTGCGAAGAAGACGACGTCGATATAAATAATTCACCAGTATCCCAAATGCAAACTGAGGTAGACGTTCCTTCAAAAACAACGTGTATAATTACGGTTCTGAAGAGGTTCTACCTTTGGCTGCACTAGGAAAAATTACTCAAAATAGTGAAGAAGAAGACCGACTATGTAAAAAAAGATATAAGCTCTACAAAGTAGTGTTTGATGATTTCACTGTTTTCGATATGAATTACGATATGATCGTTTAGACCCATGATCTAAACGTGATCTAAAAGTAAACCCTCAAGAGAAACAGACAAAATGTGCAGCATCAAAAAACAACAACGCGATGCAAAAAATGTGACTTAGGCTACATATAAAGTGTGTATCCATATCATACTAAATAAATAGCATGTGTTCCAATAGCTGTTCCGTATCATACTAAATAAAAGTACCAGTTGTCCTATATACAGTACGACTTCAAAAACAAATTTTTTCTATGATGTTTTTGTTTTGCATCATAAGCAATATGTTTTATATTTTATTTTAGTTTAAAAACTTATATGTTCTCCACAAAATAGATCTAAAAAATATTTGGGCATATCTGGGGGTCCCACAAGAGTGAGTACCATTTTTTTTTTGAAATCAAACAAAGACCACATGACAATTTTATACAATTGTTGTACATTTTTGTACAACCAAGAATGATTTTAATGATAAATACAGAAATGACACTCAAACTTGAGGCCTCTGTACAATTTCAACAAAAACAAATTTTCAATATACCAGTAAAAATAACGGATATTGTACATTTTTGTACACCCAAACAAAAATTGTATATCTTCCAAAAAGTGAAAAAATCATGGGTCAAAAGTAATACGCAATTTTGACATTTTTGAAAACTTTCTTCTGAAAAAAAAAGCTTAATGGTCACCCCTAGTTTTCTAGATCTAATAGCCACTCAGAAAAAAACACCAGACTGGCCACATGATTTTACTATATTTGTAATTAAAGGGAACTTTTGGTGTACTATTATTTAAAAAAAAATGAGAAACGATCAACAACCTCCAAAATAAGAAGGCACGTATTGTATTCATCTTGTATTGTTATTAGTATATACCATTTTCGTGCGAGGCATATCATAAATTTTTACTTATTTACTATGTATAATTTGAAATAATATAAAAATATGCAGTCAGCAGAAGTCAGCCTTTTTTTAGAAAAACAGAAAAATTTACAGAGAAACGTTAATTTCATAATTTTTTAGTGAAAATTTTTTTTAATAAATCGAGCAAGCATACTGAGAAAATAAATAAGTATGGTACATACCATTACTATAGATATAACGAAAACTTTAATGTTACTGGTTTGTTTTCTGCAATTTTTCTAATAATATACTAATTTTTATCACAGTTGATTAACAAAATAAAATTGAAAGGCCGCGAGTGCAGTCTAATAACATACCGTGAGGACAAAGGTTTAGTAAATTAAAACAAATTTTAAGCTAAAGAAGTCAAGGACAGTTTTGAAATAAGATCTTAATGATGCCCATTATCGCACACCTATCTTTCGTACTAATTATGAAAGAAACACGCCATTTTCCTGATTAAAATATATTTATTAGTAACCATGTCAAATAAAAATATGCATTTCTGTCCCGTTTTCGACGTTTTTGTAAGGTATCTCGGCTATTACAAGAGCTAGAAAAATGCCGTATTCGCGAACCTCGGCTACTTTTTTCAGGGAAATACGCAGAGCTAACTAGATTTTTTGATTTGAATTTCTAATTTTTATGTTATAGTGGATTTTTGAAAAAACAACTATTTCTAACCATCTTTGTAGCATCCACAATTTAAATAATTTCCAATGTCTTACAGTGGTATCCCATAGATTGTTTATGTACAATTATGTGGCGTAACAGTTTTTTGCTGTGATTAACGGTTTTTGAATTATGGACTAAACCTACATTTTTTAAAAAGGAAACTATAGTTGACCATGACATTAAGTATCGAAAAGGGCGTTTTTTCCGCTTTTCAAAATTATATTATTTGTATTATAAGGATATATACTTATTTGAAATTTATATTTTCATAAATAACAAACTTGTAACAGTTTAAAACTAATTATATGAAAAAAAAAAAAATACAAAGTCGACCACGAATGAACAAAACAATTTCTTATACTTATTGTTTTGATCAAAATTGAAAGTGACTACTTAACCTGGCTTCTATAACATAAAAAAAATAATCATATAAGTTATTTTATTTAATTAACATCTTAATAAATAAAATAATACTTTAATACTTTAACATTTACAATAGCAAAATTTGAAAGGAATACTTAATTATTTAATAGATTTAGTTATTTTCTATATTGCTTATTGTTTTGGCTTTATTTAGAACCTTTATTTTTTATATCATATCGTTATGTGGGTAACACTATTATTATTAGTAACATATTTTCTCCAATCTGCATTTTATCACTCAATAATTAAATGCATGCCAATGTTGCGCGTAATATGAAAGGCAGATTACTGTAGTGACCATTGGCGGTTGGTGATATTTCAGTTAGCCATATTTTGGAAAATGACGCATGGGACCCACTTCACGTTTTAGGTGATGACTATACACCTCTTACAAAAAGGATTTATAGTGAAAAAACCGTCAGCGAAGTTTGCGAAAAAATGTTCAAAAAAACTGCAGAACACCCTGGGATCTCAGTAATGCTCTGTGAAATATTTGCAGTATATTTTATTCATAATCTAGACACAAATATAAGGAGAGATTTTTGGATTTGTTACAATTTTTTTTTCAAAAAGTTATGGCCATTTTAATTTTAATTTTATAGGCATTATATAACATTTTGTTTCCCAAAATTAAAATGACCATAACTTTTTGAAAAAAAAATTGTAACAATTCGAAAAATCTCCTTATATTTGTCTCCTATAGATTATGAAAAAAATATACTGCAAATATTCTACAGAGCGTTACTGATATCCCAGGGTGTTCTGCAGTTTTTTTGAAAATTTTTTCGCAAACTTTGCTGACGGTTTTTTCACTATAAAGCCTTTCTGTAAGAGATATATTGTCATCACAAGATATATAGTCATAAAAAGTGAAGTGGGTCCTATGCGTCATTTTCAAGATGGCTAACTGAAATATCACCAACCGCCACTGGTAGTGACCCTGCTTTGTGCTGCTCTCTTGACGCGACAGAGAGCTACATATAAACCTAAGAGGCATTTATGAATTTTTAGAATTTCATAGTGACAGACAATTCTAGTGTTATTTTGTTCCGGATCCTTTGATATTTATATCTCTATTATTACGCTAGCCGTGTCTACCGTGATCTGTTGACGAAAACCGGAAAAAAAGTGGATCCTAAGCGGATCTATCAAAGTGCAATTTTCTTGTTCCAACATGCACTTTTATGGAAAAATAGTGGCAGACACCGCAAACTGGCAGTATGACGGTAATTCGCAATCCAACATGGAAGAATTTCTCAAAACTGCTGTAAAATAGTATAAAACGAGTAAAATTTGTAGAAATGTCTGTCGCTTGCCAAGTATCTTTCCTAACGACCGCACAAACGTTACATACTGCTGGCAGACATTTCCCCCTCCCCCCTCTCCCCCAAAACCAACCCAAAAAGGGGTAACATGGAAAATGATTAATGTATATTAAAGTCGATAAACTTTATTTCTATCGGTTTAAATAATCAATTTTCACATTTCACTTCATAATTAAAATCGATAGAAATAAGGTTTATCGACTTTAATATACTTTAATCATTTTCCATGTTACCCCTTTTGGGGGGAAGGGGGGGGGGAAGTGTCTGCCAGCAGTATGTAACGTGTGTCCGGTCGTTAGGGAACATACTTGACAAGCGACAGACGTTTTTTTTCTTCCTATTTTTACTCTTTTTATACTATTCTACAGCAATTTTCAGAAATTCTTCCCTGTTGGATTGCCAGTTACTGTCATATTGAGTCAAACTTTCTGAAGTGGGCCACTAAAAATCGACTGGTTGAATTTAATACCTTTAATTGAAGATTTCGAAAGGTTTATATCTGAAATTGATTATCCCAATATTTTTTTTTATTTTAATTTTTGCGAAAGTTATAAACAAATGAATTTTCAGACGCTTTTTTTTAAATGTGAATTTCTCAGCGACTGATTGATAAAAATTAACGAAAATTAAATGGCGTGTACGGAATTAGTTTCAGAATCGAAAGATATATCGCACACATGGAAAAAATTTATTAATAAATAACTAATTATGCAATAAACAATTGACGATTTTACCATGTTCTCCTTGTGTTAATTTTTTTTTACAATTGTATTCCTTAAAATATACACTAATTGATCCTGCAAAAATATTTAAGTGCACTCGATCCGAAAAAAAGATATGAATTTTTAACGTTGATGAAAATAAGCGGGACTGCGGCCGAGGCCGGAGCGCAGAGCCGATTAACCGAGCGCTCAATCAATTGATTGACGTCACAGGTCTACACAGGCACATGGTCTACTTCGAACAAAGGTCACAGCTCAATTGAGCGGCGCGCAACTTGACAGGAATAGAGAGGGGGGTGTCACGTGGCTCGGTTATGTATAGTTTGATCTTGACGAGCTAGCCGTTTTTCTGCAGAACGATCAGTCAAGTTTCTTTATAGCCGCACCTCGTATGCCATGGCATTATGCAAAATCGAATTTGATCCACGTCCATAGCCAGCGGGATGCCATAAGGTGGTTGAACCCTCCCTACCGGAGCTGGTCAAAATCTACCCTACTAAAGTTAAGGCTATTTCTAAATAAGTGTTTACATCAATGTTGGAATTTACAATTTCGCTTGAAGCTCTTCGTTGAACTTAGGTTGTTCTGTGTGCACGAGGTGTTTAGGCAAACAATCTAACTTTAAGGTTGGCAATGCTTTTAAAAAATATAGCAACATTTATATCCGTCATGTCTGTGGCAAATGTTTTACCCGGTGAGATATAGAAAAGCTATTCGTTATTTTTGTAGGTCAAAATTTCATTTCTTGCAACAAACAAACCTACAGCTATTGTAAAATATCAAAATGCTGGGATAAAATAACAATTCAAAGTACCATAGCGTTTCTGACATCAGAAACTGCTAAAAGACTCGATGTGATAAGTGATTATAAAAAAAATAAAAAAACCGGCAAATATTTTTCAAACCGTTTCCAAGGTTGTGACTCCTGGCCGGACACGCATTTTTTTAAATTTATCTTATTATTAAATTTGTTGTGCAGATTGTATTGCCACGCTTGTTCTCCAGATTGTATGTTTACTCCAGGCTCCAGGTAATATCTACTGCGCATTCCGCGGCCAGAGGCAGAGACTGCACTGCACTGTACTTATGGAAGCGTTCACGGCTGAAGGTACAAACTAAATGTGCAGAATTTCAGGTTCTGTCTACTTCGGCCAAGGGCAAAGCTCCTATTGCTGCACTGCACTTTATTTAACATATTTTTTCAATACATTATTTAATATTTTCTACCAGAAGTAACTTTTACCAAAAAAATGATGAGAGCGATTTTAAAAATATGGTGAAGAAAAATTCAGTTTGTTATATAACTAGATTTCTTAGATTAGAACCCTTTATCAATATTCGGCAAAGATTTTGAAAATCGAAATAAAAAAACAAGCAAGGCTTAATATTGGACAGAAATGAACAATTTATTCATTAGGAACTAACTTTTGTTGCATTTTATCAGTTAAATTTTCAAAATTCACTTATTTTATTTATTTAACATGTTTTTACCCAATATTAAAATTAGCTGCAAATATTTTCAGGCAACCATTAACTACTTCTGTGCTTCTGGTACGGCCTCTTCTGTACCCGTGGAATTCCTTACAAAATAAGGTGCGTTGTAGTATCTTCTTGGTAGTACTGATGATCTGCAGCTGTCGGAACAAGAAAGGCTTTGAAGACATTCCGTCTTATTTATGTTTTCGCAGTTGTAACAAGGGCTGCAATCTAAAAAGTAAAGTGTGAAAATATGAAGCGAAAACATTACTTAAGACAGTTAAGGAAACTATTCTAAAAAGTTATAGAATAATTGTTAATGGAAGATTTGGAGCTAAGATTAAATTTAATCGAGTATTTATTTACAGTTTTTATGCAATACGTTATGTATATCTTGCATCTCTCTGTAAATGTGTTACTTTTAGCACTTATTAAATTTATAGAAACACAACAATGGTGTTACTCACATATTTTAAGGGGGGTATTCTGGTGTAGAAATGAAAAAAAAACGATTTTTTTTTATATATTTTCAAAGTTTAACTACTTAAGAATATGTCTTTAAGAGGATTTTTCAAAATTAAAATTATTTTCGGAGATACAGGTATTTTGCTGACGCGGCATCCAAACCGGCTCGGCCGGAACTAATGGAACAAAAGACATTAGGGATTCTCCGTCTACCTGAATCCATATTATTCAGTAAAACCTTTTGTTCCTTTATCTATTATGTTTGGGTTCAGAAACTCAAAATAATAATGAGTCTCTAAACTCTTTGATTTGGACTTTCGCGCCAAAACATATTCATTCCGGAGCTCAGATAATTGAGTTCATTCATTTGCCGTGAAACGAGACAACGCCCGGATGGACCGCTCCGAGATACGAGCATCCAACGCATCAAAGGAGGCCAGAACTGCTCGATTGGAAGAGAGAAACGCAGAAAATAGTTTTTTTGAAGTCGAGGAAGGTCCGATGTATGCAGCAGGAATGGCGGATTAAATAAATGTAAGTCTAAAATATCATTTCATGACTTAGACTATGAAAAACTTGACGCGAAAGTTTAAACGCGTTTTTCTCGAAACTGTCTTTTTCAAAACGATACCCACGATTTCTCAAGTTCTACTGGACCGATTTACTTGAAATTTTTTGAGAGTCTTCTTTATAGTCTTCTCTATGTCCGGAACTACGCTCATTCCCAAATTTGAAGTTTTAGTATTTTTTAAAAAATTCGAAACGTAAAAAAAAGAGGTAAAAAAATGTTTTTTTTCAATCATCGCCATTTTGTAAAAAAAAATGTTTTTGACTTTTCCGTAGTTCCGGACATTGCGACATTACTCTAGATTAATAATCTTTTTTTTTTTTTCAGATTGCTAGAAGGGTTGGAATCGTGGGTATGGCCACGCGCCAATTTTTTTGAGACGCCCCACTTCATCAGCTGCTAATTTTTTGAATTTTTAATTTTTTGTACTTTTTTTTTCTGTATTCTCGTAATATTAATAAACAACTGATAAAAAAATGTATAGTAAAAATATTGATTGTTTTTTCTTACGTCACTTCAAAAATTACCTGAAATTCATGCCTCTAGACCAGAATACCCCCCTTAATATGGTGAACTCCCGCAGCACATATAGGCAAGTTGATAGGGGAAAATAGATCACATGATTCGGAAAAAAATCACGGTAAAGGTTTTATTGTTTTAATCACTTCTATTATGGTCCAATATGAGTGTCATGGGTTTTCCCCCACCACCGAGGTGGGCTTCGGTAGCTAGATAGATAAAACTGATCCGAAATGAGGTGTTATTGAAATTTTTCTAAAATTACTCGAGAAATATATAATCTTAAAATCATGCGTAGCGTGCATGAAATGTGGCTCATATAAAAATGACTGAGTTTGAAATTATGTTGAATATTTGAAAGATGCAGTGAAATAAAATACGGATTTTTGCCAGGACTGCGTGAATTTCAATTTGACGAGTTGAATTGTTCACATTTAAAGCATTTTATTTGCCCTAAAAAGATGTAATTTACAAACACAACTAATATGTTCCTGACATTTTGAATGTGTTAATTGAACGAGATAAATTTTTAAGATTATCAAATCCAGACTTTGTCCAAGCATCTTCTTCACGTTTGAAAATAATACACAGGGCCAACACAATAATTTATTTGAAGTTATAGAACCACTTTTGCATTTATCATACCACGTATTAACAAAACTACGACCCGGCTTACCCTGATTTAATTAAAATTTTACTTAGGTCTGACCATGCTACCTCTAAATCTTTAACAAATAATTTATCCTCATAAGATAGGCGAGTAAATTTCAAATTTAAAATATACTCAACAATATCATTGCAGGTTCGAATATTTATTTGAGTGCCATTACAACTCGTATTATTATTATGAAATAAATTGCTACACTCGCCAGTTATCTCCATTATAATTTTGTATAATTAATTAAATAAAGCGTTCAAATAATTACTTACGTACTCAAATAATTAATTACTGACGAGCCGCCACTGACAAGTAGTAGACTCTTGTGAAAGTTACAACTATTGTTTGACTTTAAAAAATCTGACAAATTCGATAAAAAAAATGTCTAAATAGAATGTGTAATACCCGTTCTCTTTATTCGTAGGACTATGCTGCTAGCTGCGTAAAGGACTGATTGATACTTTCCAAGAACATAAATATGCTGAATTTTGAGTCACTTTATCTTTGCAGCTATCGAAGCTCACCTCGGCGGAAGAAAAACCCAGGACAGCCATATTGGACCATAACTGAAGCGATTAAAACAACGAAAACTTAATTAAAGGTTACATCCACTTAAGTTGACAAAGGGATTGTTTTTGCGTATGTTGGAAAAATTAAGAAGCACTCATTTTTTGCCGACGTTTCATCAATGTACTTAGACTCTTTCAGAGCTCAATTAGTGTTTTTTATGACGGTTTATTATTAACGGTTAAATGATTCGTTCATGTTAATGAACGAGATGTTAATAATGTTAAAGAAAAAGATCAAACATTCAAATGACATAGACCGATATAAAAAAACACTAATAGAGCCCTGAAGAAAAGTACATTGGACGAAACGTCGGCAAAAAATTAGAGCTTCTTTATTTGTCCAGCATCCCCAAGAACAATCCCTTTGTTAACTTATATTTTATGAACGCAACTGATAACTACTATTACATCTACTTAGTTCGAAGATGGTGCTGAACCGCACAGTTCTCTCAATACGAATGAAACTATGAAATGAAACTAAACCTTTTCAAAGAATGCCTCTTAAGAAATCGAACCAACCTTCGGTTGTGTAGTATCCACAGTAGAAATACGGGTGCGCCGCTACAACGATGCAAGTGTAATTTTGCCTGCCGCCGTTTTTGATGAGAACATTGGTCGAGTTGCCGCAAACTGTCGAGCATTCCTTGTGCCTTCTCGTGAAGCATATTTTTTCCGGAATCCCGCTCACCGAGTGGCACTCCTGCGGATGGACGATGGTGCAGCAACTCCTTCTTCTAACGGTTCTTCTGTGAGATGGCCTGGGGCTATTTCCGGTGTTATTCCGGATATTAGAAATGTCATCGGTGTTGGTTAAATTAAGCGAGATTGGAATATCGACGGTGTTGGTGTTGTTTATCAGGTTCATGATTCTGATTATAGTGGTGATGTTGTGGAGTGCGGTAGCTGAGTTGTCGTTGCTGAAAATCTGAAAATCAATTTGTTTGTATAATATCGTTTTCTGTTCTGCTGTAATGTTGGAAATTTCAGTTATAACTTTGTTAGAATGAAAATATTTCCATAACCTCAAAAACCTAAACCCTCAAAAAACCCTATATCTCTGTTTTGCAACTGCTAGAGCGCCGCAAATGATGAATAAGTATAAATATAATCCAATCACGACCTTCCACAAATCTTGAAATGAGGTTATGCAATTTCACTGCTATGGAAGTGACTATAGGCTTTCGAGGGAGATATGATTGGATCATATTCATGCTCCTTCATCACTTGTTGCATTATAGCAGTTGTAGAACACATACAGGGTGTCCCCCGGATTGAGTTACCTATAGGTGAAATGGACAAAACATTTAATTTTTCGACAAAAACTCATTCTTCATAAAAAGTTTTGCTTGTCTTGAAACGTCCAGAGAGTTTGTTGTTTGTTCAATTTAACATACAGGGTGTTCAAAAATATCAAAAATTAAATTATAATGGAGAGTAAAGTACCTTAAATATTAACGCTATGTAAAATAGTTATTAAGAAAAATTGTTTGCAATTAAATTTAATACTCAAATATGGAAGCATGGCCCACTAGTCAATATTAAGTATTTTGAAAAGATTCCGCAATCATTGTTATACGTTTGAAGTATAGCCATTTTCCTTTAAAAAATTATGTTTACTAAAGGCGCAGACATAATAAGAAATCATAAACCCCAAAAATATTATTTAAACGTTTATTTTGAAGAAACAGCATGTCCAGATAATCATTTATTCAATCAACACCGTAGTTAATAGGTTGTCCTTACACTATTTATTTCTTCTCAAAGTCCCTAATTAGAATATGCGAAATTCCAGTAAGCCATCAATAAGGCAATTGTTATTGTTTGACATTGTGTTTGACAAAGCGCTTGAAATTTCAATTACTGATTTTTAATTCCAAATAATGCTTACTTTACAACATACAATTTATCTTATTAAATTTTATGGTATCGCTAATATTTTTTATCCTCATGCAATTGAATTATTTCATGAACATTTAGTTGAAATAAAGTCATAAAGTCGAAATTAGCCGTCAAAGTTTGAAAAAGTTAGTACGAAAATTTGATTTAACTGGTGATGTAAAATGCGGAAAAAAAATCAAAAAAGGTCCATGATGACGATGATACAGCCACAATTCTAGTTTTAAATTCAGTCGAAGAAAATCCAAAACTATCAATAAGAAAGAGATCTGCACAAATTGATATTAGCAAGACACACATTCAAAGGATTTTGGACGAAAGCTTTCAAACCGAAAATAATACACACGTTGGAAGTTGGTGATGATGTACCGGGTGGGCAAATTTCGATGTTTTTATAGGGTATCTCGGTAACTGTAAGGGCTATGGAAAAATGAACCCACCTTTCCCGACCTCTTTTTTCGAGATAAATTCATTGGTGAAAACCAGAATTTGCTATATCTTTTCGTTTTCGAGTTGTAAACGAAAATTGATTTTTTTGAGTTTTCGATTGGTGTCGATAACTCGGTTGTTTGTAAAATTAGAAGAAATCTGTTTGCACGTTCTACAGGCACTTTTTTTAAGTAGAATAGGATTTCCTTAACATATTTTTTATATCTTGTGTAGTTTTCGAGTTATGGCATAAACTTCTATTTTTTTAAATGGAAACCATAGTTGGCTATGATTTAGCTAAAAATAGGATTTTTTTCTCTTTACAACGATATATAGTTTGTGGAGTCTATGATGAGTGTTTATGCGGAAACAGTTAAAAACATATGTTTTCTAATAAAGGACAGTATAGTAATTTCAATGATTTTGCACAGTAGGCGCCTGTCATTTTGAAAACAGAACAGTTGGATATTGGGATGTAAATACACAGTTACACATTACTGTTTGATTAATTGTTTATGTTTGGTTTTTGCTTGCATTATAGTTTTAAAGTTTCGATTAAAGAAATTGACAAGGCGCGATGGCGTATCAAAATTACGAAAAGTTTAATATGCTAGAGTGTTTTATTCAAAATGGATATAATTCTGAAGCTGCATCGGAAGCATATTTTAATCGCTACCCTGAAAGGAGACAACCTAATATGTCCATCTTTGGTAGACTAAAAGAAAACCTCGTTGAATACGGAGGATTTAATAAACCAAGACCAAAAAAATTATCGTATTCAAGATGCTGAGGATGTTGCCATAAATGTTGTTGGTATGGTAGTCGTAAATCCTTCAATTTCAAGTAGGCAAATTGAAGCAGAGTCTGGTATATCGCGACGAAGAGCACTTTCAGTTAAAAAAAAACACAAATTTAGACCTTATACAATAAGGAAACAACAACAGCTCCTTCCAACTGATCCTGAACGCCGACTGGATTTCTGCAATTGGTACCTACAACAAATTGAGCAAGACCAATTATTTTTTAAAAATATCATTTGGACAGATGAAAGTTACGTAAGTAGTGCCGGAATTTTCAACCGACACAACAAACATTATTGGTCTGAAGATAATCCTCATCAGACTGTTGATGTTCAAAATCAAGGACGTTTCGGTTTTAGTGTATGGTGTGCCCTATATAATAACCGCATTTTAGCTTACCAACTTTATGATGACAATTTAAATGGTCAACGGTATTACAATATGATAAACTACCACATAGTAGAAGAATTTTTAGACAACTTGCCACTTAACGAAAGACGACATGTATTTTTTCAACAAGACGGGGCACCACCCCATAATACTAATTTAATCTCGGAATTATTAAATACTAATTTTGGGGAGAAATGGATAGGGAACAATGGGCCAGTAAAGTGGCCTCCTCGGTCGCCAGATCTCTCACCGTTAGATTTCTTTTTTTTGGGGAACCATTAAAGACAATTTATACAAAAAGACAAATAATACACTGGTTCAACTGAGAGAAAATCTTATAGACTGTCTGAATTCCGTTTCAAATATTCACATCTATAATGCAACAAAAAGTGTTTCAAAGCGATGTGAACTGTGCATCGCAAACAACGGACGACAATTTGAAAACTTTAGGTAAATAATCATGCTCGTATTTTTTTTTTAATCTGTCTAGTTTTGTTTTTGTAAAATATATTGTATCGTATTTTTTTACATACATTATTTGTTACAAATTTGATTGTTAAGTGTGTTAAACTTTCTTGTTATGAATATGTTATAATTAATTATTAATTAGTCACTAATATGTCATAATTAGTTATTTAAGTTTAATATACCATTCATTATATACGACTGTTACTATGTATTTATGTTACTTTTCGCAGGAGTAAATTTCCATAGCAACAGTTATTATTATTAAAACATTGTTGTAACAATGTGTTACTATAGAAACTTACTCTTCCTGCAAAGAAAAAACAAAGTAAGTATACCTATACAAAAAATTAAAATTTTTAACTGTTTCCGCATAAACACTCATCATAGACCCCACAAACTATATATCGTTGTAAAGAGAAAAAAATCCTCTTTTTAGCTAAATCATAGCCAACTATGGTTTCCATTTAAAAAAATAGAAGTTTATGCCATAACTCGAAAACTACACAAGATATAAAAAATCTGTTAAGGAAATCCTATTCTACTTAAAAAAGTGCCTGTAGAACGTGCAAACAGATTTCTTCTAATTTTACAAACAACCGAGTTATCGACACCAATCGAAAACTCAAAAAAATCAATTTTCGTTTACAACTCGAAAACGAAAAGATATAGCAAATTCTGGTTTTCACCAATGAATTTATCTCGAAAAAAGAGGTCGGGAAAGGTGGGTTCATTTTTCCATAGCCCTTACAGTTACCGAGATACCCTATAAAAACATCGAAATTTGCCCACCCGGTACGTCGATTGGATTTCTGTTTAGAAATAGGAGCGAGGCTTACTGTAGATATGCATTTTCACAAGTGTATATTTTTTTCCAATGAAAGCACTTTTTCTACTCATTATGGAGTGGTATCGTCGCAGAATTGTCGTTTTTGGGCACAAGAAAATCCGTCTTTTTCAGTTACTTCTAAAAGTCAAAATTTCAAAAAAGTGAACGTTTGGTGTGCAATTACTTTCAATCGAATAATTGGTCCATATTTTTGTTTAAAGAAAATTTAAATCAAAATTCATACTTGGAGATGCTAAACACATTTTTCTGGCCAGAATTAGACGCAGAGAATTTATAATATAGAAAAAAAAGCTTATTTTCAACAGGACAGATGCCCCCCCCCCCCCATTCAACAATTCAGGTCCGCAGTTGGCTTAACAAACAATTTGGAGAGAAGTGGATCGGAATATATGGACCTATTTGTTGGCCAGTAAGGCCCATGACTTGTCGCCACTTGACTTTTTCCTTTGGGGATTTTTGAAGGAAATAGATTATAGACAGCCGATAGAACACAATATTGACTTACTCAAGACTCGGATCATTCAAGTAGTGGCCCGGATCATTCAAGCAAGTAAATATTGAAATGATATACTCAACATACACATCTTTTAGAACGGGACTGGAGAGGTGTGTTGAACTTGGAGGCCTGCATGTAGAATAGTTATGGTGCGTGAATACTTAATAATTTTGCTGTTTTTTCAAAGTAATTGTTGAATTTGTTTATTAAATCATAGTTTCTTCAAAATAAATGTTTAAATAATATTTTTGGGGGTTTGTGATTTCTTATTATGTCTGCGCCTTTAGTAAACATATTTTTTTTAAAGGAAAATGGCTATATAAAAAAAACTGGACGTTTTCCACGAAACACCGAACTACTAGGTACACTTTTCTCGACGCGCGTTTCGCCAACCAAGTTGGTATCTTCAGGAGAAGATTGAAACTAAATTCTAGCCTACACACTTGCACTATTTATACCAAATTTGTTGCCACGCTTCACTGAACCGTAACTGTCTTTGTTTATCAGAGCAAACAGTGGAATGGTGGGTATCGGACCGTTGTCCTTATTCATACTATTGTTACACTTAATGATTTCTAAACTTTCAAAAGCTTCAAACTGTCTACTGTTTGTTACATTTCTAATTCATTTTAAATTATTTATGTCTATCTTATGGTTGTTGTCAAAAGCGTGTTGGGCAACACAAGATTTTTCTGTTCTGCCATATTTCAAATGAGTCATGTGTTCTTTAAATCTAGTCAATATAGATCTTTTTGTTTGCCCAATATACTTTTGATCACAATATTTACAACTTATTTCGTATATTCCTGACTTTTCGTTATTGCTGATTTTGTCTTTGGGGTTACCCAAAAGCGTCTGTAGTTTATTTTTAGAATTATACACCAAATTGATATTAATATTTTTAAAAATGTTATCTAGTCGTGGGTGAATTTAGGTTCATATGGTAACGAAGGAACCATATGAACCTAAATTCACTGAACATGTACTTCCGCGCATTGGAAAGACTTTTGTGGTCCTGTGTAATACAATAAATTCAAAAATAATATGTGTTTTGAAAGTACTTCAACAAAGAAGCGGCAATTTTATGTCTGGCTATGACCAGGAAGAATCTTTTGTAACAGGTATTCTGTTCTATATTAATCTTCTATCTTAATCTTCTATCTTAATCTTCATCTATCTATCTCATCAGCAAGAGATCCCCCTAAGCAACATCACGTCGTCACTTTTTTTAAAACATTTGAATGATTGACGGATAGGTTGAACCCCTAAGGGATGAAGCATAAGAGGCTCAATGGTGCCTAAGTTCTGCGGCATTCTGAAGGCCGTTTCCAGAATGCAAAATCCAGAACTATGTTATTATAATGATTAGGTGTGTACTCATACAATCGACGTCATCTTATAGCCACCACCAGTCTCGGAGCTCCCTTTCTAGATCATCATTAAAATAGATAGATGTAGAAAGAGAACATTCGAAAATGTAGAGACTTTCAGCTGGCGTCAATGATTACATTTATCTTGGAAGGGTACTGGTATAGAAGGAAGAAAATCAGGGATGCCTTTCATGGAACACTATACTGAATTTAATCACATTTCACCGACCATGATATTGTCTAAATTAATTACAACTGTTTTTTTATTCTCTTTTAATTTTATATTATCTTTCTCAGTATTACCAAATTATCAATTTTGTTTTACAGCTGTCTCTAAAGTGCGTTAGAAATAATCATTTTAATTTATTAACACATCAAAATATGTTACGATGAATTTTGAAGTAAATTGGGTCGTGCAATACATTTACTGGCTGAGAATTGTTTAAAATAGTGATATAAGTAAATTATTATTTACTTATTTATTATTATTACTTTCCCAAACAAAGATGTGGATTTTTTTTGAAAATTTTCGGCTTACCTAATAATGCTCTATATAGAGCTATCAATTTGAGAGCCTTTTTGTGTACAAGGTGAGATCACATATAAACAATTGTGTTATTGTGACCATATAAACTGGAAAAAATTGACTGAAATTGAATAGAAACCCGGTACAAATCAACTTATCACCGTATTAATGCAATTTCAGAAGAATTCTAGAAGAAAAAATATTGACTTGGTAGAGACGTGGATTTCAGTTGTCTTTGGAAATATATTATCCTCTTTTCCTCTTTATCCTATTACAGTAATTCATTGTTGCTCTCTCACCTCTCTGTTCACCGTAAGTCCACACTTATCGCCGATCAAGCTGTCGCAATCGGCAGAGGGCGTCTCCTTGTTGCAGAGGTCTCTGTTATTCTTGACGCAATCGTTACATTTCGCCGATGAGCAGCAGATGGAAGCGATGCAAACGTTGCAGTTGTCGCCGTCGCAACAATCGCCGTCGGGGCAATCGTCGCAGCTTATCCCTTGGCAGGTCAAATGACAAGTGTCGCCCACACAATCGTGGCAGCCCGACTCGTTGCACACGTGGTTTCCGAATGCGATCATGAAGCACGAAAGTAATAGAATCACTTCAAACCGCATCTGCGAAAAAACAGAACCCTATAGTTGCAAAAAGAAAACTTCATTGTGATAAGAGGAATTTTATTGTGGCATTAAGGGAATATTCATATTGATGAATTAGTAACTGTATCTGCAAAGTAAACTGATCACTTCTGTTCTGGACGAAAGAACCAGTTGCACCATCTACGTAGGTTTGCAGAGGACCTCAGAAGAGAAAGTGGATCTGACACATCACGCTACATTTTTATGCTAGATGGCCTGAAGTTGTCCTTGAAATCATAACTACGATACATGCTATCATTGTTCCAGACATTAATTACATAGCCACACAAAATAATAAATTTTTTGGGTTCGGGTGCCAGACCATGTTAACTAAACGTTTTTGGGGTCGCTGAATCCGAATCTAGGGTCATAATGACCCCATCTGCCTAGGGTTTCCCATAACCTCAAAAAAACCCATTTTTGAGCTATATATCGATAAACCCTTCACATCAAACCCCTTAGCTCCTTGAAACCATAACACACATAACCCCATGATACCCCGAAACCATAACTCCATAATCATATAACCCCATAACGCCATTGCCCCCAAATCAAACGAAAACAGTTCATCTCAGGCAATTTGTATTAATGCAAATTTTCACGGACACTCAGGATATGTACGTTCGAACAGTGAAATTAAAGGTAATAACCCCATAACACCACTACAAAGGGGATTCCCAAAATTGCGTGCGTCTGCATCCAGGGCACCTCCTCGCGGTGACGGCGGGAAACGGAGTGAGCCCGTTATCCGGCCCTGGATTGCGGAGTCCCTGGATTGCGGCTTAGATGCCGTCATGGTCTTATAAGATAGGGCTATATGATGTACAAAATCCAATCGTGCAACCTTCCCGCGGTGTACATCGAGTAACGCTAATGCCGAAGCTAATCATTGTTTAATGGTGTTATGGGTTTAAAACATTTTATTCCGCTGGTCAAAACTATTCTGAATATCCGTGACAAAATGTATTAATACAGAATGCCAGAAATAAACAGGTGTCGTTTGATATGGGGTTATGGGGTTTTGGGGTTATTACGTTTCATTTCACTGTTCGAACGTATCCTGAATGTCCGTGAAAATTTGCATTAATACAAATTGCCTGAACTGTTTTCGTTTGATTTGGGGGCAATTGAGTTATGGGGTTATGGTTTTATGGGGTTATATGATTATGGAGTTATGGTTTCGACGTATCATGGGGTTATTATGTAATGGTTTCAAGGGGTTAAAGGGTTTGATGTGAAGGGTTTATCGGTATATAGCTCAAAAATGTTTTTTTTTTAGGTTATGGTAAACCCTAGCCCGATGAGGTTATTCTGACCCCAGCTTCGGATTCAGCGACTCCAAAAACTTGTAGTAAACATGGCCCGACCTCCGAACCTGAAATTTTTTTGTGTGGCTGTATTATCATTATCAATAATTTCAATGGCATTTTATCTTTGAATCTACCTCCACACAGTGCATATCTGGCAACACTAGCAATCCCATGTTCGAAAAGAATAATAATAATAATAATAATAATAATAATAATAATAATAATAATAATAATAATAATAATAATAATAATAATAATAATAATAATAATAATAATAATAATAATAGCGTCTTTATTGTTCCAGTGTTATACAAGTAACAATAAGTGCTTATAGTATTTATAAATAAAAAAAATATCTCTGGAGACAAAGGGGCGAAGTTCAACTGATAGTTAACGCATAGGTAACCATCACTTGCTCTTCTAATTATATATAATTATATATAATACTAACAATTGTTGTAGGAGTAATAATTAGTTAAAAATAATAATCAAATTAGATAATCAACTCAACCTAAATAAATACTTTACTGATGGGGAATGTCTTAAATTAATAAAAAAGCAGAGAATGATATGAGTAAATATTTTGACAATAGGTAATAATTCAGAGTAATTTTTATTGTGAATCAAATAATATTTGTTTGTACATTATTCCAAATTTATATAACTTAGCTGTTTTAACGTTTTGGGGGATATTGTTATAAATATGACAAATTTGATAGCTGAAACTACGTCTAAAATTTTCGTACCTGAAGGTAGGCGGTGATAATATACTTTTAAATCTTATATTTAAATTATGAATATCTGTCCTAAAAGTAATTTTTCTATATAAATATGCAGGAAGTTTATTCAGGATAATTTTATGAAATAGTATGGTTGCATGAAGGATTCGCCTATTATACATATTCAACCAACCGACATCTTTAAGCTTATGAGAAATTCGTTGTAGTCGGCGTATGCCATATATAAATCTTAAACAAGAATTTTGTACTTTTTGTATTTTTTGCTTATAGACATTTGTTATACAGGGCCCATATAGAACGTCTTCATAATTAAAGTGCGATAAAACCAGTGTTTCACATAACATTTTTTTAACCGATGTAGTAAATAGATGTCTGTTACCATATAGAAGCCTTAATGAAGAATATGCACGTTGTATTAATTTGTCAATACGTTTTTCAAATTTTAAGTCCACGTCCAACAATACACCCAAATTTCTAGCAAAATCCACGGTTGTTAAGAGTTCTGGGACCTATTTTTATATCCATTTTAGTATTTATTGCTAAGCGATTCTGTTTAGATCCGAACAACATAACGTTAGACTTATTTGAGTTGATACATAGAAAATGGTCAGAAGCTGCTTTGACAAAATTATTTAAATCAGTATTTACTTGTACACCTGCATCTTTTACGTCATCTGTGAGAAAACTAAAATATATTTGCATGTCGTCTGCGTAGAGATGAATATTACAGCTAACAAGAGCGTTCACTAAATTGGAAGTATATATGGAAAACAATAATGGTCCTAATATTGACCCCTGTGGAACTCCCGAATTTAGTTGCAGATATGTAGATGATGCGCCATTAATGTATACCTTCTGCTTTCTCTGATATAAGTATGACTCTATTAGATGTACTGCATTTCGCGAGAGACCATTATAGTGTAAAATATTCAACAGTAGATTGTGATGAACTGTATCGAATGCCCTTGTGAAGTCTCATAAAATTAAAAGAGTGCTTTGTCCTTTATCAAGTGCCCGTAGAACATCATCTACTACATGAAGAAGAGCAGTAGCACAACCAAAACCTTTACGAAATCCCGACTGAGTTGTTGGTAATAATGAGTAATAATCAAAGTGTTCCTTCAGTTGCACTTCAATAGCTCTTTCTAAAATTTTAGATAAAAACGGTAAAACACTTATAGCACGTAGGTCTTTGTATTCCAAAGGATTATTTTTCTTAGGAATTGGTGTTACTATTGCCTTCTTCCATGATTCAGGGTAAACATTATTAACAAGGCAAAAATTTATTATATGTGTTATATAGGGTATTATATGCGGACAACACAGTTTTATTAATCTTAGATTCAAGCCATCACAACCAGTTGAGTTAGTTTTGATGCGACAAATTGTTTGATATACAAAAAAAATCATTGACTTCCTTGAACTCAAAATTTGTGTTAATTTTTATGTTTTCTCCATAAAATGACAGAAGATCATCAGGTGGATTTAACTGAGGTATCGAGTTAATGAAAAAGTCATTCATTCCATTAGGATCATTCAGGTGGTCAGGAATTTCTTGCTTTTTTTTGTAATGACAAATTATTTCTTAAGATTTTCCAGGTGTCCTTAGTATTCTTATTTATTAATTCTGTGGTGTAATAGGCCTTTTTTTCACGTTTAATGGCCTGATTGACATAGTTTCGCATGTCTTGATAAAATCTTTAGATGTGTATCAGATCTACTTCTTTTTAAATCTGTTAAAAGCTTTATCTCTCATTTTCATCATTAGCTTAATTGTCTCAGTAAGCCAAGGGGCCTTTTTTTGCTAGACGTCTTGTAATAAAAGGAGCATGCCGATCAAAGATGTTATCAAGACAGTTTACTAAAAATGAGACCTTTTCATCAACATTTTCCTCATCATGTATACTAAATAAAGGTAAACTACGTAAATCCACCTGAAAATCCTCCTCATTAAAATATTTAAAGCTTCTATATGTAATTATTTTAGGTTCTTGGCGTTCATCATAAATGTTTAAAGAGACCGAAACTAATAAATGATCTGAAATACCATTTGGATCCATGACATCTTTACATACGATATCACCCCTAACAGCTATGATATCTAAAAGTGAAGACGTATTCTCAGTTATCCTAGTAGCACAGTTAATTACCTGAGTTAGATTGAAACTTTCTAAAACAGACAAAATTTATTAACATGAATACTTTCAAAGTGTAATAGGTTTATATTTATATCCCCACAAAACAAAAAATCATCCACTGTAGGATACACAGAATTTAAAATATCTTCAAGTTCGTTTATGAATGCAACTGCGTCCTGAGAGGGAGGTCTATATACTACTCCCATCGCCCATGTTTTATTATTAATTTTATTTTTTAATCTTTAACCACAATTAATCCATAGCTGTTCACTATACACGGTGGAGACTTTAACTGGAATATATTCGCTAGCGGGTGGTGAATGATTTTTCAAAAAATTCCCGAGACACGTCAACTTTTAAATGTATTTACCTACATTTTGCAAGTAATGTGAAAATATATCATATATATCAGGGGTGGCTGAAACCACCCTCGACATGATTTTTTCAAATGCAACCCTATGGCTTGTGACCCCTTATTGTAAAGTTGGTGGAAAGAGGAATCCAACGCACTGATCAAATTTTAATTTTTAGTATGTTTGTAGGATTGCATACGATTAAAACGTAATTTTATAGTCTAATTTATTTTTAACACAACAATTTCGTACTCAAAATGTGTGTTGTTTAGTTTTGGAATGTAAACCTTACTTTTCATATGTCCCCACAAAAAATTCCAAGCAATTTTTTGCCACAACTGATATTTGTTATTTTTTGCTAGTGTTTTTACACAGCCGCAAAGAATAGTTTAGTTTGTATGCTGTATTCAGAGTTTGAAACGAAGTGTTATTTTAAATTGGTGAAAATGTCTTATTTAACTGAATCACTAAAAATCGAAATTTTGATGACGATTGGATATTGATCAAAACCAGTTATCTTTGGAGTGGATAGTTTTCTCTGACGAGGCTACTTTTACATTAAATGGGCACGTAAAACGCCAAAATTGTCGTTACTGGGCTGAAGGGAACCCCCATTGGATGAGGGAACTTCATACTCAGCGCCCACAGAAAACTAATGTGGGGTCGAAATAATACAAGATAGAATTGTAGGACCATTTTTCTTTGATGACACTCTTAATGGAGCAAGATACTTGCGTTTACTCCAGCACGAACTAATGAGTGGCCAGCAACTAATATTGAGTGGCCAGCAAGATCATCAGATCTTACACCACTGGATTTCTTTTGTGGGGACATCTTAAAAGTAGGGTTTACATTCAGAAACCCAACAACATAGCAGATCTGCAGGAAAGGATAAGAGAGGAAATCGGAAAAATAACACCGCAAATGTTGCATAATGTAAGGGACGAAACCTACCACAGACTGGGATGCTGCCAACAAGTGAATGGTGCACATTTTGAACAATTGTTACGTTGAAAATAAATTTAATTTTTAAATTGTTTTAATTGTATGCAACCCTACAAACATACTTAAAATTAAAATTTGATCAGTGCGTTGGATTCCTCTTTCCACCAGCTTTACAATAAGGGGTCACAAGCCATAGGGTTGCATTTGAAAAAATCATATCGAGGGTGGTTTCAGCTACCCCTGAAGGGTTATATTTTTCATATTACTTGCAAAATGTAGGTAAATACATTTAAAAGTTGACATGTCTCGGGAATTTTAAAAATCATTCACCACCCCGTTAGCGAATATATTCCAGTTAAAGTCTCCACCGTGTATATTGCCTGAATATGGTGAATTTCGACACAAAATTAGCTTTCAAATAAATACATAGACCTCCTCCTCTTATATTTAAACGATCAAGCCGATATAATTTATAACCATTAATAGCAATTTGACTATCATCTATATTATTGTTAAGCCATGTTTCGGTAATTAGAAAATGTCAAAATTTTGTTCAATAATAATTGTTTTGTTCAATAATAACTGTAAAAAAGAATCTAAAGAAACTATCAAAAACTCTTGCTATAAGGCGCGGCTGAATTGCACATATGCTACTACAATGATTATTTAACTTACAGGTTTATTTAATCAAAAAACGAGATATAAATTAACAATTACTGGTGTTACAGCAATATAAATGTCACTACAAGGAAAAAATAAAATAAAATAAAGGATAATAATAATATACTAAAGAAAAATTCTTTATCTTAACGAACTTATGAGTAATATATCAGGTTGTTTATAATAGAACTTCACATCATATAGCACTAAGAGCGTCTAAAGAATTAATTTTTCGTACAGTGTCATTTGTATTGAGTTTAACATATGTCACTCCAAAATTTGTCCACACTAAATCCATCTTTACCAATTTGGAGACGAGACGCTTTAAAAATATTAAATTGCTCGGTGGTTAAATCTTCACGAATTACAATACCCGTCGTTTTTAAGGACTGTTTGTTATTGTAAATTAAATTTCTCCAATTTGGGTTTATAAACTTTACAACAACAGGACGAACATTTTTTCCATCACATTGTCCAATCCTATAACAGACGTCAATCTCTTTCTTTTCTACATTTAACTTCATTTTGCTAGAAAAATACTTCGCAGACACTATCCGTACATGCTTCGTTACCATTTTCTTTTTCTGGCAATCCATATAGTCGTAAGTTATTTCTTCTAATGTATTTGTCATGAACTTCTTGTTTTTTTTTAATCTGCTTAATTATTTCACCTTGATCTTTTATCTTCGATTCTAGTTTAATATTCTCTTGTTTCAAGGCCTCGATTTCTTTACTTAACTTTAAGGTAACTATTTCTGCTATATTATTACTTAGTTCATTTATAAAGTCTTCAGAACAACACAGTTTTGTTACTAGGACTTAACTGATGAGTGCAGTTCGTCCTCCACCTTCTTCGATCTGGTGGTCATGGTGAAAACGCAATTACTAATTTACCCTTATTAAAAGGTTTTTCTTACAAAATTGTTGATATTCGATAGTTTATTACACTAACTGTAACTGGTAACTTTTTCAAAATTCAATTTGCACGTTTTCCACACTTATTAATGATAGTAGCAGCACTGCCACAATTCACGTGTTCACTTCCATGAACGCGAATATTCAAATGTTGATAGATAAAATAATTATCAATGAAATTATTAAGAGTTTGTGTCTAGATCTATAGATATTGTTCATCAAAGTCGTGATTGCAAATGCAATCATCAACTAATCACTATATACTACAAATAAAGTCATACTATTTTGATTTTAAAAGATTGCTTTTTGCCTAATGCATCGTCATCGAAGATCGATCAGTAGTGGGTGAAAATTGAGTTGTATGATTTGTTGCATACATGTTACAATATATATTCTTTCTTTGTACCTACCGAGCACACATATAATGGGTGTGATTCAATGACAAATTTTCAACTGGATTATTTTGGCAGTGATTTTCCTAGAAACGCTGAAACAGATCGATTTGGGTTACTAGGGAAGTACATACATATTTTTTACAAGTTCACCTTATTTGCGCAAGGTCCAGGCAGAGTACCCCTAAACAAATCTTAGACAGAAACAATGATCAAATGATGCATAATGAGTGGTGTGTTCAGGTTTTTTTTTATTAGGTCCTGAGAAAATGCGTTAATTGAAAAATAACTTTAAACCTTTTTTTAAGACCTACTGAAGCAAATTTAAAAATAGAACACCACTGGAAAGAGAATGAAGATACATTTCAAGTGATCTGTCGTTCGACCATCGTTGCCGTTTAAGATTTATTCCGGTTATTACCCCGCCTGTGGAATGTGAAATTGTAAAACACATATGTATGTCTCTCTAGCAACAAAATCGACCTGTTTCGATGTTTTCGTGAAAAATCACAGGTTTCCAAAATAATTATGGTGGAAACTTTTCGTTTAACTCAAGGTAACGCCAGGGAAGCCCTAGAGCTCCTCTAAGCCCCTCCCCAAGCACTTACTCCTATTTCTAAACAAAAGTGTAACCGTATTGCAATATCGATTGAAGCGTTTCGTTTGACATAAAGAGCCAATAATCATTTAAAATTCAATAAAAACCATTTGTTTCACTGCTCTTCATCTTTTAACCTCCAGTTCCCATTGATCGAATTTTTTTTTATGATACGAGTTCCTAAATAGAAATTTTTTATTTTTTGTTAGTGTACATTTTTGGTTTGTTGTAAAGATATCTTAAATATAACGTCCAAGAGGTTTGCACTATATGCAATTTTTTTATTGTGAATGTTTTTATTATGCATTTTTATTTTCAAAAATTTTCTCCGACGCTAATCTCTGCTGTGATTTTATCCAAGAAAGAGCCAAACAAATTGGTTCTGTGAAAATGGCAACCCTGTCAACATGTAAATAAAATACCATTGATCTTTGAAAATAGAAAAAATATTATTCAAACAGAAAAAATGTTTGATACGGTCAACAAATTAAAGAAGACACCCGTGTGAAATTTAATGAAATATTGATGGATGGGATGAAACAAACAGCTGCCAACTGACTAGTGAGCTTTTTGAGTACCCATCAAAGAAACGGCAATTTTGATATCTGGTCATGATTAGGAAGAATCTTCGTTTTGTAAGAGGCATTCTTACTAGAAATTGTCAGCTAGAAAAACACATCTATAACTTGAAGCTAAATGAAACACCGCTTTGTAGAATCTGTCAGTAAGAAGAGAAGATCGTGCGACATGTACTATACGACTCTGCCGTCTCATCAAGAAAGGATCCCATACTGAGTGGACGATGGCCATCCTTGGCTAACATAAGGAATATCCCCTAAGAAACGGCGTCACCTTTTTTAAAGCATTAAGATGGCTAACGGCTTAGGTAGGTGAAACTCCCAAGGGAGGAAGCACAAGAGGCCCATTGGGGCCTAAGTGCTACGGTCTTTTGAAGGCCACCCTCTCACGCTTCCAGAATCCAGAATTCAGGATTAGTATGTGAAAAAGTAAACAGGTCTTGTCGAATATGTGCCTTATATGTTGAATTTGAGATCGGCAATATAAATTGTTTTAAAATAATCGTTCTTAGATCATATTCTATATATGTTTAAGAACAACTGAATTACAAAAAAAAAAAAAAACAATCAGCTGATTTCCATTTACTCATTCTTTAAGTTAAAAACTGTAAATATTTTTTATACAATTTACCCCAATATGGATCAAATATCCATTCCAATGCAAAATTTTGGGAATTTAAAAATAGTCTGTGATTGAAAAATTTAGTAATCAAAATGTAGCGTTTTCATAAAAAATAAAGGAGTGTTTTGTATTGGTAACACAAAAGGTACTTCATGACCTCCACTGACAAGCAAAAATGTTCCAAAAAATTCATCAAATGATATTTTTCGACAAAATAAAAAAGTTACGTCACAGAATATTATGGTGACAGAAAATTCAGTTATTGACGGGGTTGAAATTTTAATAAAACCAAAGTGTTCGCTTTCTTTATTAGTTAAAATTGTTACAGAAGGCAATAACAAAATTATTTTTTTAAGTAAATGGATAATAAACTCATATGACGCAGATTTTTGGCAGATTTTGGCATTCCTTTGCAGAAATGGCTTTTTATTGAAAAAAGGATACTTTACGCAAAACAGGGAAGAACACTGAAAACTGCATGTGACCATTTTGACTATTTTACGAAAAAAAAAATAAGCACCCCCAAGATTTTTTCAGGCCCTCCCTAAATGTCAGGGTTGGTTACGGCCCTGGTTGAACTACCCTGTATATGTATAGTATAGTATACAGCAATATTTATGGTAGTTTACAACTGTTGCGTATTGCCACATAGTTGCCTGTTTTAAATTAGTATTTTAAAGCTAATTTCTTCCACACTACATTATTATATTTCGTGACTTTTTTTGTTTAATTTGTTTTGTTTCATATGTATTCTTAAAAAATAAGTAAACTAAAACGCATTCAAATTATTGCCTATTTATGTAATTTAATGTATATTGTAAACGAACGTAATGTCTTAAAAACATTGTTTTATTAACTAGTATGATGATTGCTGAAATATTTAACAAATACATAACACATATTATTATTTAAAAAAAGTACAATAAATCTTGAGGGTGAGAAAAAGTCTTCATGATCGTGAATCCACTAATAGACGATTTCTGAAATATGAGACCTTTTGCTATTACACACTATTACAGTAGCTTAGTGAAGAAAGAAGAAAGTTAAAGAATGTGTTGAAAGAGCCCTTTCTCCACTTCAAATATCTTTACTTTACTTGTTATCGCAGCTTCTTGAGGTCATCTATGAGCGTAACGTATCCTAAACTTTTCAACTAACCTATTTCCAAAGAAAGAAATGAAGGGGGTTTAAATTAGGTGATCCTTCAGGCCATGGTATAGGCCCGTCTCTTCCTACCCACCTTTGTTTAAAAGTTGTATGTGTAAATATTTTTTAACACCAATGGAAAAATGCACTGGAGCATCATCTTATTCATCGTGCTGGAACCAATTTTTTTTTTCAATACCATCTAAAAGATTATCCATTGTGTAATGTAAAAGTTTAGGTAAACATCGCTCTGCCAGTCGATTTGGTAAAACAAACGGACCTAGTAACACATCCATGGTTCCTATTTCTGAAATTCGCCATTTCTTTGACGTAGATCGTTTGCCGAAAGTTTACAGTATTGACTTTTTTTTTTTGTTTAGATCGTTTGATGATCACTGATCGTACATTGTTTTTGTTTGTTCCTAATTATTTAATTACCCGAAGAAACAAGAATTTTCCCGAGATACAACGTCTATTTGGGGATCCATGTTCATTAAAACTTTTTAGCATATAAGCAATGTGTGGTGTTATCCGATTTTCGATAACAGAAATGTGTTTTTAAAACTATTATCTAAATAAACCTCTCTTAACAAAAAAGTTTTCTTTCTGCATAAAAAATGTGGAATGATTTAAGATTTAATAAATTTTTGGAAAATCTTTGTAAGAGATATTTTTTTAATTTAATAGATCCGTATCTTGATTAGTTTTAGAATACAAATAGTTCAAATGGGACGTTATAAGTAAAATTATTTCCAGTTATACAGGGTATCCCATTATTAAGGGGCCACAGCGAAACTACAGATTATCTGGGTAAAAATATTACGATTTAACGAAATTTACATTAGTCCAAAAGTTATTGGTAACCAAGATACCGGTTGTCAAAGTTATAATTTTATTTTCGATTTCTGTAAATAACTTCTTAAAAAAATTGTTTTTTACATAATTTGGTGATTAACCACCAAATTTTTTGAGGAGAGGAATTTTAATTTGTCAATCATTTCGACGTAAGTTGTAGAGGGCGCCCTCTGCAGCATTTTGAATATAAAAAAGAAGTTTTATGCGACTTAGAATAATTTATTTTTATCGAAAATATAGATTTTTCCATCTATAAAATATAGATTTTTATTGACAGAAAAGGTTCGCTTCCTCGATTTGAATTACTGTTTTAGAGATATTTGCGTTTAAAGTGTACAGTGCAACCTATTTAAATCATTATTGTGAGGGCAACTCTTGCATGGGCAACTGATGATTATGTCATAAAATACGACGATTGACATAAATATGTTTAAAGTTAAGTAAAATGTTTTTCGTTTCCGAAATACAAGGTTTTAAAGTTGAAAATTGAAAAAATATTATTGATAATATTTTCATATTGATAATATTCAAATGCGGTTTTATCGCTATAAAGGACACCCAACTGTAAAAAACCAATTAATTTATTTTTGGCAGTGGCGTAGGATGTGGGTAAGTAGCAACTATATCCCCACTAAATTTTACGCCGCTGTCCGAACATTGATATCGTTTGATGTTTTTTGCGTAGATCATGTACTATTGTTGGAAACCCTTAAAGAGGATGATTTTCGAAATATTTGCACATAAATGTTGGTACACTTTATTTCAAATTCTTTTAAATTGGGAGACTTTTACAATTTTTCTAATATACTATACAACTAGTTTTATTAAGTTAAGTCGACTTATATGATGTTTTTCTTACTCTGGTATTTTTTTTTGTAAATCAAAGAACATCTTTGTTGTTGCGCTCAACATTTTTAACGCAAAAAACCTTAAAACGGTCAATTGGAGCGACATTTAAAGGGTATACCTTTTCTGTCAATAAATGGTGAAAACTCAAGTGATGATGGTGATAATTTCAATAAAAACATAAATAAATATTCTAAAACGCAAAAAACTTTTGAATGCATAAAAAACACCATTTTTTATGCATTCAAAATGCTACAGAAAGCGCTCTCTACAATCTATATCAAAATGATTGACAAATTAAAATTACTTACTCTTCACAAAAAACCCCAATCACTAAATTTTGTAAAAAAATGGTTTTTTAAAGAAGTTATTTATGGAAATAGAAAATAAAATTATAACTTTGGCATCCTGTACGAATGAATGAATGAAAGAGAAAAGTGGGCGGAAAACCCATGCACTTAGGCCGCCTGACGGGCCCATTGTGCACTTACACCCTGTATGTTGGTTACCAATAATTTTTGGAGTGGCCCTTTAATAATGAGACACCCTGTATTAATTTAGAGTAACTAGCAAGGGTTCTTCGATAGCAGCTTAATAAATTTGGGGAAGCATATTTAAACACAGCGCTGCACTATAGTAAAAAAGAACTTTTTAACGGCATGACTCACCTTGGATATTACAAGTAATACTAAAAGAAATCGTCTGAATTCTCCAGATTGAAACTGTACTAATTACCTCTTAAGGGAGGAGGAGAAATGTTCTTGTAAATTCACCTTCGACGGTAAGTTCACTAAGAAGACTCACAAGAATTCGCATAAACGAAGGAATATTTAGGTAATGAAAATTGTGGAAGGGATGCGAATGGAGATTGATAGACATTTTTGTATGGGTGTATTTATTTTTTTTTTGCAGATGATTTTCAAGGTGATAACCAAAAAAAAAAAGAATAAACCATCGATATTGTTAACGATACCCGTGTTTGCGAATCCAACAAAATAGAAGTTATACTATGTGTAAGGTAAACAACCAGAGATGATGAAATCTTAAAATAATATTTGTTGAATGATAGCAGTAACTGAAGATATCGTACAAACTTTATGTTCCGGATTCGTTAAAAAGTTCTTTGTCATATTATCTAGACTAGATTTTTATGTACAGTGTGTCCAGTTTCCGTCACTTTTGGGGGATAACTCAATTGTATTTAAATATAGAGGTTGCGGTTTGCACATTCCTTGCCTATTAGTATACTCGTACAACAATTTTGATAGTTTTACTCTTTACTAATGAGCATTTACACTTTCATAGCGTGTTCATAAAATATGTTACATACAAATCTTTAATTCATGATAAAATAGCATTTAATGTATTCAGTATGTCAACAAAAAAAAATATTTTTTCAAAGGGTCATTTTGTTTTTTATTCTGTTAAAAAAAACATGAAATTGGTGGTACAAATAACAAAATTGGTTAATTTTTTTAAAAAATATGTTGACAGTCACTCACTCATACATTGATTATAGAATCTGGTTTATTTTTACACGTTATTGTCTTAGAAATAAATACGACAAAATTAATATTAAATGGGTTTTAAAATTCGGGTCTGATGCCTATTAAAAATGCAATCTTAACAGTGCAGTATAATGGTCAATAAGCAATCTTCATACGTTGATCCATATTACTTTTCAATTTAACTCAAAATTTAATATGCCATTCTCTATCGAACCATAAATTACTATTTCCACTCTAATAAACGTCGTTACTCATTATCAAAACTTTAATTAATAAAAATTCATTCGCGCAATAAAAACTCTTAAACATTTCCAGGTTACTCAATTAAGTTTAACGGGGTTTATATTAGAAATGTGTGTCACGGTCTCGTCTGAGTTTTTGACGATATCGTGCATTTTTTTGTTTCATCTCGTCTGAGGATTTTTTACTTATTATCGATTGTATTCGATTTTGTAAAGTGCATGTAACTATAAATAACAATAGAAAGTACGAAAGCCACCGGCGTGTCACTAATATTGGAAACAGCTGCCTATACCTACCTCTACCATTGTTTTGCGTGGTATTTTGCAAAAAAAACTGTAAATACACACGGAGGTTCACGATGAATTGCCTATTAAACGTTTTAGGACAACTATAAATGAAATGGAGCTGAAATGTTGTATCACGAGGTTTTCAGGAATGCTTTGCTCATCTAAAATAATAGCGCATTTTTGTCACTTCCGGGTAAACCGGAAGTGAACATTAACTTCGGTATACTAAATAGCACGACATATATTTTTATACCATATTTGCATTCTACTATTTATATACTACTATTTAATTTAAAGCTAACGATCCCTAAATGGAATGGATTTCGAGGTACATATTTCAATTTTAAGACACAAAATTGCAATTACGAGGTGTGTAAATTAAGTAATGAGACTGATTTTTTTTAATTTTTTTTTTTATTCTAATAGAATTACAATTCAGGATTGTCTTCTTCAAAATAACTTCCCTGGGAAGCCAGCACTGGAGACGGTTCTTACATTCATCATAGCAGTGCTGGAACTCATATACTGGGATAGCCTTCAGCTGGTCGGTTACAGGCGTTTGAATGTTTTCTATGGTCCCAAAATGAATTCCCTTGAGGTGATTTTTTAATCTCGGGAAGAGAAAAATTCGTTTACTGAAATGGCTGTGTGACAAGGCGCATTGTCGTGATGCAATATCCAGTTGTTCTTGATGTTTGGTCTTACACTTTGAATTTACTGTTTGGCCTGGAGGCACAAACTCAAGTGCCTTTCAAGTGCCCAGGTGGGTCTTTGAGAGCTTGACGTGTGTCATTCCATGCTTAACGCTTGGTTTCTGGATCGTACTCAAACACCAAGTCTCATCATCAGTAATCAATTCCAAAAAGTCAAGACGCCTTTCTTTCCTCATGTCCTTTTGTTTCTGCGAAAGGTCTTTTTGAGACCATTTTTGAGCAGATTTTTTGTGATTCAAATTTAACTCTTCGCCGATCATTCTTGTCGTCAATCGACGATCTGAACGCACAAGATCTCGTATTCTATCGACATTTTCATCGGTTTTTGAAGATGAAGGCCTTCCGCTGCGTGGTTCATCTTCAGTCGACTCTCTTCCTTCTGAGATTGCATTAAACCACAAAAAAACCTGGGCACTTGAAAAAACACTGTCTCCGTATGTCAAAAATTAATGCAAAAATTGCTCACATTTTTAAAACGCACTAGAAAAAACCGGTTTACGATCAGGTGCTACGTTTAATCAGTCTCATTACATATTTACACACCTTGTATAAACTGATGTCTATGGAATTACTATTTAAACATCCAGTTTTTTTCACATATAATTAGACATTGTCGCTAATACATCAGTTCAATGCGTTCAGTTTAATCTCCTCTTGAAAATATAATAGAGCCATATCGTGTAATCATAACATAGTATAAAACAAAGTCGCTTCCCGCTGTCTGTCCCTATCTATCTACTACCTATGTATGCTTAGATCTTTAAAACTACGCAACGGATTTTGATGCGGTTTTTTTTAATAGATAGAGTGATTCAAGAGGAAGGTTTATATGTATAATACATGCATAATATAGTAGAGAAACACTGATAATTTTAAAGGTTTCTAATGTGATGTCGTAAACCGTGCGAAGCCGGGGCGGGTGGCTAGTATTTTATAAATTAAAATCATTGTTAGGTAATATATTCATTGACTAACAGACAACCACTGTAATGGGTCTAGATACTTATTGAGCTCTGAAAGTGTGATATTTGGATATAGATAGATGAATTCATAATTGAATTTCTCATTAAAATGTGAAGTAAAATATGGGTCATTGTAGTTACAAAATTAGAGTTTGGATGGTTTTAAGTTGGGCTCAATGGTAGTTCTATTCTAAACAACCTGTATATAATTGAGAAATTATAAAAGCATTGTTGCTTTTATAATTTCTTTAGGATTCTACTGACCATAGTGTTAATACCGATACTTAATTTTCTGAAATGATCACTACAGACAGTTTCAAATTTTATGGCGTGAACAAAATTTCAAAAAAACGGAAATAACACAAAAACGGTAAAAGATATATGTAGGAAAATCTCATTAAAATATATCTAAAATAATTAATTATATCTTGAAAATATTTTCACCAAGTCCGCCATAGGCTTATTAGCTACAAAAAGTCCAAATTTTCAAAAAGCAGTAATTTCTACAAGCAGTAATACTAATATAATTATTTCGATCAATCACCCCGTATATGATTAAAATCTACATCAGTGACATGTTCTTCTGGTATTTTAATTTTAATTACATTTATTATTATTTCAATTATTTAATTACATTAATTAATTATTTTAATTAAAATGTTCACTAAAAAAAAGGGACATGGAGACTAGTTTCCGCAAAAGGTAATCGTTGCTTCAAAAATATTTACATCATCACTTAGACCGTAAAAAATGATAAATCTTTGATCCTAACTTTTTCTTGACATCTCCTATAGTTTCTGAGTTATTGCAAATATCGAAAGGTGGAAGGTGGGGTTGCATTCAGGGCACTCTACACCCCAAAAATGGGCGAATTGGCTACTAAGTATTCTTACATTGGATCCGTCTATAAACACAACAGTTTCGTTTTAATTTGAATTTTCTATTTGCCCGTGTTCTTTTAATATGTAATACGACTTATTTTGACTTAAAAAAACTACTATTACAATATGGCCCATTCGTTACCGGACACCCTTATTTGTATATTAAAATGCCAACTTGTTTTTTCCCTGAAATAATTCGTTAATGCTGCAGATGACTCCGGTAATTAGGACAACTAGTGCCCGTAATGTCACATTTACCAAACAAAGCGAAAAATGAATTTATTTATTCTCTTCCCCCGTCGTAAAAAAATGGAATAATGAACGTTTCGAGCAATATTTATTACTTTCTCCACAGCTAAATAAATACATATAAAAAGTTGCGGCAACGAGCGTGCTTAAAAGTTACTCATCGTTAGCGCGCTACTACCTGTACTTTTGCAGAATTTCATTACAAATTTCTTTCGGCGTTAAGTAGGTTAGGAGAAAGTTAACTTTTCACAATAAACAGTGCGGTGGATTTAGTTAGGTGTGTGCTGTTGTGGAGTGTGGTGTGTAAATATAATTTAACAACAACCGTAAGTTGATAACAATTATTGTTAATGTGCATATGTATACTAAAATATCTACATGTAATGTACAGTATTAGGGCTATTGTGCTGATATTTCTTGTGGTGAAACCACATAAATAAATTACGAATAATTTTCTGCAAAATCTAATTTTACTAGTTGACAGGGATGCGTTAATTATGATAACTACATAATTAGGTGCAAATGAGTAAGAAGAACTGATAACATCTTAATAAACTGGAAGCAGTTATATAATAAGGACACTTCTCAGATGTTCTTACTTAGAATAATTAATTTGACTTACTTTTTACTAAGTACTTGAGCTAAATAAAAAAATATGTATTATACATTTTAAATATCAACCGTAATTATGAATTTTATTTTTTTTTAAATTCTTATTGATCACAAGCTGATTTTTATGTTTGAAATTAGAAAGTATGCAAGAATCATACATTTTTTAAAACATTAATGAAAAATATTTTATCCTCCTTTCGATGCATATATTCAGTTGTACCTGGTTTATGGAAACCTTTTACAAAGGGCTTGTCTTAATGTTACAAGAAGGATGATCACTTGGGTACAATAAGCCAATAGACTGCAGTGCCCCCGGTATTAGGAACGGCTCCTAAAAAGAGAAAGGTGATCGGTATGGCGTTAAGATAAGCCACATTACTGTTCGAGAAGTTAATAGGGAGAATTAGAAGATGCAATGAAAGAAAAATAAAATGGAGATTAATCGTTTAACTATAATTTAATTTTTGAATTGTAGTTGAACTGTATGAACGGTTTTCGAGATATTTCAATTTAAAAAAAATTGAAATTACAGACCTCTAGAAAAAAATTAATAACTTTCGCTATGAATTTTATCATAGCGATTGGATTGGATCAAATTCAATGGTTATTTTTTACAATGCGAATATGAAATTTTGAGCTTAGATTCACAACAAAATCTACAGGGTGTTTAAAATGGACGGTAATATTTGAACAAATTTGTCCTTTATTAAATATCTTATTTTAATTAGAACAATCTATATTTTATTATTCCTTTTGCTTCTTTTTTTAAACCTCTTTCGAAGTATACTATAGCAGCATTCCCCGTACCTGAAATGTTCGGTTTTTAACATCAACTTGTTTATTAAAGTGGTTAGAGGATCAAATTTAAATCATTTCGTAAATCGGTTAATTTAAATAGATTATACTATATTTTGTAATCGTTATATATTTTTAATTCTTCGCTTCCTGTTTTCATTCCCTTTTTATACATACTATATAATATGTATACTCCATCTACATACTCCTTATACCTAAAATTCACGGTTTTTGAGTTATTTCAAGGTATTTATCAAAACGGTTAAAGCGAGTGTTGCGTCGGGTAAAGTGTGCTATGAACATCAAATATCGTAAGATAAAAAAACATACTCAAAATATGCCGTGAAATCGATCCCGGATGTCTTCAGTTATTATTCTTAGAACTGCCAAGTTATGAAGTTTTTATTATTAAAAAAAAATACATTATTGTCATTGTCATTGCATAATTCATTATTTAAAAAAACAACCATCAACCCTTTTACCGTTTCTAAAGTAAACTTCGGTCACAAAAGCTTTTTGAGTTTTAATCTTCTCCTGAAGATGCCAACTTGGTTGGCGAAACGCGCGTCGAGAAAAGTGTAGTAGTTCGGTGTTTCGTGGAAGACTTCCAGTTTTTTGTTTCTACGCCGAAGGTTCCAGTACCCACTCCAGGAAAAGCTTTTTTGTTTAGTCTTAGAACTTGAGAGTTCTAATAGTAATGATTCAAGATATGCCGAATCGATTCCATGGCATACTTTGAGGACGATATATTACAATACATAATATGTATAACAAAATGTCAATTTTTCTACGAATAGGTATGCAAGAAACAAATAATTTTATGTCTAGGGAATACTAGTAGGTATAGACGGGGGATGAAAAAGGAATCCAACATATCATAAAATACTTGATGTTTTATTTTAAAATAGTTTTTCAAAAATATATTCTCACTACCTTGATAAACAATCTGATATAATTAGAAAACCTTACATTCTAGGTATAGGGAAGCTAGCGTGTTTAGAAAGATGACAAAAAATGAAAATAATAGGGCTAATGAAATAGAGTACGTCCTATTTAAATTAAGCGACTTAATAAAGGATAAATTTGACACCCTACTTTGAGCTCCATGTACATTTTTCCTTGTATGTAAAAAATATAGCAGTTATATAAAAAGAAAACATCAGATATCCCAGATAGAATAAAATTTGGTTAAACTAAAATAAAATTTTAAATACAACATATCAAAAGTATTTAACCTATACTTAAATAATTTTTATTTTTAATTGAATTAGAAATTAAGCAAGATGCATACGTATTCAAAAGTATTATTTTTTTGTTCCTTTTCCATCAAGTATTTTTAGTTTTATTTGGTTCTGTGTAGACCTTTTACAAAAAGAGTTTATTGTTGCCAAAAGAGTGATCTGCATGGTGTTAATTCGGATTAGGATTTGAGGGATCAAATTGGAAGGTTCAAAGGACAACAACGGAAGGTTAACCCTTTAACTATAACTTGTTTTTTGAATTGTGGGTCTCACATCTAATAAATGCCATACTGTATTCTCTTACATACCTACATGTAGTATTCCTGGTATCTGGTCAAAACGTGTTTAAAATCTTTTTAAAGAACGTATGTATCTACAATATGGTTTGGTGATAAATAACACAGATCTACAAAATAAAAAAGTCCTGTCTTTGCAGTTAGACCCATCATTTCCTATGTATTTTGAATATTTTGATGCACTGAAACCAAATTTGGCAAAAAAAAATTTCTACCGCATCAATTTTTCTCTCTCCACCCCCATATAACCCCCATAAACTCTTATAGAGGAAATTTTTGAAAACATTTATTTAATTATTTATTGGTTTTTTGGTCGCTGATCACGAATCTGAAGTCAAGAATAAATTTCGACTTAATGACAGCTGTCAAATTTCACTAAAAAGTTAAAAGTTGATATTAAATGCATATTTTTAAGTTTTTTTTGGGTTGCTGATTACGATTCTGAAGTCAAAAATGAATTTTGACCTAATGACAGCGTCAGCAAGCTGTCAAAATTTCTATAAAAGATAAAGAGATGATGTTTAGTACATGTCTATATACAGGGTTGACCATTTTAACCTTTAATAGGAAATAACTAGCCGGTAAGCGAAAAAATAAAAAAAAGTTTTATACAGAGTTGTTGGGCAAGGAGAGGGACGTACGACCGTAACTTTAAATTTGACCTCGACGTTGACCTTGAGGTTTATTTGAAGGTCAAAACAACGTTTTTAAATGGAAACAACTATTTTTGATCCCGGATTTGAAAAGACCGGGAAATTTTACGTCCAAAATGGTACTTCTCAAAAGGTCATGGCAACGTCTAATGAAGGTCAAATTTTCGAAAATTGTTAAATAACGAGGGCTAGCTCGGGATAGAGATTGGTAAAAATTTTCTGATTAAAGTTGTCAGGGTCGAATAAGGTCACTTCCTGATACCAATGACCTTGACGTTAAACATTTCAAATCAGAGGTCAAAAGTAGGGTTTCACGCTTGATAAATACACTTTGACCTTGAAATAACCTTAAAAACCGAAAAATTGTACTGTTTCCAATCTCTATCCCGAGCTAGCCCTCGTGATTTAACAATTTTCGAAAATTTGACCTTCATTCGTCGTTGCCATGACCTTGTTGACAAGTACCATTTTGGACGTTAAATTTCCCGGTATTTTCAAATCCGGGGTAAAAAATAGTTGTTTCCATTTGAAAAAGTTGTTTTGACCTTCAAATAACCCTCAAGGTCAATGTCGAGGTCAAATTTAAGGTTACGGTCGTACGTCCCCCTCCTTGCCCAACAACTTTTTTTTATTTTTTCGCTTACCGGCCGAGTTATTTCCTATTAAAGGTTAAAATGGTCCACCTTGTATATAAACATGTACTAAATATCATCTCTTTATCTTTTTTAAAAATTTTGACAGCTTGCTGACGCTGTCATTAGGTCAAAATTCATTTTTGACTTCAGAATCGTAATCAGAATATCAACTTTTTACTCTTTAATGAAATTTGACAGCTTGTTGACAGCTGTCATTAAGTCGAAATTTATTCTTGACTTCAGATTCATGATCAGCGACCAAAAAAAAAACAATATAAAGGTCATAAAAAACAATTAAAGAAATGTTTTCAAAAAATTTCCTCTATAAGAGTTTATGGGGGTTATATGCGGCTGGAGAGAATAATTGATGCGGTAGAAATTTTTTTTTACAAATTTGGTTTCAGTGCATCAAAATACATAGGAAATGATGGGTCTGTTTGCAAAGACATATTTTTTATTTTATTTTGTAGACCTGTGTAATTTGTCAGATTTGTTAACCTACCTAATTTCAAAAAGAAGAGGTATTTATATAAATTCGAGAATAATTCTAATCTGCATGGGATGACGAATCCCATGCGTGTATATCCTCATTTAACATTTCTCTTTAGTTCCGCCTTCGGATAAACTATATAAGTTTCACTTTTCGTCCACACATTGCAATTCGATCCGAGAGATGAGAAGGGTCCTCTGTCCTCTTCATAATGACGGCATAATATGGTCAGCGTTATTCACTCTCAGTCGTTGATGATCAGCAGGAATCATTCATAACCCCGTTGGTCAGAATAAACGTTGTGTTTATGCGAATTGTTTAAAGATATTCAAAACTGAATGGCCTTTGTGGATCAGTTAATATAATTTTACTGATAACATGCTACTAATACTTTTGAAATCATCAACGTTTTTCTGAACTATGCTGAAATAAAAAAAATATACCACAGGTGTTTACATCTAATAAATACAAAAAAAAAAACCGTAATTTTCTGTGATATAAATAAAATATGTGTAAATGCGTAAATGCGTCTATATGCGTAAAACTGGTTCTCAAATTACTAAACATTGTTAGCCTATTTTTTAGTAATAATAAAAGGGTCTCATCATTTTCATTTCGAATTTTCTTTCAAATTTTCACATTTTAGCATTTCTGTAATTATAATTTATTAAAAATTAGTATCTATTAAAATAAAATACTAGTGTTTATAAATAACTACATACTTAAAATTTACAAACGTTCGATAACCTTCTCTTATACTGGATAAGTACAATGTACTTATTTAAGATGATCAACATTAACATTTAAGATTATTAACATTATCTTTAAACAAGCATCACGAAAAAAATGTGATGATATAAAAAATACGGTTCAGAAATAGAGGAAAAAAATATAAGTATAAATTTTCTAAATTTTCACATTTTAGCATTTCTGAATTATAATTTATTAAAAATTAGTATCTATTAAAAAAAATACAGGTTATAAATAACTACATACTTAAAATTTACAAACTTCGAAACCTTCTATACTGATAAGTACAATGTACTTATTTAAGATGATCAACATTAACATTTAAGATTATTAACATTATCTTTAAACAAGCATCACGAAAAAAAATGTGATGATATAAAAAAATACGGTTCAGAAATAGAGGAAAAAATATATAAGTGAGTGCAAAATAAGGTCAAAGAGGATTAAACAGTGCCCAATTTAGTTTGTTAGAAGTAACTAAGAATTCTAAAGTTATCAGTTAAATATATAGTAGCTCTATACGCTTAAATATACATATCAGCATACTATGTATTGTTAGGACGTTACAATATTTTGTAGGGCAAGTAATCTACATATGTAAATACGTTTGGGTGCTATGGATAATACGTACCTATATACAAAAGTGCAGTATTAGTCTGTTTAATATGCATAATGCGTGTATGTTGTCAATATAAGTGTAGACAATGTATATACATAATACAGTATGTGTTATGAAATTAGTAGCCAAACAAGAAAAGAGAAGGAAGTAAGTCCTAACTGAAGGACATAATAAGATATATAATTGCCACATCTATCAGGCACGTCCCACTCAGCGGAAGAGTTAGTAATTAAGTTGTGGGGCGATTCACATTTGTTGGCGATTTTGTACCCTCCCTATTTTAATAGGGTGTAAGTAGGCGTATTTGTACGAGTATTGCTTACTTAAGCTTCTATCAAAATATGCAAAATAAAATAGAATATCCCCAATAAATCCCAAAAACCAACGTCATGCCGAAAGGAGGTTACAGACCAGTACCTCAGTGGTCATGTGACAAAAAAAAATTGCATGAAAGTGTCTTGATTGTTGGCTCTCGAAATATGGTCAGTACGGTTCACTATTCCGATTGGGTTGCGCATTGTTTCTGTGTTGGTGTATCTGTACTACCGACCTGGCTTTGATACTCTGGATTTTGTTTACGCTAGTGATAGTCCAATACGGAAAGAGTGTGGAACCCACACAGAGGAATGAAACAAATTGACCAAGGAATGAGATCGGCCGGGTTATAATGGTTTCGCAAACTATATCTTTTTATCTCGTTCTAAGATGCGCAAGCACAACTACATACCTTTTCGTACTTTTCGTTCCTTTTTGCGTACCACGATGCGCAGCATCTATTGTTGTAAAAAGACGGTAATATTCAAACTTTTAAGCATTTTTTACCTAAAATAGTTAATTGTTTTATTTTTATTAACCTCACACAGTTTACACAAAAAAATAAACAATTTATATCGAGTTTCACACACAGAGAAATTATTTCGAATTTGGTGACTAGCTGTGTTCGATCGGCCTGCAATCGAAGCACAAAGCTATTGACTTGGGGAAGCGATTTTTCACTAATTTTACAAAAGTGACCATATCTCGAGAACCAAGACACTTTATGCACATTTTTTTGTCACATGACTGGTCAGGATCTGGTCTGTGATCTTCTTTCGGCTTGACGTTGGTTTTTGGGACACCCTGTACGTTATCATATTTTGTACATATTAATGTTGTTCGATATTTTCATAATAAATGATGATAATTTATTCACCAGAATTCGAACGTTGCGGAAAAGAGGACCGGCTGGTAATTCATTACCGAAAAAAATGGATATACATAAGTAATCCTATATCTTTAGTCAGTTTTGATAATAGTTCGTAGTAACAGTTGTAAAGTAAGTACAGCAGTGGCGGTTGGTGATATTTCAGTTAGCCATATCTTGAAAACGACGCATGGGACCCACTTCACTTTTTAGGTGATGACTATACACCTCTTAGAGAAAGGATTTATAGTGAAAAAATCGTCAGCAAAGTTTGCGAAAAAATTTCAAAAACACTGGAGCACTCCCTGGGTTTTCAGTAACGCTCTGTGGGATATTTGCAGTATATTTTTTTTCATAATCTAGAAACAAATATAAGGAGACGTTTTTACGATTTGTTGCAAAAATATTTTTTTTTTCAAAAAGTTATGGCCATTTTAATTTTAATTTTATAGGAACATTTTGTTTCCCAAAATTAAAATGGCCATAACTTTTTGAAACAAAAATATTTTGTAACAAATCGAAAAACGTCTCCTTATATTTGTTTCTAGATTATGAAAAAAAATATACTGCAAATATTCCACAGAGCGTTACTGAGAACCCAGGGAGTGCTCCAGTGTTTTTGAAAATTTTTTCGCAAACTTTGCTGACGGTTTTTCCATTGCAAATCCTTCCTGTAAGAGGTGTATAGTTATCACCTAAAAAGTGAAGTGGGTCCCATGCGTCGTTTTCAAGATATGGCTGACTGAAATATCACGCACCGCCATGTCTTAAAAGGATTTATAGGGAAAAAACCGTCAACAAAGTTTGCGAAAAAAAATTCAAAAAACTGGAGCACTCCCTGGGATCTCAGTAACGCTCTGTGGAATATTTGCAGTACATTTTTTTTTTCATAATCTAGAAACAAATATAAGGAGAGGTTTTTCGATATGTTACAAAATATTTTTTTTTTCAAAATGTTATTGCCATTTTAATTTTAATTTTATAGGAACATTTTGTTTCCCAAAATTAAAATGACCATAACTTTTTGAAAAAAAATATTTTGTAATAAATCGAAAAAACCTCTCCTTATATTTGTTTCTAGATTATAAAAAAAAAATTACTGCAAATATTCCACAGAGCGAGATCCCAGGGAGTGCTCCAGTTTTTTTTTTAATTTTTTCGCAAACTTGACGATTTTTTCACTATAAATCCTTTCTGTAAGAGGTATATAGTCATCACCTAAAAAGTGAAGTGGGTCCCATGCGTCGTTTTCAAGATATGGATAACTGAAATATCACCAACCGCCACTGAGGTACAGTAGTAAAAAGCAAGGGTATATACACAGGTACATCTTTAGGAGGACCTTAGATATGGATCTTCTAGTTGATTCTTCGCTCTTTCTTCAATTTAATAAGAGTAGCTTTCAAAATTATACAGTTTCGTAAATTCTCATCGTAATAATATATATGTATGTATACATTGTATACCTAAACTGTAACAATACGAGGAAACGTCTAATTAAGATTACAACGACACTTCAATAATTATTTCCACTACAAAAGCGAAAGTGAAAGCAATACTTCGATTATTGTGACATTTAGGCGTAAGTTTGTTTGTAAACTTTTCAAATTAAGGTGAAGCCTTTTATATTTACAGGCCCGCACACGCACAGTATCAACGTTTAGATACTATTATTGAGAAAGTTAATCCAAATATACATATATGCCGATTACTTTTAGATCCAGATAGTGGAGTGGAGTATTTTCAACAAGTATTTGTTTATTACTTACTTATTTATTCAGTGTTTGTTTTATTTACTTTACTGACTACCCACATGCATGCCCCTAATAGTGCTGAATAAAAAATATATAACAGCCAAAACATTTAACACGCCTTCTATTACGGTATGTAAGTGGCAGGAATTTAAAAAAGAAAATTTTAGTCTGCCCCAGAAATTTTCAAAAAAACTAAACTCTGTTTAAACAATGCTTTTTATTTCAATAACAAGCCGCTTATAAAAAAATATGTATGACCCTTTTTTTCATGAAATCACTTAAGGAAGTATCTTTTTCAGGTTAAATAGAAAACACTGTACATATATACTATAATAATTGTTATAATTATTTTATATAGGTAATTGGTTCGGCGGAGAAATAAGAAGTGGACTTTTTTCTCTTTACGGAATATCTGAATATCTAAAAGATGATGAAAGTAAACCGATTTTTTTAAAATGTTACATATGTATTCGTATTATATGTTTATATAATTATAAAGATGTGAATAAATGATACATAATTTGCTTCGTCGATAATATAAAGTTTAAATTTATATTTTATGCATAGTGTGCTACATGTATGTAAGAAAATTGCATTTCTTGACATTTGCTGGTGATGTTAATTTTAATATTTTCAATATTTTTTTCGAATGTTTTGTTAATTTCTATATCAAAATCTGATATAGAAAATTTCTATATATGTATACTGATGAAAGTAAACCGATATTGTTGAGATGCATACTTATACAACTCGTCACTCTGAACAACTTTTATTAATGAGATTTTTATAAAACGTTGAGAGAAAAAGCACTTTACCATTGGTAAAAAAGTTTTCTAGTAAATTAGTTAAACTAGTTAAACTAGTAAGTTTTTTTGTAAATTTTCAAGGCAAACTTGATTTTTCGAAACTGAAATTATTACACAAATTAGTTTGTATTGTACTCCAAAACATGAAATTTCAACTCAAAAAATATTTATGTATACTTTTTCACCTATTGGCCCATCGATCCGGGGACACACTGTATGTTTTATTTTACCGAAAGTCCCTCCAATTGTGTAATTTTAAATGGCATATCCTATTATTGCATATTTGAAATCATCATAATTGTATGTATGTATGTAATATAAATAATGTAATACTCGTATAAACATTATGCTTGAATATTAACTTATTGTTTCTTCTTGAAGATTGCTTAGATAATCTCGTATTCGCATTAGATTCATATCTGCGAAATCTCTATAAATAGCAGAATTTACAACATTAACCTTCGGTTATTAATTAATTAGTCATTTGTTATGCCTAAAAAAATTATTTATAATGTAAAGCGTAAAGACTGCTAACCTATATAGCCTGGCTAGCAAGCCGTTTATATTGTTTGCAACTGGAATGTGTTGTGCTGCAGAAATAACTACTCAATGCGTCAGTTATCATGTTCTGTGAGGTCGCTGTAAAAAGACGTTAGAAAACTCCTGAACTTAAAGGAATTTTTGTATATATTGAAATGGAGGATCATTGATATTTTTTGCTGAACACAGACTAAAGTAAATATGTATTATCTGAACGTCCTTGATATACTGGAATAGCCTTCAGCTGGTCGGTTCCAGCCATTTGAATACTTTCTATTATCCCAAAATAACGTCCCTCGAGGTGATTTTTCAATCTCAGGAAGAGAAAAATGTCACAAGTACTCAAGTCAGGCGAATAAGGAGGCTGAGGGGCCACAGGAATGTATTTACTGACTAAAAACTCATTTACTGAAATGGCCGTGTGACAAGGTGCATTGTCGTGATGCAACATCCAGTTGTTCTTGATGTTTGGTCTCACACGCATGACCCTTTTTCAAAGTTCTTCAAGAACCTCTCTGTAAAAGTGTTGATTTACTGTTTGGCCTGGAGGCATAAACTCTTTGTGGACAATTCCCTAGTTATCAAAAAAGCAAATCAGCATATATTTGATCTTCGACTTGCTCATTCTTGCTTTTTTGGGTCTCGGAGAACTTGAAGTGTGCCATTCCCTGCTTTGGCGCTTGGTTTTCGGGTAGTACTCAAACACATAAGTCTCATCTCCAGTAATGACACGTTTCATAAAATGGGGATCATTTTCAATCGATTCCAAAATGTCGAGACACCTTTCTCTCCTGACGTCCTTTTGTTCCTGCAAAAGGTTTTTGGAATCAGTTTTGAGCAGATTTTTCTGATCCCAATTCGTTAGTCAAAATCTAATGAACAGTGGTGTGATTCAAATTCTTCCCCGGTCATTCTTGTCGTCAACCGACGATATGAACGCACAAGATCCAGTATTCTATCGACATTTTCATCGGCTCTTGAAGATGAAGGCCTTCCGCTGCGTGGCTCATCTTCAATTGACTCTACCTTCTGAGAGTACTTTAAACCACCGAAAAACCTGGGCTCTTGAAAAAACACTGTCTCCGTAGGCGTGTTGAAGTTATGCAAAAGTATCCGTTGTGCTGTGTCCCAGTCTGAAGCAAAACCTGATAGAATACCGTTGCTCAATGTCACTCATTTTTAAAACGCACTATAAAAACCGGTTTACGAAAACAGTCACAAAGAACAAACAAATGATTTTAACAAGCTCAAACTTGTACTGAAAGTTTGTTAAAAATGTTATCTGACCGCCCTTCCAAGTCCCGTCTCCGTAGTGTTGCTAGATCGGGCGATACGTTGCCAGTCTCATTACTTAATTTACACACCTCGTATATCAGAAATTACAAGTATATGATTAGAATTTAATGTGCCACTACATTTGTTGTTTACATGAACATAATGAAAATACGTACAGGTATGGAAAACGTTCACCTTAGCCTTATATAGTAGGCTTTCAGCTCTTTTAGTACATACATCCTTTATAAGGGCCTTGCTTTATGCTAGTTTTGGAGTATTACTTAAATATTCCTTATATTGAATGTATACCCATTTTTTAATTGGTCCTAAGACCGTGGTTTTTGTTATTCCGAGGGTGGGTTCCGGACCAACATATGGATTTGCTAAACCTCTCCTTGCAAATTCGTCAGCATATTCATTGCCACAATGAACCACACTCCACACTGAGATCTCAGCATTTATTGTAGTTTCTTGGTGGGGTATTAGGTTTATTAAATTTCAAGAAATTCAGTAAGCAATTTTCTTTTTATCTATGTTAAAGGCAATATTTATTATTTCTAAAATTCTTTCAGCTCTTTAAAGGAGCGAATGATAGGTTTTCAGACAGTGGTCGTAATTTATTAACAGTTGAGAGAAATGAGTAGAATGATCATATCTAACGAGGATTTCCTTTTTATTTTCAATGATTAAGGATATGCTATTATTTGGCGAATGCGCCGGACGTTCTTAGAATTATTAGGAACTTTCTTTTTTACACTACTGGCAGAGCAAAATACAGGTTTTAAATGATGTTAAGTAATGGTAAAACAGTTAAGCTCATATGGAGCGAGACAGATTCCGCGTTCTTCATCGTTATGTGAGGTTAACGGTTTTACCGTCAGTGAGTGCTTTGGGAAGGATATTCGGTTGTTGCCGACCCGACCTTATCGGACATCATATTTTTAAAATCTTTAAAAAGCTTCCCTTTCGTTGGTACCAAACTTAATAGGGCATTAATCTTACATATATGAGATTTTTTAAACTCAAGCTCGTAAGCAGACTCGCAAAAATTTCAAGCCAATTGCAATAGTGAAAACCTGAACCTCATATCTCTCAAAAGTTGAGTGCACCCTATATTTGCAGACACCTGGTATGCATAATTTATGGATTCTAAGGAAGTAGTAGCCTTGTCAATTTATGTCTTCAAACTTGCTTTCATTACTGTAATTCATTGTCTTAGTGAGTTGGTAACATATTACTCAATAGCAGATTGACAACCAATACTCTTTCACATGGGCAATATTTCTTTTTAAAATGTACTGAAGTATGTATGTAGATATTCCTATAACAACATATAAATAAACTGTTGTGAATGAGCTAAGGTAAATTATTGTAGGTAGGTATGAGTTAATGATGAATATGAGTAAAAAATATTGACATGATTTATACCAAACAACTATGTCCTTGTTAAAAAATAAATATTAAACAGTTTTCTATACTCCTTTTATGTATTGCAATATCTTTTAAATTTTAATATATTTTGAAGCACGGGAAAATATTTGTACTAATTCTTTTTTTGGAATCTATTTCGTGCTGACTAACATTTATATAAAATTCACATAAATAATTGATTTTATTAGGTGATAATTTTATAACGAATTCACCAAAAAATCACCGAAACGCATTTTTGCTCTTATTTTTTATTACCTTTATTATCTCAATTTAGTACACTCGAACCCCTCTTAATTCACCAAATCCGTGCATCATCACCTCGCTTAAGTAGCGAAATTTAGTCTCGCTTAAGTCGCGATCATAACCTCAACTTTTTCGTGTTTTAGTTGCAAAAAAGAAATATTTAGAGATATACCACAGCACTTGTTATAACGAAAAATGAGCCAACTGAACAAAAAAATAAACGTAAGTATACCCAGTCGTGCATGACAAAGTTCAATTTTCCACTTGAATGAATATTTTAAAGATTAAATATTTTTAAAAGACACCTAACCTATTTTAAAGGTTAGGTGTCAATATTTAATGTATTACACAATCCTTTTTTTCAATAAAAATTGTATTCATGCGAGAATACAATTTCCAAACGTAGTTCTAAAACTTTTACAGGCGGCGACTTAACCGGGACGGTTTCGCGACATAATAGGGGGAAACGTGGTGAAATAAGAGAGGTTGTGAATTAAGCGAAGGTGAAATAAGAGGGGTTCGAGTGTACATATTTAGATAAGAATTTTTTCTTTCGCACCTATGTAGTGTTAAGCACGTTCTATTGCACAATGAAATTGAGCCAATAAAATGACTTGTCGACCAAACGGTGTTACGCCACTGAATATCAATGTTAAGGTCGACGTTGTGAAAGTGACGCGGAAATGAGAAAGTAAATGCTTTCTTCCTCACATAAACGCTTGTCCTATTTTTTGGTTACGGGTTTTTGCCGTTTTTACGGATTGCATTTGTTCGTTCAGCTATTTATAGACAAAGAAAACGATCTATTGTACATACATACAGAAACGTATGTCTACGGATATGTTACGCGAAGAAAATGGAAGTAAATCAATTGAGAGAAACATAACGGTAAATCCGTACCTTTGCATGGACAGAAATTAGTTGTAAACACGATTTAATTGTATGCTCCATCAAAACTGAAGAGCAGTACAGTGCAGAAACACTTTACCCTTGGCCTCTACAAGTTGTGTAGGATAATTCTCGGGCAAATATATTGTGGCTGTCCTGTAGGTACCTAATAATGCTACTTTAAACAAAGTTAAGTAACTTGGTTTCATATTACAATTTTCAAAATTACTTGGTTTTAAAATTACAATACATTACAAAATAGAGACAACTAAAAATGTTGTCGATTTTTTTTACTGCGATTCATTGGGCGCATTCAGGGACGCTCAGCGGCTGAGTAGCTAACTTAGCTACTTCCCTGAATGGACGTGGCTGACACTTTTTTTATCTCAGCGGCTGACCAATTTACTAAGCCTAAAATATTATAGTTGAGATGCTGACTGGACAATAATTCTCTCATGATTCTCTCTTGTCGTTTTATCTGTGCTGTGAGCAACTGAATTTTAACCTACTTTTAGACAAAAGTTATAGAAAAGAAAATATTGCTTGTTTTTAAACAAAAGTTATGGAAAAGAAAACGAACCTTTGTCCTTTAAGTGTCTTTAAGCACAGAACACGGCAGGGAATTATGAATCCATGATTCATGAAAGTTATCTATGCCATAGAACATATTACGTTTTCTAGATCTTTGCGAAACTCATACAAACGATTCAGGGAGTGTTAAGCCGCTGACTGTCAGAAAAGGCTAACTACTAACACTATTGTTAATCAAAAGATTAGCTTTCTTAGAAGGTTGGCTTCTTGTAAAAGTTCGTGTTGATTTTGAAATCTTGCAAATGATACGAGGTGTGTAAATGAAGTAAGGAGACTGATGTTTTTTAATATTTTTATTCGAATAGAATTACAATTCTATTCAGTATTGTCTGCTTCAAAATAATTTGCTTGGAAAACCACACAGCGCTGGAGACGTTTCTTCCATTTCTCATAGCAGTGCTGGAACTCATATATTGGAATAGCCTTCAGCTGGTCGGTTACAGCCATTTGAATGTTTTCTATGGTCCCAAAATGACGTCTCTTGAGATGATTTTTCAGTCTCGGGAAGAGAAAAAAGTCACAAGAACTTAACTCAGGTGAATAAGAAGGCTGAGGAGCCACATGAATGTTTCTACTGGCTAAAAACTCGTTTACTGAAATGGCTGTGTGACAAGGTAACATCAAAGTTTTTCAAGAACCTCTCTGTTAAAGTGTTGATTTACTATTTGGTCTGGAGGCACAAACTCTTTGTGGACAATTCCCTGGCTATCAAAAAAGCAAATCAACATGCATTTGATCTTCGCCTTCGCTCATTCTTGCTTTTTTGGGTCTTGGAGAGCTTGAAGTGTGCCATTAAATGTTTTGACGCACAATCTCATCACACGTTCCATAAAATGGGGATGATTTTCAATCGATTCCAAAAAGTCTAGACACCTTTCTCTTTTGATGTTCTTTTGTCCCTTCGAAAGGTTCTTTGGAACCATATTTGCGCAAATTTTTCTCATCCTCAATTAGTCAAAATCTGATGATCATTCTTGTCGTCAACCGAGGATCTGAACACACAAGATTCCGTATTCTATCAGCATTTTCATCGGTTTTAGAAGATGAAGGCCTTCCGCTGCGTGGTTCATCTTCAATCGACTCTCTTCCTTCTGAGAATGCCTTAAACCACCGAAAAACTTTGGCTCTTGAAAAACACCGTAGGCGTGATGATGTTTTGCAAAGTTTCACCGTTGCTCAAAATTAATGTCACTCATATTTGAAACGCACTAGAAAAAAAAACGGTTTACGAAAACAGTCACAAGGAACAAATAAATGACTCTAACAAGTTCAAACTTGTACTGAAGGTGCATTACATGTTGACCTACCGCCCTTCCAAGTCCCGTCTCCGCAGTGTTGCTAGATCGGACGCTACGTTGCCAGTCTCATTACTTAATTTACACACCTCGTATACAAAAACTGGAATTACAATTGGTTCTGAAATGTCTTCTTAAAATTTTTTTTGGGCAGCTGTTAAAATACTTTACGCATCGCTGTTCATTTATTGCTACCCATAAAAGAACAAGTTATTAACCATTTGAAATCGAAATCATCTGGTGAACATAAGTCAGGCCTAATCTAATATACTCGACCTAATTGAATTTGTGTTAGGACTTATGAATTTCGTATATATCGGTGTCGACATCGTTGAAGAGACATATCGGCAAGTGCCTAGCAACTAACATAATATAATGTTTATTTTACCTCAATTTCATATCCAGAATATACCACTGTGCAGTAGCGGCTGGTGGAATTAGAATTTGGAATCCTTGTATTTTCGAAGGAAGCATAGGACCGACTCCAGATTTTAGGGGATTATTACTAGACCCAACTAGAATAAAAAAAAATCAAATGAAATTTGCGATTTTTTTTCAAAAAATGTCTGCACCCCCAGAAAATATTGGAAATGGGCTGCAAAATATTTGCAATTTCTTACTGATGAAGTAAATACAAAGCCTTTTTATTCTGCTGTCTTTTTCGAAATTTTGAGATCTGTTAAAGATGGATATTTTAATTTTTATTTCATACCAGCATTTTTGAAATTTTGTAATTCCCATAACTTTATCAGGAATAAAAATTTTGCAAAAATCATAAAAGTGAAAAGTTTTTAAATTGGCATGGTGATTATAAAAAAATAAATATATTTCACGAATATTTTCAGCCCGTTTGCAAGATGTTCTGGGGATGGACATATTTTTTCAAAATACTTTTCGCAATTTTTTGGTATTCTAGCTTTCCACTTGGGTCCAGTAATAATCCCCTAAAATCAGTGTCGTATGCGTAACGCATGCGTGCCTCCGCAAGTGTATGTATATTTCTGTATTTTTATCTTCTCTGTATGTATTTGTATGTAATGGTTATATTTTTTGTTTGTGTAATTATTTATTTAAATGTATACAGTGTGGCCCATCGAAAACGAAATAAGCAAACTTTCGGGTGCTTAACGGAGTTTTCAAACAAATTGCTCGGACACGCAAATTTCTTCTGGAGGGGAAAACATTTAGCGAAAAACATGTTAATAATTTTTTTACGACGAAACTTTACTTGATTTGTGTTAAAATATAAAAAATAACTTAAAATTTTAAATAATCAAAAACTGAATTTTTTATTGACCGCTTTTTTGACAGCTGTCATTAGTCAAAACCGGTTTTTGACATGATATTTGGATTCAGCGATATCGAAAACCTTGGGATACCAAGTTTCACCTTGAACCGACGGAAATCAAGTGCTCAACGCTTGCTTTAACCTAAACAACCGGAAAACCCATGTTAAATCCCATTTAAATTTCAACCTGTGTGGGGCACCTGTTATTATTTTTTTTTTTGACTTTTTATTGTTTTCTAATTATTTTCTAGGCCTCTACTTCCGATTTAGTGGGAGCACTCAAAAAAATCGTGACTGTTCCAAAATAAGAACCACCCTAATATTTATAATATTTAATATAAATAATATTTAATAATAATAATAATAAAATTTAATAATATTCCCTACAGAAGTAAATGCCATATGAAATTTTGTAGTATTACTTGGATCGTCTAGTAGAAAGCTGCTCAGTAAAATGAAGACCCAGAACCCTTGCATTTAAACACCTACTTAATACGCACATTGTAATATCAAAATTACAAATGACACGCGTGTCCTTTTTCAGATTTAGAATGTAGATTGTCGGTATAATAAAATCTATATTAGGAATTGAGATCGATTAGCACGTACAGTTTTTACGATTATCTCTTAACCACCAATATCTTTTGTCCTCATCAGAATACAACATGGGTTTGGGTGGCCAACAAGTACAGGATTACGTCTCCCAATTGCCGGAAGCCGAAAGGAAAAAGGCTCTAGATGAACTCAGGGAGGACGAGAACATAAGGGAGCAGTCCTTGGAGCAAATGCGCGAGTGGATCAACAAACATCCCAATATTAAGAAATGTAGAACAGGTACGTCACAAATGTATTATCCTCATCAAACTACTCGTATGTACTATCCATACATAAATAGAAAATCATAGTCACATACAGGATATTTTGGGAATATACGAAGTCCATAACTATTTCTGAATTGTTCTGCAAAAAAAATTAAGTTGTCTTTAACGTTAGCTTGCGAGTTATGACATTACGAATTACCCTTACACTTGAACATATACTTTAATTTTCACAGAACACCTTGTATGTATTTTTTATACTTTCTGAACGATCGTGTAACCTTATTGTATAAATACGTATGTACAGGTTAACGAATTTACAATTAACGAATAAAATGTAGAAAGAAATACGTATAAGTATATGCATATTTTTAAAATGTATGATTCATTTTTCTCGCTGCTAAATTGACGTTTCTAATTTAAAAATAATATATATTAATCTATTTATTACCAGTACTTGTTAACACTGATTTTCATATCCTCTCTTTTTTTACATGTTCCACTTCTAATATTTAATAAGTGTGATTTCGAATCATCCTATAGAATTGGCGATATGCCAGAGACGAATTTGAGAACAGAGAACATTTGACACACGTTTAAAAAATTTGTGGTATAAAAAAATAAAATGATGAATACGTTAACCTTTTTGCATGTCATATAAACCGAGTATGTATACATATATGTACATATATGTACAGATACTCACAAAAGTATTCGGCCACCCTAGATACTGCTAATAAATTGACATACAAGAAATAGTTATGGAAAACAAGAGAAATTAACACAATCATATATGAACATTATGCTTTATTATACCACAAAAAAAAGTAGTCAAAACAGACACAATTTAAAAACTGCCGATAAAACACGATAATGTCCAATTTATATGAGACAAAAGTATTCGGCCACCAAAAGAAAAATAAAATAGGAAAGGTACAAACAAATAAAAACGGCACATCTAATATCTTGTCGGGTATCCTTTAGAATTCAGAATAGCTTTCAGCCTATTTGGCATTGAATACACCAGTTTACGGGTCACTTCCGGGGTCACATTACTCCATTCAGTTGAGAGATGATTTTTTAACTCTTCTTTATTGGTAATTCGTTTATTTTGCAGAGATCGTTTTAGATGTGAACATAAGTGTTGTGTAGGGTTAGTACTGGGCGACTGCGGCGGTGTTTTCAATTATCTGTACATGGTATAGCAGCCATTCCCGCGTTTTACGGGCACAGTGCTTGGGGTCATTATCTTGTTGAAATATGTAATGATCGCCCAATCCCAATTTTTCGGCGCTGGCCTGTAAATGATACTTCAATATATTAATATAACAATATTGGTTCAATATTCCTTCAATAAAATGAAGGTTACCCACTCCCGCAGCCACCATAAAGCTCACCCCATGAGCTATCCACCGCCGTGTTTTACGGTAGGTGTTAAGTTTTCCTTATTTAATGATGTACCAAGTTTTCTCCATACAATTTGTCGTCTGGATGAATCAAATATCCCAAATTTACATTCGTCGCTAAAGATAATCTGATCCCAGAAAGTTTCAGGCTCATTAACATACTGGTCAGCAAACGTGAGTCTTTTTTGTCTGTTGACCTTACTAATCCAGGGTTTCCTTCGGGCAACTCGGCCGTGGTAGCGCTTTTTTCGTAAGGTTCAACGCACTGTCTCAGTATTAATATTATTTCCAGTACTCTCCTGAATCTCAGCACATATTGTTCTGTATTGTTCTCTGGCACTAATACTTGGATTTTCCTTTATTTGTTAGAAAATTTGCCTTTCATCTCTTTGAGTTAATATTTTGGGTCCAAAAAATGTAATATTACTATTAATTGATATACTTATCATTCTAACGTGTCATTTCAAGATTATTGGGATTTCAACAATCTAAGAATATCATGAAAAAAGGCATACTAAAAACATCTAACCCTATCCCCAGTGATTTTAAGCTCATAGATGCGTTATTTATTTCAGAATCGGTTATAATGATAGTCTAAAGAACCCCAAACAGGTTGTACGACCGCACTTTTTCCCAAAAGCAAAAAATAAGCGTGTTGTGTAAACCAAGGGAAAGAACAGAACCAGTTTAGAATACATCATTCAATCAATGAACCAATCATTCAGACGTCACATTTCAAAATTCTCGGGAATTCAACAATCTAAAAATAGCATGAAAAAGAACCTCTAACTTTATCACCAATGATTTTAAGCGCTTAGATGCGTCATCTATTTCAGAATCGGTTATAATATATTATGAGTGTCTAAAGAACCCCAAACACAGGTTGTACGACCTCACTTTTTCTCAAAAATAAAAAATAAGCGAGTTGTCTAAACCAAAGGAGAGAACACAGACAGTTTTGAATACATCATACAATCAATGAACCAATCATTCGAACATCACATTTCAAAATTCTCGGGATTTCAACAATCTAAAAATATGAAAAAAGGCATATTAAAAACATCTAACCCTATCCCCAATGATTTCAAGCGCTTAGATACGTCATCTATTCCATAACCAGTTATAATGTCTTATAGAGTCTAAAGGACTCCAAACAGGTTACATGACCTTCGTTTTTCTCAAAAGCAAAAAAATAGTGAGTTATCTAAACCAAAGGAAAGAACGCAACCAGTTTTGAATATGGATCATTGGAGAGTATAACAAAGCAGTCTCAAATACAAAGATACCCAGATGATTAACCTAAATGGATTAATCCTAAATTAGAAGAAAGGAGGGAATGTTTCACGTAGTCAAACATTCGTATACACTCGAACCCCTCTTAATTCACCTTCGCTTAATTCACATCCTCTCTTATTTCACCACCTTTCCCCCTATTATGTCGCGAAATCGTCCCGGTTAAGTCGCCACCTGTAAAAGTTTTAGAACTACGTTTGGAAATCGGATTCTTGCATGAATACAATTTTTATTGAAAAAAATGATTGTGTAATACATTAAATATGGACACCTAACTTTTAAAATAGGTTAGGTGTCTTTTAAAAATATTTAACCTTTAAAATATTCATTCAAGTGGAAAATTGAACTTTGTCATGCACGACTGGGTATACTTACGTTTATTTTTTTGTTCAGTTGGCTCATTTTTCGTTATAACAAGTGCTGTGGTATATCTCTAAATATTTATTTTTGCAGCTAAAACACGAAAAAGTTGACGTTATGATCGCGACTTAAACGAAACTAAATTTCGCTACAAAACGAGGTGATGATGCACGGATTTGGTGAATTAAGAGGGGTTCGAGTGTATTAATTCGAGTGCTCTGAAATACAAATCATCAAAGCGAATTCTTGAGTTAGCAACACCAAAAAAACTGCATGTATGTGGAAGTTCAGCCCAACAACTGTCAGTTACCTATTAGGAATAATTTATGAATATAGATTTGGTTAAATGTTTAGATAAATGTAATTTAAAGTTTGAAGGTACCGAGAATAAACTTAATACGGTCTTTAGAATATTGATATTATTCTTCTTCGAACTTCAACCGTCACTGGAAAATACATAAAACTTACAGTTTTACTCAGAGGAGCATAGAATATTTTATTGCTGAATATCTATATCCTATATATCCTGCAATATTCTTTGAATTGTCTATATAACAAATAAAGTATATACTAATGTACGGTTTAAGAAGGAATATGCAGGGTGTAATGGGGATGGCTGTCATACTTAAAAAATATGATATATTAAATCAATAGGAATCATTCATACATAATTTACCCCTATACAAAGTTTCACGGTTTTCGAGATATTGACCTTTTTGCATAATTTCATAAAATTCGGGTAAAAATAGAAATAAATCATATTTTCATTGACATTTTTGCTTTATATTGTTATTTTTATTTTACAGTACAATGATGGCTAGTTGAATCCTAAGCACATATACTAAAAGTAAAGTAACTAGCTTTAATGACATTCTTTTCACTTTTGTTAAATGCAGACATGGTATGTAGACATGACAAAAAAACAGTAACATTACATTATTGTAAATCACTTAAAAAATTATTATTTTTTTATAATCATGTATATTATTATTTATATGGAGACATCCAAAAAAAACGTCATCAAAGTTGGCCGAGAAAAAAAAGACGTATTTCTATTCTTAATCGAATTTATAACCTTATTTACTTGTCAAGACTGTCACATCATATGACAGCCATTGTTTATTTTATAAATTGTGACAGTCACTTGTCAAAAGTTTGACATAACCGAAAATCTTAGACATGACCGCTATTTCCATCTCTCTCGTTCATAGCCAGAGTTGATGACGTTTTTTTTGGATATCTCTATATAATATTTTTATAATTATTGTTTTACTTTTTAGTATGTTTAAGATGGAAATCATACTTTCACAACAAGAATAGTCATTGTAAAGTTGTACAAAAAAGTTTCCGTCGTTTGTAATAAAAAATTGGGAATTTATTGTGAAAGGACGGTACCTAATGTTTTATTCGAAGTTATTGTCCATTGTTTGCCACTACTTTTTCCCCGTCTTTCTGGTAGCATACGGATACCGCGTCGGAAGAATGCTTCATCTTTTGAGGCTATCCACGAATCAACCCAATTTTTGGTATCTTCATATGATGTGAAGTGTTGCTCACACAGGTCATGCGCCCTCAATCGAAACAAGTGAAAATCAGAAGGAGCAATGTGGAAGAGCATTATCATGCAGGAGAATAACTTTGTCGTGTCTGGAGTAGTAAGTAATGGGCTTTTCCTTGAGTGCTCGACTCAATCTCATCAATTGTGTTTGGTAGACAGCTCCAGTAATGATTTCGTTCGGTCTGAGCCAATAATAATTCTTCCAATTCCGCGTCTTCGTACACTTTCGGCCTTCCGCTACGTTCTTTGTCTTCGATGTCAAATTCACCGTTCTTAAACATTTGAAACCACTCACGACAACTTCTCTCACTTAAGGCAGCCTCACCAATCACATGCCAACCTTACAAGCAATCGATACGCCTCAGCTGCACATTTCTTCAAATTGAAGAAGTAAATCAAAAAGTTCCCGCAAATGACGCTTATTCGGCTCAAAACTCAACACTTTCGCACACAAAAGAATATATTATACTGATAAAAAAATCACTAATATTTTAAGGTTATGTTGCCTGATAATTGTTGACCTTACGAGAATGACGTTTACATCTGACAATTTTAACCATACATTACTGGTGTCGCCAACTTTTGTCAAACGGCGTTTTGTACACCTTAAAAAAAACAAAAAAATAAAAATAACATTATGAAGATAAAAATGCCAATGATATTTTTACAACAATTAAAAAGGATGTAATAGGAGTACAGTATGTATAAATTGTTCCTTTTCGCCTACTACATCATTTGTTTTAAGTGTGATATCGGTTCTCATAATACCCTGTATATTTTTAGGTTTTACAGTAGAGTGATTTAGTTTTTACGCGGTCTTTATCTTAAAACATAGTAACTAATATCCTTATACCATATTGCGTGGTACATGCTATAACGTTAGATTGGGCTTCATTGGTAAGACTTAGATGGGTTCTCTACCAGTATTTTCCCTTCCAGACACCGTTTTTCTCCTCCGCTTCCTCCGCACCAAAAAGTTCAGCGTGCCCCAGGCCTGCGAGATGCTGGAGCGCTACCTCACCATCAGGCAGCTGTACCCCCAGTGGTTCCGTAAGCTGGACTGCAACGACAAGGACCTGGCGGACATAATCGACGCCGGCTACCTGGTGCCGCTCCTCGACAGGGACAACGGCCGGCTGGTGCTGTTCAGCTGTGCGGGAAAGTTCGATCCGCACAAATACACCTCCGCCCACATGGTCAAAGTTCACAGCCTGATCACCGAGGCCCTAATGGACGACGAGCTCAATCAGGTCAACGGGTACACTTACATCAACGACGAGAGCGGCTTCCAGATGGCGCACATCTCGTTGTGGTCCCTCACCGATGTCCGGAACATAATGAGGTGTATCCAGGTAAAGTTCAACCCACGATTGCTAATATTGGCGCCTTCGCCAATTTAAATAACATTTTACATTGGCTCCTTCGCCATTTTTTTTTATAAAAATTAACATTGACACCTTAATCATTTTTGATAAAATTTTAATTTGCGTCTTAATTACACAGACACACAAAATATAAACAGGTAAACCTCGTTTTACGCCGGGGTTCCGTTCCGACAGACACCGGCGTAAAAAATATCGGCGTAAAATGAACACAAATATAATGGACGATATAAGGTTAGGTTCCGTGTCAAAGTTCTAAGAACAATCTAACATGTTTATTTAATATATAGACTATATACATATATTCTAAATAAATTATAAATGTATTTAATAAATATAGTTTAAATCCTTTAAATCCTTTTAAATAAGTAATTATCTCTTAATACAATTAATGAATTTTTTAAACTAAATACTAATTCACTAGTTCATGGGTACGAAGTTGAATTCTCACACTTTTTTGAAAAAGCATCCAATTTCATTTGCTTTGATTGTTGCTTCCTTTCTTGCAGAATCATAGCATAAGGTCGAACGGCAGCTGTGACGCTTCTTTTAACATTTGCGCTTCGATTGAAATCCCCCTCTATCTCACAGAGCTCATCTGTTAACCTTTCTATAGAAGAAAGGATACGAGTTAGATCGGCAGTTTTTGGGGTTCTCCTATCATTTTATTTCTCATCCTCCTCTTCTTCTTCTTCACGATTTTCTGATTGAAGGTTATCTAATTCCTCCATCAACTCTTCTAATTCTTGATTTGAGAGTGGTTGGTCATGCACGTCTAACAGTGCCTGACATAAAACAACGTATAAAAGTGTGTCTGGTATAGGGGCAGGGTAGCAGCGCTTCATCATTCTATAACCCACACAACCAGTAATTTTTTTTTTATAATCTAAATATCCTTTTAAATATTACTTATATTATAGTATATTATTATTATTATTATTTAGAATCGCAGCGCCTACTGTCATCTGGTGTCGGCCGAACCGGGGAATCCCAGGGCCGGCAACAACCGGCGTAATTGTGAATCGGCGTAAATCGAACCGGCGCAAAACGAGGTTTACCTGTACCGGTATGTATTTTCGCCAACTGAACCCGAATCTGGGTGAGAATTGGCCAATCGGGTCAAAATTGACCAAAAAAATTAAAAGAAGGCCAGAAATTGACCAAAATGGAAAAAGAACAATGGATGAGGTTGAAATGACTTTACCCTTATATCGATGTGTATTTTTGACCGTTGGTCCAAATCTGGGGTCAGAATTAGGCCAGAGGTTCAAAATTGGCTAAGTAGTCAAAAAATGACGGAAAAGAATCGGATTTTTTGTGGATGTTCAATAGGGACTTGCCTGTTTCGGGGGCAATATGGTTTAGAAAAAATGGAGGCTGAGTGCACTTGTTCGAACTATTGGCGTTATTGAACAACGGATTCATATTCAGTGGACACAAATATATACTAATACAATAGTCCAGTCACCTGAACTTCATTCAATGTTCTTTGCCCCAAATTTTGGGTAATTTTGAGCCATGTGTTGTCTTTGACTGGCTGGGCTAATTCTGACCCCAGATTTAGACACCAGGGTAAAGGCACTTCAATGTCATTCAATGTTCTTTGACCCCCGATATTGGCCAATTTCTGGCCATTTTTTTAATTTTCCGGCCAAATTTACCCCAAATTCGAGTTCAGCAGGATAATACCGGAAATACATACCGGTATATAGGTCAGGCCCTTAGTACAAAACCTTTTTTTATCTGCCTGTATTATTTTTAACATTCGGGACCTTCGTCATTTTTAATGACGTTTGACCTTGACACTTTCGTCATTTTTCGTATTTCATCTTTCTTCGTCAAATCTGAACGATATAAGCCACTTTTTTTAATAAAATTCATCATTGGCGCCTTCGTCATTTATTTTTAAATGGCGCCTTCGTCATTTTTAAACCAATTTGTCGTTGTGGCCTTCATTTTCAATAAAATTTAACGTCGACACCTTCTTCATTTTTCTTCTTTCATTTTTCTTCGTCAAATTAGAACCATATAAGCCTCTTTTCCAATTAAATGTAACTTCTAAATTATTGTCATTTATTGTACATAGTTGCTCATTTTCATAAATTGTTTTAAAATGGCACCTTCTATTTTTAAATAAATTTATCGTTGGCGCCTTCGTTGTTAATAAAATTTCACGCTGGCAACTTTGTCATTTTAAATAAAATTGATCATTGACACCTTCGTCATTTCTATTCATCTTTCTTTGTCAAATTTGAACGGTATAAACCTATTGTTTAATTAAATTTAACACTAACGCCTTCGTTATTTATTTTAAATTGGCGCCTCCATCATTTTTAAACAAATTTAAGATTGGCTCTTTCAGTAGTAATGAAATTTTTCTTCTTTCAACTTTCTAATTCAAATTTAAATAATATACGCCTCTTTTTGTTCTTCGAAAATTATTTATTTTTTAAATCCATTCTGAGGGTGCCCAAAGATCTTAGAAATTATAATTTTCAACAATATCAATATTATGGTCTTGTTTTGCAAAAATTGAAAATATAGTTAAAATTTCAATGATTTAGAATTAGTTTTTGGTCATCCTTAGTGACTTAGGCAAAATAAAACGTTAAAGGAAACATTAAAGTTGTAATGTTTTTGACTGAGTTACCGGAGTAAAGAAAATTTATAAGTAGTTGAATCAATTTTGTCTTCTAACATGTTAATCGATAAATCAATTTCTATTCAGCTTCATATCACTTAATGGTACAACTGAAGTTTAACTTAGTTTCAACTTGATCTTCAAGCGATCTCAAGTTATCGAGTACCTACACAGAAAAGGTTAGCAGACAGACAGATAAACAGCTTTTACATGTATTTACATTTTCGCTATTTTCATCAGTAGAAGGACGTGAAAATAATTATTGTATTAACCTGATATGCACCATAACTGGTTATTATTTACCTAGTTATGGTGTATATTACTATATATTATAATTAGTTATTACCAGTTATGGTGCATGCAATAGCTGGTAATATTATTAAGCAAAAGCAATACTGCGAAAGTAGGTTAAAAATATCTAAGAGATAATTTTTATTTTCAGAATACTACCCCGATGAGACATAAAGCAAATCACTTCCTCCATATATCACCCAGTGCAATAAAATTAATAGAATTTGCTGTGTCACTCTTGAACGAGAAGCTTAGGAACAGAATTTTCGTAAGTGATATGTAATTTGTTAGTAATGAGATTTAATTGAATCTAGTATTAATTTAAAACAATTTCTAGGCTATTGTTTATTGGATGTAATTCAGACAAAAATAAAATTTGACACCCTTATATGACTTGAGAAAGTCCCCAGTTATTAGGATTTGCTTTTATTTTTTGAGTTCCGGTCACGTGACATCAATCTCAAAATTTTAAATGATACACCCTATATACAGTATGTCCCCGGATCGAGTTTAAAAAAGGAAAAAGAAATGTGTTTTTGATTTCTCAGAAAAAGTCACTCTTGATGATTTGCCCCAAACCCCCAAAACGCAAATTACTTTTTATATAACTCAAGCGGTTCTCGAGATAATACCATTTTTCTTCATAATTTGGACTTAAAAAAATTCTTCTAGGCGGATTTAATTGCAAGATATCACTGACAACTGCTGACAACTAATAAGTCAGTATAACTTCAAATCGAATCTTCGTCATTTTGCTACTATTTATATGCTATAATGCTGACTCTAGAACAAAGAATTTATTTGATTCAATGCTACGGCACTGGGGAAGAGTGCTATCGTATTGTTATTAATAAATTTAATGAAAAATACCCGGAAGTTAGCATTTCTAATGTGGGAGCGAAGAAGTTGGTGACCAAGTTCTTACAAACAGGCTCTGTTTTAGACATTAAAAAAATCAAAAAAATGGTTGAATGAAGATGATGCTGCTTCAATTCTTGCCCTCCATTCCGTGAGAGAAGCTCCAAGATTATCATTTAGAAGAAGGGCAATTGAAACTGAAATGAGTAAATCGCATTTACAGAGAATTTTCAAGCAGAACCGGATTCTACCATTTAAATCAAAATTCAGGCACACCTTAGATGAGGGTGATGAAGCCAAACGTTTGGATTTTTGTTTGGAGATGGGCAACAGAGTTTTAAATGACATAGGATTTCATAAGCGAATTTTGTTCTCCGATGAATCTGTGCGGTTTCATATACAAATGGCATTATTGGCCCATATTTTTTCAAAGAAAATTTAAATCGTAATACATATTTGGAGATGCTACAAATTTTTTTAACAGATAAACTTGATGAACTTCCTTTAAGTTATCGAACGAGAATGTTTTTCCAACAAGATGGGTGCTCTGCTCATCATGCCGTTACTGTCCGTAATTGGCTCAATTCCGAATTTAATGAACACTGGATAGAAAGGGATGGACCCATTTTATGGCTGCCCAGAAGCCCGGATCTGACAATATTGAACTTCTATTTATGGGGACGTTTAAAGCAAATTGTTTATCGTGAACCACTAGAAAATGATGAAGAGCAATTAAAAAGAAGGATTCAAAATGCAGTCAAGTCCTTGTCAATTGAGGAAATTAGAAATAGTTTTAACGAATTTAGAGCTCGAATTGAAATTTGTGCAGAAAAAGGAGGAGCATTATTTGAATAAAAAAATTCTGGTTTAGTTTTGATTTCATTTTATAATCAGTTGTTTAATTCAATGATTAAAACATGAGACTAAGTAATTCGAATCATTTTTTTTAGCTAACTAATTAATTGAGTTTCTATAGCATATAGTATTCTAGACAACGAAATCATTGGGTTAAATCCGCCAACTAGAATTACTCATAAAATTTTGTGAAAGTCCAAATTATGAAGAAAAATGGTATTATCTCGAGAACCGTTTGAGATATATAAAAAAGTAATTTGCGTTTTGCGGGTTTGAAATCAAGCAGGGCAAATCATCAAGAGTGACTTTTTCTGAGAAATCAAAAACACAAAATTATTTCCTCTTTTAAACCCGATCCGGGGACATACTGTATGTGTATTATTGCATATACTATAAAAAAGAGCTCCTTTAGAAATGTTGTGGTGTTAACAAAATTAAGACATTATGAAAATGAACATATGCAAAAATTGCATTACCACAAAAAAATAGAAACTGTTTATAACGACTAATAAATACTTAACCTTAACTGTTAAAAGTTTTAGTTGATTTGTATCAAATTTTATCAGAACATATTATAACTTTTTGTGGTACTGCGATTTTTACTTAATAAAATTTGAATTTTTATCACCGTTAAATTTCTTTTTCAAAAGCCTTTAAAATATGTAAAAAAAATACAGGGCGCACCATTTGAAATTGTGAACCTGATACCATGTGATCGAAATAGAAAAATGTTTAATACCTAGCAAAAATAGACAACATTTCTAGTCATAAATGCACCAAATTTTATATTTGTGTGGTCTGGCTGACGGTTTTCAAGAAATCTCCCTCTCTGCCCATGCATATCTATATTTTGCTATTTTTTATGTTTTTAGGTTTTTAGCGTATCATTCACCTTATATCGTTGGGGTCTTATTGAAGGACTAAATACCATTATATGGAGACATTAAAAAACGTCATACTCTGTCTGAAATAAGGTTATGTAAACTTCTGACTTAAATTTGTAATAGAAATACGATGTGACAGTCTTGACAAGTAAAAAGGGTAAAAAATTGATAAAAAAAAAAAAATTTTCTCGGCCAACTTTGATGACGTTTTTTTGGATGTTTCTGTATTAAAAGATATGCATTTCCATTTAAAAAAAAAGCAAGATGGCAGCCATATATAAAAACAAGTGAATAAACATGTATACAATTGCAGTAAAATATGCAAAAATATGTCAAACTGCAGCGTTCCAAAATTCAATGTCCTAACTTTAGCTGTTTTTACAAGACAGTACCGTTTCTAAACATTTGAGCAACCCTGTATAAATCACGGGTTTTTAACTTTGAAATCTTTACTTTTTTTGCAGATGTACAAGTCGTTAGAAGAAATATACGAAAAAATAGACAAAAAAATCCTTCCGAAAGAATATGGTGGCGAAGTTCCCCTACAAGAGATGATAGAGAAATTCAAGACTTTCCTGAAGGAAAAGAGGGAGCAGATCCTGGCCCTAGATGACATGTATATTGAAATTGATGAAAAAAATTGTCCATTAATTTCTGAAATGAACGAAGAGCTCGGTATAGGTATCGATGGTACTTTTAAAAAACTCACTGTTGATTAGAACAGCTAGTCTCTTTAATGTTATGATATTTAGTTCACCATATTCTCTTTTTGTGGGGAATTTAGCGACCTTCTTCTCTATTAGTTTTTTTTGTTTGGTTGGATTAGGTCCAGGAATAAATAACAACTATTCGATTTTTGCCAACCTTTTCGGAGCTTTATTTCTCCTTCATCAGGGCTCAATCAATAACAACAATAACAACATCGATTGAGCCCTGATGAAAGAGAAATAAAGCTCCGAAACGTTGGCAAAAATCGAATAGTTGCTATTTATTCCTGGACCTAATCCAACCAAACAAAAAAAAACTAATATTCTCTTTTATTTCGTAAATTGTGATTTTGCATGTAATCCTACATATTATTTATACTTGTGATAAGCTATAAATTATTATTTCAGAAATATAAGCACCGGGTGATTGTGTGGTTACATCATTTTTGTATCTATTAGAAAGTTTATAGAGTTGGAGTAGTAGTTCTGCTTATATATGATTATTGTATTATATTACTATATAATTATGGATAATAGAGTGTATTAGGAATATAGCAATAGGCATTGTATTTACATATGTATAGTGTAGGTTTATCTAAATATATTTTATATGTATCTAATTGCCCTTGGTGGAACTCAGTTACCTTTTCTTAGTTAATCTCTTAATTTATATATTTTAAATAAAACTAGTAGTTAGTATAAAGAAGTTAATGTTTTATGATATGCATATATTTTATACATAGATATTAATGTTGTTGATTGTTTCTCTATATGTTATATACAGTGTGACACAAAAATATTTGTTAGAAGACAATAATTTCTTACATCTTGTTTGTACCTACACATTTGTTTGTTTGTTTGCGTGTAGTAAAACGATATAATAAAACGTTATTTAAAAGGGTTAGAAATAGATTTATTTTTATAAACGAAATTCTACATTGTAGGTAAATGAATGCAAAGGTATTCTGTTTTTCCTTCATTATCCTCATAATTAAATAAATTAAGCCAAAAAACTAATTTAGAAAATTGATGGGTAATTAATCAACAATTAAATAAAATGGTAGGCGCTATTCTGTAACTTATCTATTAACTTTTAGCGTTCTGTTAAAATATAATTTTTAAGTCCGTTAAGAAACTGGTATTCACTAATCCTCTATTAGGTATATTAATTACATTACTAACAAACATTATATTATTACATACATTACCTCAAATTAAAAAATATCACAATACTAATAATTTGATCGGATCAAATTTACGAAGTATGTATATTTACACATACGGAGCAATATTTTTTACTCACATTTGTATACTATCTTCCTCATTCAAGAAAAAATAAAACATACTCCGTTTTAACAATAGTAATCAGTTGCGTCCATAAAATATAAGTGACACAGGAATTGTTTTTTGGGGATATTGGAAAAATAAAGAAGCGCTAATTTTTGCCGACGTTTCGTCTAATATACTCAGACTTCTTCAGGGCTCAATAAAACACACTAATTAAGCCCTGAAGAAGTCTGAGCACGTTAGACGAAACGTCGGCAAAAATTCGTGCTTCTTTATTTGTTCAATATCCCCAATATAAAACAATTCCTTTGTCATACTCCATTTTGTTATTTTAACATACTACTAATTTTTAAAGGGGTGTCAGGATATCCCTTTAATATTTAACAGGTTCATATAAAATAAATCAGCTGCTCTGTTATATTTTTGTTTACAGAAACCGACCACCATTAAAAGTTGCTAATTTGACATTTTAGCGGCGACCTCCACTATTAAAATTTTACAGAATAGGGCCCAATGCACACCACAGATCCGCTGCAGGTACTTATAGCCCAATCAACGGGGAGAAACCGGTCACTAATTGTTATCAGCAAACAAAAAATATGGTCGTATAGAGAAGAGAATTCTAATAAAGATAGCGTTTTTTGCGACTCGAGTTTTAATGGCGAACATAACCAAAAAAATTCGCAAAAGTAAAAAAAAACGGTTTTTTACAAATAAAAAAAAAAGCTTCAAGTCCTACACAAGAAAGTTACATTAGAAAGTTGTAGGTCTTAAAAATGCGCGTCGAATGAGATGTAAACGAAAAAATCATATCGGTTCATAAACATTTGAGAAAATTTAAAAAAAAACGTCAAAAATCGCGTTTTCGTATTTTTGCTGTATGAATTCCAATTTTGTGCGAACAGACTTCTTGTTAGCTACAAATATAGCCCAAGACAAGCGGAAAATGATCTTTTTTTTCAAAACTTAAAAAAAGCCTTATTTTTCGAGTTATAACGATTTAAAAAAAAGACGTTTTCAAAAACCAGCTTTTACAGAGGCAAAAATGATCGTACAGAAACGATCGTGGGCTCATTTTATTCGCGAAGACTTGTACTTTCATGCTATTAAAAAACCAAACCGCTTTTATTTAATTTTTGCATAGAAAAATGCGTTGTAAAATTGTATCATTTTTTTCGAACCGGTTTTTCGAATAACTTTTTTAATTTTGGTTTTACATTTTTGGCCGTGCATATTTGAAAACTGGCATTCAAAACACGCGTTTTTTTAAAACAAAATGAAGGTCTTACGACCTCAGGGAGCCGAGATAATTTTTTTTAAGCGGAGGAAAAGATAATTTTGAGAGCGCGATCGATTGAAATCGTGTTTATTCCGGAAGCGGAGTGTCCGTCCACTCTCTCGCCGTGTGTTGGCTAGCGCGTGCCACACCCAACGCTGTACTTTCGCAAACAATTATGTCAACTTAATTTATGCGAAATAATTTGAAATATTTTTTTAAGAAATTAAAAGTCTGAGATCTATTTCGTGTAAAAATTAAGTCAATCGGACGTATACAGCGCTGACAGGAATAAAAAAAAATTATCTCGGCTCTCTGAGGTCGTAGGACCTTCATTTTTTTTAAAATACGTGTTTTGAAAATATGCAACGGCCAAAAATGTAAATCCAAAATTAAAAAAGATATTCGAAAAAAAAACCGATTCGAAAAAAATGATACAATTTTACAACTCATTTTTTATGCAAAAAATTAAATAAAAGCGATTTGGTTTTTTAATAGCATGAAAGTACAAGTCTTCGCGAATAAATTGAGCCCTTGATCGTTTCTGTACGATCATTTTTGCCTATGTAAAAGCTGATTTTTGAAAACGTATTTTTTTTTGAAATCGTTATAACCCTAAAAAAACAAGACTTTTTTGAATTTCTGAAAAAGGGTCATTTTCCGCTTGTCTTGGGCTATATTTGTAGTTAACAAGATGTATGCTCAAACAAAATTGGAATTTATACAGTTTATGAACCGATTTTTTTCGTTCACATCTCATTCGACGCGCATTTTTAAGACCTACAACTTTCTAATTTAACTTTCTTGTGTAGGACTTGAAGGTTTTTTTTTTTATTTGCAAAAAACCGTTTTTTTGACTTTTGCGAATTTTTTTTTGTTATGTTAAGGCCATTAAAACACGAGTCGCAAAAAACGCTATCTTTCTTAGAATTGTTTTCTCTATAAGACCATATTTTTTGTTTGCTGATAACAATTAGTGACCAATTTACATGGGGGCTTTCGCTCGTTGATTGGACTATTAGAAGGTGCTTCTAGTGTGGAGTGTAATTTCGTTTGTTTATTTGCGAAGTTTTACCATGTAGAATAAATATATAAACTGATTTTTTAATACTATCTGGAAAGCAAGTAGTCGACCACATACTTCAAATACTTGAGCGTGCGTTATTCTTGCAAGTTCAGGGTGCTAGATGGAATATTTCTATTACTAACAAAGAAACTCTCGACTCGCAAAAAAAATATTGTAAAACCCTGAGAATAAATCTTCTGAGTGGTATCGTTGAAATTAATTACTTTTAAAAGTAGATTAAAATAAAAAACAGTAGGTAGACATTGATTGTCGTCCTTTGAAGCTGATACGTCTAATGTAAGAGAATTGCAAGATACCATTTGGGAGAAATTAAAGGTATACATTAACAATGCATGGGAAGAAAAAATTAGGTACCTACATAACGCTGCCTCAGAATTATAAGGTTCTATGTTACAATTTTATCAGTTTCGGACTTATACATATCACAAAGTCCTATATACAACTTAGAACCTTTGGCAACATCGCTATTCAGTCTCACGACAGCTTTGAAGAAGAAGGCTTCGAAGAAGCATACGAGTGTTCTTATAACGCGTTTTTCTGCCACCAAAAACTTTAAATGTTCAAAATCTCAAAAATGTTTCTGTGTAACATAGAACCTTGAAATTCTGAGGAAACGATATGTCTACGTGGTATACCACTGTTTGGTTCATGGTCAGCTATTAAAATCGAAGTTCAGCACTGTTCCTAATTCCTACTTCCTGCTCTTATCACCGGCAAAGCGTAGATCAATCAAAATGTTTGTTAATAGTTTAGACGTTACGACATCCTGTTTGGCGGCAACATGTGAAAGTACAAACACGTCGCCCTAGTAACTTTGAATTAATTATTTGAAATTAATGTAGGTATACCTAACTTGCAAAGGATCAATATTGAATTTGTCAAAAGAACAGCGTTTTGCTTTATGTAGGGAAACAACAGAATTATAACGAGAGGTAAAATTCTAATTCATATTTGAAACGTGAAATTTACTAAAAGTGAACGTATATGTCACTTAAAACTTAAGACAGTATATCAACACAGTAAATAAATCGGTCAATAGTTACGCTAAAACGCATAAAGTAGTCAGTAACCACAATGATTCAACAATCTTGGAACAATCTAATATGGCTCCCACACAAGGCTGTAGTACGCCGGTCCCGTTGCGGAAGAGCTGGATAGTTAAATGCAGTTTACCATGCGTTAGAGCAAACTTTCCTATGCCTATTCATAATATATTCCGTTGTATCTTGAGCTTGAGCCACACATTTAATTCATTTAATTTCCAATGGGAAGATTTAAGTACGCTTCAAGGCGCGTATTTAAAAAAATGGGCATCAAGATATTATAGTCACAATTCCGAGAATTTCGAAGCGGCAACGCTAAAACAATATACATATACATACATCGTGTCAAAAAAGGTAGTCGCGTAGAAAACGTTATAAAACTGGCCCAAATTAATATTTTTCAAAATCTCAAAACGTCTCGCAAACTTGAAGAGATTTATGATTTTTCTAGCCCAACCCGGTCAATATCGTACAATAAACAAAGAAATGGCGTCATTGTTAATTAAGGCTTGAAAAAAAATTCGATCGTTAATTACTCGAAAAGTTATTAACTTCTTAACTTGAAGTTACCTTGAAAATTTCAGCTCGATCCGTTAATAACTTGTCGAGTAATTAACGGATCGAGCTGAAATTTTCAAGGTAACTTCAAGTTACAAACAGCTACTCTTTCAAGAAATTTCAGCCTGACAATTGCTTAACTTTTCAAATAAATAAATAATTAAAAATAAGCACTTTTCAGCTTTATTAGCCAAGTGTTAGTTAACAATCATTAGAGCTTCCGGTTGGCAAAATTTCAATTTAATACGGAAAATTTTTAAACTTAGAATGAACAAGAACGGAGTTATATGCGAAAATATGAAAATTTTCGCATATATTGTTTATTTAAACAATGTTCCACACCGATGCTGCTCTACGGACCCCGCTCATTGTATTCTACGGGAAAAAATACATGGGGATCCGTAAAAACCTGCCCGCATGTCGCAAGAATACATTTTCATGATTTTAGCTCCCTGCCTACTGGACTGTTAGTGCTTGGCCGGCGCTCAGCCGGAGCGGCGATAGTACCGGAGTTCGGAGTTGGAGAGGCCTGATTTAAATGATGTCAGGACTAATGTCCTGACCGAGAATTCGAGACCAGGCGACACCCCACACCACCTCCAACAGCGTTGGAACCAGAGAAGGTGGGTGGGAAGTTGGTGTAGAGGTGACCTGGTGGGGTGCTTGAGTAATCATAGAGTGAAAGCGAGCTGTGGCACCCCACCCTAATTTATTAGGCAGCATTAGTATCAACAGAATTTCCCAACACAGGTCCAATCATGTAAACCCAGCGTAACTGAAGAGGGGTGGCTCGCGAGGGTTGAAAAGGGGTTGCAGAGATAGGACAGCGACCAACAGCTCAGGGCTTATTGGGGAGGTTTTAATGTGGGTCAAGATGTGGTTTTTAACCCTCCCCCTTCGATATGGGGTTGGTTTTGGGGTGTGGACGGCGAACCCTTTAAGCCACACTGTAGAGACCTCGAGGATTTAAAACCAACCCTACCGAAATTTAACATTCAATAAACCATTGATAAATTACCACATTTCATTCGCCCATATAAACTTCATCAACATTTAAGATTTTGTGCTGATTTATAGATTGTAGATTGCCGACCGCTCTGCCACCCGTATACCGTGCTCCATCCCGTTTCCTTTACAAATTCCAGCAAATTACACTCTAACCCCTCTTAAGTCGCCAAATCCGTGCATCATTACCTCGCTTAAGTCGCGAAATTTATCCTCTCTTAAGTCGCGATCATAACCTCAACTTTTTCGTGTTTTAGCTGCAAAAAGAAATATTTAGAGATATACCACAGCACTTTTTATAACGAAAAAATGAGCCAACTGAACGAAAAATCAATGTACGTATACCCAGTCGTGCGTGACAAAATTCAATTTTCCACTTGAATGAATATTTTAAAGATCAAATATTTTTAAAAGACACCTAACCTATTTTAAATCAATAAATGTATTACACAATCATTTTTTTCAATAAAAATTGTACATATTCATGCGAGAATCCAATTTCCAAATGTAGTTCTAAAATTTTTACAGGCGGCGACTTAACCGGGACGGTTTCGCGACCTAATAGGGGGAAACGTGGTGAAATAACAGAGGATGTGAATTAAGCGAAGGTGAAATAAGAGGGGTTCGAATGTACAAATTTCTGTAACGCGGTATTGACGCATGCGTATTTATAAAATAAGGGGGGCCCGGGGGGGGGGGGGGGGGGGGGGGGGGGTTGTCTGACAGTAAATCATTAATCTATCTATCAGTTATCGTCATATGAAATTTATTATATTTTTATTTTCTCTGGTTACAAGCTGCTGTGAAGGCATCTTTTTTAGCTGTGAAGACGTAATTACCTATTTTATTTGTTACATTAGAACAAGGACAATGTGGCAGTTCTTCTATTCATACATAATCTGCGCATGAACAAAATGAGAACAGAATTGGATGCTGTCATTCAGTGGCGGCCAGTGGAATTTGACATGCTCATATTTTCGTAAGGAGGCATGGGACCCACACCATAATTTAGGGGTGGTTATGCACCTAAGTAGAAGGCTACACCAACAAAAAAATATTCAGAGAAAACTTATAAAAAATTGTTTCCAAAAATGGCGGCCTCCGGAAGATCTTGAAAACGGCTTGAAAAATATTTGCGAAATATTTTTTTTTCATAATCACCGAGTAAATACAAAGCCTTTTTATACTTTTTTTCTTGACATTTTGAGATCTGTAAAAAGTTATGGTAATTTAATTTTTATTTCATCCCAACATTTCGTCTGTGAGATTTTACAATAATTGTGTCGTTAAGCAAAATAAGAATTTTGCAAAAATCACAAGTATGATTGTGGTTTTGTAATCCTTTAGTCGCGGCATGGCGAGAGGTAAATACCTGTTATTTTCCTCAGTTGTTGTTCAAATCGAACGCAACTAAGAAATCATTAACTCAGGTTAGGAACTGAGGATTTCGAGCAAATCGAAAGTAGTTAATGACTATCAGATAAGTATGTTATAAATGCGCATGCGTAGATCACGTTACAGAAATGTATGAATATGTATGTATCATTTGCCGTTATTTATAACACCGCTGTGAACAGCTTCAACCAATCGGAAACTGGGATTATTTAAAAAAGGGTAATCCTGATTGGACAAGAAATATAACATTACTGTTATAAATAACGACAAATGATATATCATAGGCCTGATTATCTAATATGAAATACGGACGGCCGGGTAGCCGGCAATCTATCTATAAATCAGGCATAAACAGGGAAAATCTATAAATTGCTACATCCGAGCGGCGACGCATTATTTAATAAGCAGCTACATCACCATTCCGCATTATTTACAATTTATAAATAGATTGATCTGAAATAATAAGCATCTGATGTTAAAGCACCTTATGGTCCTAGGATTTCGTTAATTTTACCTCTATTTATTACTGTAATGATATCACAAAAAAGAAATGAACTGCAGGTGAAAATGTGTAAAATGATAAAATCTCAACTGCTCTCATTTAATTTGAATATGTTTTGTAATGCTATCACTGATACAGATCAGTGAATGCTAGTGTTGCTTTAATTTGTTCGAACACGTTGACCTCTTTGATCCATTCAGCAAGCATCCGATTTCATTAGAAAACGAATCCTAAATTCAGCAGACATCTTACGCTCATTAGAACGGGTGTAGTCAGTTGGTAATAGATTTTCCCCTAGAAGGTAAGCTGTCTTTCCTCGCGTCTCGCTTCCCGTTTGTACGCGGTACACGAAGACACCATTTTATGTTGTATGTTGGTTAATATTGTTAATGTTTTAAAAAATGAGTGATTATTCCGCGGTTGCTCCGCCACCTCAGTCACAAAACTTTAATCAGTCCTCGGCATTTGCTGCAGCTTTACAACGCGCAAAACAGGTAAGTAACAAAAAAAGTAACAGATAACACATAGGCGGTAAACAACACGCTGGCTTCCCTTTTGCTTAAGGCGGATATCGATGTCTTGTTACGAAAAGCTGGAATGTTTTAAAGTATAAATTGTGTAGTAGACACTAAACTGTTATTAAATCTGTTTCTTTTAACATTTGTGTACGTTTTCTTTGTTATTACTATTGAAATTATGTTGGTCATTATATAGGGCACACCTTGAGCAGTTCAACACAACTGAGGTTTGCATGATTTTGTATCTAGAATTTCTTTAAATATAATATGAATTGTTCGTTCATTTCACTATTTTCCATATAATTTTATGGATATTTTATGATATGAAGCTAGCGATAAGTTTAAACACAAAAATCTATTTGAACAAAATTAGTATGTTTGATGTTTTTATAATATTGATACTCAAGTTATTGAATGTCTGTCTCAATTGATGACTGTAGATTGCAGCTAGAATTAACCCCGGATCTAATAATACAGGAGATAGTAGACCCAAGAGACCTCTGGAAGACGGTCCAGGTAAGTTGCATACATCACGGTGGAGTTTTTAACAATGTAATTATATTAATGTTTAGAATTTGCTCCAGAACCGGATGCGAAAAAGGGACCCGGGTCACTCGGGCCTCCTCCACCGTCTCAAGGACCTCCACCACTTGGAAGGCCTCCACAAAATCAAGGCGGCATGGGTGGTCCAGTAATGGGAGGGGGACCACAAATTAACGAAGATATCAAAGTACCCGATAAAATGGTTGGATTAAGTAAGTACTTTATATTATTCATTTTACATAAACATTCACAATAATTATAAAATTTCTGGGCCCCTTCTATATGTTGCGCACTTTATTATTACTCCGTAGCAACTCTATAGGCATTATATTTAAGTGGTAATTTCTGTTTTAGTTAATTTTTTTTAAATTTCAATTTTTAACGGAAAATGTTGGTTCCAATTAAAGTATAATTTTGTGTAATTAACGTATGGTTAAGATTTATATTTGGACAGGGTCACTAAAATAAATCTGATTTTCATAACGTAGCATCAAATTGCAAAAAAAATATTTTCTATATAAAGTTTTTAGAAGCTGGTGCTTTCCTTTACTATTTAAAACATAACTTAAATAATTGCACTTGATATTAGGTTATATTGCAAACACAAGAAGTGGGGATAAATGTAAATATTGAAATTACTGTAGTTTCTTAGAGATTTCTTACTTTGACACTCTAATTTTTTTAGATTTAATTGAAATTTTATTGTGTTGCAACATAAAGAAGGTTAGAGTATTAAAATAATATAATTCAAAACATCTTGATAACTTTACTTGTCGCCGTTTTTATTGTTGGTATAAACAACCTCCATTTAAGTATATAACAATCAAATGGAAAAGTCTTACAATTGTACGAGTATAAGCTACCAGAATGGATGCTATCAACTTGACATCTGTACAAATTATTAAATGAGATATACCTATGAAGCAGGTTTCTCAAAATTTTGTGATACAATTGGGTATGTTACAAGAAATAGATGTATAAAGAAATAAAAGTGGTTACTATTATTTAGATCTACATTGTTGCTGTGTACAAACTTATACTATAATTTTGTGTAATAGGTCTCATTTTCTTACATCCACATGAATAAACATCTTGGGGGTATTGGAATATATGAAGAACGGATTGGTTAATTCACATGTAGCTGGTAAATACAGGGTGATTGACTGAAACCATTTATTAAAAGTATTACGGTTTCTAGGAATTATTTTTTTTGAAAATTTGGAATTTGGTTAATACATGGCTACACTTCCGGTTATACCATTTCCATTGCATCAACTTTATTTTAAATGGAATAGTACCTAGTTTTTTACTGCATATTTCCATTCGATATTTTAGAGAAGTAGATTTTCATGAGATTTTCAATAGGATACCATGGAAATGATTGTGCTAATATTACTAATACTGGTTTTTAAGGAGCAATATAATTTTTGTCATCCTCAAGTTATATAGTGTGCTTTTTTGTATTCCTCCTACAACACTTTAATAAATTTAATGCGCGCATTTTGCTAACCTTGCTAGCATCATCAGGAGTTGATTAAAACTGAAATTATTGTTTCCGAAGGTTCAAATTCTCACTCAGTATACTTAAGATGCTTAGAACACCGGCAGTAACAGTACGATTGTCAAATTATGAGATACATTACACTATAAAAAAAACGGACGTTTTCCACAGAAACAACTTTTCTCGACGCGCGTTTCGCCAACTAAGTTGGCATCTTCAGGAGAAGATTAAAACTATAATATAAAAAAACCTAGTTTTAATCTTCGCCTGAAGATGCCAACTTAGTTGGCGTAACACGCGTCGAGAAAAGTATAGTAATCGGTGTTTCGTGGAAAACGTCCGGTTTTTTTGTTTCTACGCCCGAAGGTTTCAGTACCCACTCTAGGACATTACACTATCTTTATTTAAAACATTCAGTTAATTATGCCGTATATTTTCTTTGTATGTATCTGTATTTATGTAAGTATGTATGTATCTGTAAGTAAGTACAGTGGGCGCCGCTTATAAGACTCACTTTGTGACCAGCAAAAAGTGAGTCTTATAAGTGAAGGTGGAAAAACAAGATTTTAGAATGTATGTAATACACAAACTTTATTTTACCTGTGAATAGACATAATACAACACAATAGCGTGTTATTTACTTATAAAAAAAGGTAACTTTTCAAATACATACGTACAAACATACATAATCAGTTCAAAGTTTAAGATGGTTTAAGGAAATTTTTTAATTTTTTTTTTGTTTTTTGTTACTTTCCATTTTGTTACCATCATTTCAGTTATGTATTTTTCATAAACTGAGTCTTATATCCGAAGTGATGAGTCTTATAACCGAAGTTTTTTTCAATGTATAAGCACCCTGTAGACAATTAAGATTGTTGGAAATATATAGGGCCCTACTAACAACAGTATCAATAACAATTTATTTTCTAAATGACCACTACAGATAGTTTCAAATGTTATGGTGATAATGAAAACAATTTCAAAAAACTCAAAATAACTCAAAAATGGTAAAAGATAGGGTGTAGGGAAACCTCATGAAAATCTACCTATAATAACGTGTAGGACCGAAATCTGCAATAAAAATGCACAATCATAACATAGTATCAAACAAAGTCGCCTCCCGCTGTCTGTCCCTATCTACTACCTATGTATGCTTAGATCTTTAAAACTACGCAACGGATTTTGATGCGGTTTTTTTTTTTAATAGATAGAGTGATTCAAGAGAAAGGTTTATATGTATAATACATGCATAATATATAGAGACGTCCAAAAAAAACGTCATCAAAGTTTACCAAGAAAAAAAGACGTATTTCTATTCTTATTCGAATTTATAACCTTATTTACTTGTCAAAACTGTCACATCATATGACAGCTACTGTTTATTTTACAAATTGTGACAGTCACTTGTCAAAAGTTTGACATAACTGAAAAGCTTAGATGTGACCGCTATTTCTATCTCTCTCGTTCATAGCCAGAGTTGATGACGTTTTTTTTGGATGTCTATAGTAGAGAAACACTGATAATTTTAGAGGTTTCTAATGTGATGTCGTAAATAAACACATTTTTTTGCGCTTACATTGCAAACGCTGGCTGAACCCTATGAGATAGATCAAAATAATGTACTACAGTATTGTACACCTTAAAAAAGGGCTACAAAAAAGTCCGCCATGGTATATGTCTATCTCTTAGGGATAACCCACAATAACCATTTTTTATATTTCCGTGCGAAGCCGGGGCGGGTCGCTAGTTCCATTTAAAATAAGGAAGTTGATTCTGACGTCCGATATAACCGGAAGTGCAGCAACCTTGAAAATATTTTCAAGTTTGCCATAGGCCTGTTAGCTTAAGGCCAAATTTTTAAAAGTAATTTCTACAAGCCGTAATACTTTTAATGAATGGTTTCGGTCAATCAATATATATTTAAATAGACTAGGATTTTCAGACACTTAGATTTTTTCAATCTCTAAGAAAACTTACAGAAAGATGGATTTTCATCTGATTGTGAGCAAATTCTAAGAAAATAAGATTATTGTTATTATTATTGCCAAGATTCTAGTTTTACTTTTTTGTGATACTATTATTATCTATTTTTGAAGATGTATCTTATACTTGCATATAAAAAAATGTTGCACATGTTATTCCATACTAATTGATATAAATTAAATTAGGAAAAATTCGGAAGGCTTTGACACTAATTCGAATTAAATGATAAGATTTGTTCTATTAAATACTTTATTTATAGGGAATGCTTTATTTTGGTAGTTTTGAGTTGCTTTTAATTTATCTTGAGACTTGGATTTAATTAATTCATATTGACACAGTAAACTCAGTCAATTGCACAGTTAATACATTGTGTTCAGAAATACTAATTTTTTCTTTGCCCGCTATTCATACTCGTGTTTACACAAGCTTTATAGATAGTGTTCATTCAGTGAATTTGAGAAATATATAGTGCTGATAAATTTATATTATATACCTATGTATATGTATATCAAAGGTGTATAAAAAGAACATTCATTGCAACTTTGTAAATATTTCCTGAACTCTCATTTTATCTAATATTTCACAGTGAGTACCATGAAGATCTGAGGTTTTGTTTCAAGTACAACATTGACTATTTCGTTATTTCTTTTGAAATTTAAGTCCATCCTTTGTGTGATGTTCTTATAAATATAAATTTAAATGGAGGTTGATGTGGTATATGTGTATTGTCATGCTTCTTTTTTTATAAAATTGTCCAAGTTAGGGTGTCAAATTAAAAAATCTAACAGTGCTGATTTGCTGTATTGATACCAATGTCTAAACTTAACATATTTTGTCCCTTATTGATCTGTCAGAAAGAGTCCTTTGCATCCTATGAGTAATGTTGGTGGTAAATACAGTGAATTTGAAAATTTATAGTTAAATAAAAGTAACTGGTAAAATCAAAGGTATTATTCAATATTAGTGGAAATTCTTTAATAAAATCTATAAAACCAGTAAATAATTTTATATCTACCATTAAAAATTTTGTATTTGCAGTCATTGGTCGTGGAGGGGAACAGATAACGAGGCTTCAGTCCGAGTCAGGTTGTAAGATTCAAATGGCGCCCGATTCGCAGGGCATGCCAGATAGAATTTGTTCGTTATCGGGTACAAAGAGGCAATCTCTAGGGCTAAAGAGCTAATCATGAACATAATTCATCAAAGAGGCCGTGCTGAGGGCATACCTGGTTACGATATGGGCGGGCCTGGCATGGGCCCTGCCAACAATCAAAGGCGGCGGCGCCCATAATAACTTTTCAGGTTATCATAATCAACATTATTGTGCATGGTGCATGTCTACTCTTGTCCCCGTTAAAATTAACTTTCCCCTGGTCCATCCCTATAGCTGTAACATTTGACTAACGTTATTGCTTGCATGAAAAATTCCTTTAACACTTAAATGGCAAATTAGATTAATTTTAAGCTAACACTAAATTCGAAATTTAACAACCGAACTTGCATAAAAGCTGACAGATTAAGTTGCTTACTGTTAGATAATTTTAATTTGACACCTGGAAGGCTTCTGGAAATTGGGTTAAATCTAATAAATATTCAATCATTATTTAGCGATCATATTAACGTTATGTTGATGTTTTTTAATATTGTTATAATAAAAATCGGCTAATTAACTTGTTTGTAGTTAGAATGAGATTCATAAAAAGTCGGGCAAGAAACTTGAAGATGCCACATGAAGGTATTATAATGATAGATAAAATGATTTTCGATAAAAACAAACTTAAAATGTGGACTGCTCTGACTAATGACATCAAATAGAGCTTTTCCACATGATGTAGATTCTGTCGTAAATGCTGTTTTGGATAACAAACTGTTTTTGTCTATTGTGTTGATTTAGGCTTTGTAAAGAGTAGTAGAGTAGTCATAAATATGAAAATGTTTTTTGTTAAAACATTTTAATTAGAATATGTAAAAAAAAACAGAATACTTACACCTGTGTTCCAAATAATAGCAATGCATAAGTACTATGTGAAAAAATTTTTTTTATGTATAAAACAGCTTTTTATTTTGCGAAAAATATATGTAACTGTACTGTTATGTCCCAGGATAAGTGAAAAAAGAGGTGTAAAAGACAAATTATTTTTCAAGTTGAATTTTGACCTTTTACAAGCAAGTCTCTCTTAATTAAAAAAGTAATTTTTTATCCTGTTCAAAAATAAAGTTCATGTTCGAAAAATCAAAAAAGACTATTTGAAAAACACTATCAAGAAAAAAATGTTCAGAATTACAAATATAGTACAATAGAAATAGATATAAGTATAGAGACATCCAAAAAAAAAACGTCATCAAAGTTGGCCGAGAAAAAAAAACGTATTTCTATTCTTAATCGATTTTATAATCTTATTTACTTGTCAAGACTGTTACATCATATGACAGACATTGTTTATTTTACAAATTGTGACAGTCACTTGTCAAAAGTTTGACATAACCGAAAAGCTTAGACACGACCGCTATTTCCATCTCTCTCGTTCATAGCCAGAGTTGATGACGTTTTTTTTGGATGTCTATATAATGTACAAATAGAAATACAATATAGCTGTATGCCAATTTGAAGACCATTAGCCAACTTTGTATTTTTTTTTTTAAGTTTTTGCCCTTTTTTTTTCTTAGAATCCTGACAAAATACTTGTAAAACCACTCTTAAACATATGTCTTCTCTCCTATAATGTTTTACAATAATTTTTTTGTTCCAAATTCAGCATATTATTCAGTGATTCAGAATGAATACCTACCAATTAAAAAATATTACGACAGAATGAATACACAAAATTAATAGAGGTTAACTGTTTTAACAGGTAACATATTTTGTTTCGTGTCCATGACCTAATACTATATCGTTTTGTAACATTACAGGGTGATTCTGTAAGAATTTCCATCTCCCCAACATTTTTTTGATTTCCACTCCCTGTTATTTTTTAGAGCTACAAATTTTTTTTTTTCAGGAATAGGTAACTTATTTTTTCTGAAATTTCAGAATATACTGTCATAAGAACAATTGATAGAAAAATGTATAGCACCTGTTTATGTATTATTTTTTTTGTTGGTTGAGTTCCACTTGTTCTGATTATAACGATATAATGTGTCATAATTTCTTCCACAGGTTTTCAAGTATTATATATCTAAAACCGTCAGAACTTCTGTGTGAGAATCAATTTCTTAATCCTAAATAATTATGTAAAATGTTTCATATCTTCTAAAGAAAAAACTGACTAACTTTAACCTTTTCCTTACGGGAAAAAATCAGTACAAATCGACCTTCCAATTAATATGAAAAATATATATAAAATCAATGAATTTGATGTTTGGCATCACCGACTTCGGGGGTGGTCGATATATGGACCACCCCTGGATGCAACGGAAAGTACAATGTAAAAAATTTTAAAAATCCCGGAAAAATCAAATTTTGTACAAAACTATGCTAGACTGGTGGCTTTACCTTTCAATTATAAACGATAAATTGCATAATAAAGGGTTAAATTGCTGAAAACACTCAACATTACCGCACATATATATGTATATATATATATATATATAATCGCACACAGGGGGCAACAAAAGTCCGAACTGTAAGATTTTGAAAATCAATAATTTCTAAAACAATTTTTTTTACTATTTGTACTTTGTAATGCTTTGCATTGCAATATATAAAAAAAATACATAAATCAGCCAGTTTCTAAAATTCAATAATTTCAAGTGTTGATTTATAAAATCGAGAATGTTACCAGGATTTATTTTATTTTATCTGTTTTCAAAACATCAAAATACATAAAACAACAAAATACGATACACCAATTTTACCGTAAAACTACTAAAAAGCTTATTTGACCTTGTTCATTTTCACGGTCAAAGATGTCACCCAGATTTTTTTTTCTATTTTTCTTGTATTCAGCTCATAATTTCCCCCTAAAATTTAACAAATTTATTTTTTTTTTGTTGGTCAATATATACCACCCATTAAATATCCCGGAAAAGGTTAAATATGTGCAAAAATTTACAATAATTCAGTGAATAATATCAGCAAAATTATTTTTAATAGTGAAAGGTTGTTTACGGCCAAGCAACCCATAAGAAGTCTATAATAAAACATTATAATTCAGTTAATTAATAGTTTGTTGATAAATTAATTAATCTAATAAGTTAATTAATAATTTGCATAATAGAGCTGCACATCAGCTCCTCATTGAGTTAATAATTAAACTGATTTTTCACCATGATAATGCTATTTTACAACATGCCATAAGTTTAAACAGTGGATCCTAGTGCTTTGAATAAGGCTTCCTTAACTCTAATCAAAGATATTGTATTGGATTCTGACCTGGCGAATGAGCTGGCCAATCCATAATCTGAACTTGAGCAAACACCCAGGCGTTTGCAAATTTATTAGTATGCTTCTGTCATTATCTTGATAAAAATCTAATTTATTAGCATTTACTCATCCAGATAAGGCAACATAACATTATTAAGGATACTAACATAAATTTTGGCATGGCTTTTATTGTATTCCAAACAGAGGACTGGTGCTGAGAAAGGAAAAAAAAATCTCAAACCATAAGCTGTGCCCATCCATGTTTGGCAGTATTTATGATATCTTTCAGTTCGCTTTTGCGGCATTCTCTTGTCTTATACTAATAATACGACTTATACGTGTAGAATGACTAAAGCTATGCTACTTTGGATGAAGGAAAGGTATTTCAAAGTGGTATATTATACAGTTTATATTATATTTTTTGAAACTTAAACAAAGTTCTGCTAGTGTCAATTCTGTTAATACCTATGTAATGTGCAAACAACATAATTTCATACACAATTTGCTCCGTGACTACAAAAGGATTTTGTTATATTTTTCTCCACAGTTTTTCTTCATAATGAAGTAATTTTACTATGTAAAGATCATGTCAATAAAGCTAGGTATGAAATATACAGAGCCAAATAAAAAATTCCATTTCTTGAAAATCTATTTATTTGTGCTGAATACCGTATATAAGGTATTGAAATAAAATTATGTAGAGGTATTTGAGACAGGTGAAGCAAAACGTGTATTCATTTTTTTTGGCATAAAAATAATTGCTTTATAGCCAAACCAGTTTCCCACACCCAATAGTCAATTAGGAAAAAGCCGCTAGGCTGACCAAATTTTAGAATCGTTCATATAGTTGCAGAGAACTTTTTGGAGTACTCAAGAGTATTATCAAAAAAAAAAAATTGAAAATCGGTCAACCTCCAAAATAAGAGGGTGGTTCCATTTCAAAGGTTAGACACAGTATAGTTGTACTGTTTGCAAAATAAAGGGCTCTATTCTATATATCAGAGTATATTTTCTTTTCACTAATTTTTGCCATAGTGCTTAGCCTGTGCACAGCGTGCCTTATGTTTATTATATTTATTTGACATTGAATTTTCTTGAAATCAAACGGGGTAATTACTTCACTGTCAGTCTTCTTGTACATAAAATTCTCATATCTCTTGTCCGGAACAATAGTGACACATCTCGAAAATTAGAACTTGTTAAGAAACACAATTAAAAGTCATTATAATCTTTCACTGAGCAATAGTTTTTTTTTTTTTAATTATATAATACCTAATATATAGCCACCCAAAAAAAAACGTCATCAAAGTTGGCCGAAAAAAAAAAGAGGTATTTCTATTCTTAATCGAATTTATAACCTTATTTACTTGTCAAGACTGTCACATCATATGACAGCCATTGTCTATTTTACAAATTGTGACAGTCACTTGTTAAAAGTTTGACATAACCGAAAAAACTTAGACATGACCGCTATTTCCGTCTCACTTGTTCATAACCAGAGTTGATGACGTTTTTTTTGGGATGTCTATATTTTTTTAAATTATATTATCCCTAATATAACATTATGTAATTTAAAAAAAAACCTCACTCTAATGCTCAGTGAAAGATTATAATGACTTTCAATTGCGTTTCTTGACAAATTCTAATTTTCGAGATGTGTCACTTCTTCCGGACAAGCGATATATCAGTAGTAATTTTAGTTCAAAAGTTAATATTCTTTTGTGCTTTAGGAATGAACAATATGAATCCGAACATGGGTGGAGGACCAGGTGGACCGGGCGGTCCTGGAGGACCTGGGGGTCCGGGAGGTCCCAGTGGCCCTGGTGGACCAGGCCCTGGAGGTCCAGGGGTCCCGGAGGTCCGGGGGTCCAGGCGGGCGTAGCACCCTAGAAATAATGATCCCCGGCCCAAAGGTGGGTCTGATAATAGGGAAAGGCGGTGAGACCATAAAGCAGCTGCAGGAGAAGAGCGTGCAAAGATGGTCGTCATACAAGATGGGCCAAATCCAGAACATGAGAAACCGTTATTGATCAGCTACGATCCGCAGAAGGTTCGAGTATGCCAAGCAGCTCGTTTTACGATCTCATAGCCGAGAAGGAGATGAAGAGTTTTAATAGACGTGGTGGAGGACGAAATGACAACAGACAGCAGCAGGACCAGTATAGTGACTATGGCGGCGGTAATGATTCCGAGGTAAGTGTATGAGTTGTGCCTGTGAGAATGTGAGTCTGTAAAATCGTCAAGAAAATCTCATTGAACTCAACCAAAAAATAATAAAATGTATTGTCACTAGTAGGCACAAAATTTTTGCTTAGATTTGCTTAAGTATTTTTACATAATCTCTTATAGTCCAACAAACAAACATTGAAATCATGAATCATCCGCATTATCAGAGGTTAAGGAGGTTGGTCTGGAATTGCAAAAATAATTAACAGTTGATGAAATTGTTGATATATATTCTTCAAGTAATAAAGTTATCTTCAGAATTGTTTGGGATTTTTTTCAATATCTAGTTTGTGAGAAAAAAATTAATCTAACAGATTTCTCATTTGATTTATCAAAATTTCCGCTCGGCTCAACCATTACCGATAAACTTTTTGAGGTTAGAATTACTTTCTGTCAACAGTTTTCGCCGAGTAGCCTAGCCCAAGAAGACTAGAACAAGGAGACCGAGCTAGCGTATTTCGGCGGCACAATATATGTCAAAAGATAAACTCAACATGGCGGTAGACTATTACCTGCGCAAAGCGCACAAGTACAAGATTCGGGTACATTCAGGGTTAGACGCTCTGTTTACGAAACTCCCGCTAATACCCTAGCAGATTTCGATGTCATTTATGCCGTTCTCTCGGTACCTATTTTATGCGAGCTCGGTCTCCTTGTTCTAGTCTTCTTGGCCTAGCCAACTGCCGAAAGCAAAGCGTTCAGCTTGCCGTACTTTCCGACTATAAATCGACTTTTAAAAACGCGGTAAATAAATTATTTTATTGTCCAGACTTGGTAGTTGCAACACTGATTGCTTATACATGGAAGAGATAGGAGTTTCCCCCTTGCCCCGCATCTCGGTGGCCAGCCTCCTTAAACAAGGCAGTCACAGTTTATCTGACTGCCAGTATGTGTTGTAATAATAAGTTGACAGTCGATAGTATGGAAAGTATCGATATAGGTACCTATGGTTTGTTTAAGCGGAGATGTAGTAGTAAAGAGATATGACCAAATTTGAACTAATGGGAGTAATAAGTTTTCTTATCCTAAAACCACAGATCTTATTCCTAAATAAAACAGATTCCTGCCCCACTACTGCCTATCTCAGCTATTCTGGAAGGACGTGTTATCCAGCAAGTAATTTTCATTATCTTCATTGGTTTGTAGCGTATCATTTGTGATGACTCATTTCATTATTTGGTTTGACTGTAGTTACAATTATTATGATATGTCAATTTTGTAAAGAAGTGTGCTAAACTTCTCGTATTTTTTTTTTTTTTTTTTTTTTTTTGTAGTAAGTACTGATAATCCTCTATTGTGTTGTTTCAGGTGCTAGTTCCACGAGCTGCCGTTGGGGTAGTGATCGGTAAAGGTGGAGACATGATCAAGAAAATCCAAGCTGAAACCGGGGCTCGCGTTCAGTTCCAGCAGGCGAGAGATGAGGGCCCAGGAGACAGGAGGTGTTTCTTGTCAGGAAATCCAAAACAAGTAGAACAGGTACGTTTACAGTAATAGATGATAAAGTCTAGCCGTTTTCCACGAATATTGAGTTGCCATATTCATTGGTATCATCGGGAGGCAGTTAAAACTTAATATCCTTTGATGATGTATATGCGGTGGGCGAAATGCTCTGAAGATTATAGTCGAAGGATTCATAAAACGCGTTTCGATTGCAGGCCAGGCAAAGGATAGAGGAGTTGATCGACAGTGTCCTGCAGAGGGACAACAACGACGTCGGCGTCCGAGGTGGCGGCGGCGGCGGTCGCGGCGGTGGAAGAGGAGGCCGCGGGGGCGGCGGCGGCGACAGGTTCGATAGAGGCAACAGGAACGGCGGGCAGGACTACGGTGGCGGCGGTAATCAGTGGGACGACAGGAGAGGCCCTCAGCAGCCGCCACAGGAGGTCAGCTTCACCGTGCCTAGTAATAAGTGCGGAGTGATCATAGGGAAGAGGTAAGTGACGTCTGCAAAATAAACTAACTGCACAAAAATTATGGAAAGGCTAAAAAAAAAAAGTAGAGAAAGTTTTAGGCTGTGTTCAGCGAATAGTCCGACCACGGTAGTCAGACATTCAACGTCAAACAATTGGCTGAACGGGGTTTTCTACTTTGACAAATTACAGTACACATAACCTTAACGTAAAATAACTAAATATGGACCACCGATATATGATTTATGGTGGGTTCATGCAGAAATTTTAGTAATTAGAATAAAATAAGTAATAAGCATAAAAAGTTAAACCTTCGTTTTATAATGACCAAGTTCATGCAGCAAATCCTTATTTTTAAAATTATTACTAAAAATTATGTTTACTGCATGAACTGGGTCATTATAAAACGAAGGTTTAACTTTTATGCTTATTACTATTCTTATTCTTATTACTAAAAATTTATGCATGAAATCTCTTCTCATATATGAACTAGAATATTGTTCATGAAAAATTTAAAAATTGCTTATAAATAAATGTAGTTAGAGTAGGTACAGACTTCCTTCGCTGAACAATCTCGACCACCGACGTTCAAATTGCGACCAATTTTCCCAATCAGCTGATTGGGCGGACCACTGAAGTATCTTTCTCGCTGAACGAATTCGACGAGTCCGACCATTTGCTGAACACAGCCTTAATGTAACATTTACTAATATTCAATAAATGTCAATAAGAATAACATTCGACAGTCAACACATTATTATTACAATACAACACACTGCTTGCAAGCCCTGCCACCAGTGCTGTTGAGCTACACTGACCTTGACTTTTTTTAAATTAAATCAGGTGGTGTAATCCTTTTTTTTTTTTGTGTTAGTGGAAGTATAGTATATTAATATGAAGTCCAACCATTATGTGTGAAGAGTGTAACAACCTCTAAATAATAAACAACAAAAAGTGTTGTCGCCATATTTTTGAATGTGTGTACCTTTTAGAATAATTCGGTCATACTTAAAGAGTGACCCCAAAAAACGAGCTTTTTTTAGCCTGTTTTACCTGGAATTGATGAAATTCAACTTATAAATGCTCAAAATTTTCGTCTCATCATAAGCTAGTGCGAAAAAGAAGATTTATTGCTCCAGACCCTGTGCATCCCCTTAAATAAAGGGGATGCACGCCCAATAAAAAAGTTGTTTTACTACATACAATATATGGTTTCCGAAGTATTTTTACCTCCTAAACACAAATCCGTGGTCAGGTTAGGCCCATCGCCTTTCAGTCTTCAGCAAATCGTCAAAATCTTCAGAAAAATTAAGATTTTCGAGAAGTGACCGAATCTGCAATGTGACACATGGTTTCCAATGTTTTTTTGCTTCCTAACTCAAATTCGTGGTCAGGTTAGGCCCATCGCCTTTCAGTCTTCAGCAAATCGTCGAAAATCTTCGCAAAATGAAGATTTTTGTCGAAAATCTTCAAAAAAAATGAAGCGTTAGTGTCCTTAGAAGGAGCATACCTATTTTGTTTCTTGTAGGTTTGACTTGAGAGTTGAATTTGAGAGTATTCTTTGACAAATTCTAAAACACTTTTGTTCTTTTTCAATTAGGCCGCCATTTTGTTTTAGTAACAATTTTTTAGACCTTACTAACTTTATTTTAAGTTTAGACATCGAGGCCACGATCTGAATAGGTTTAAGTCATAAAAAAAAATTAAAAGGGAACGAAAAGTCATAAAAACAAAAATACAAGCAAAAAATGACGTTTTTTTGGTTTAATTTTAATTTTTCCATGGTTAAATATTTTTTTAAGAATTTTGTAACCATCACCATTTGCAAGAGGACCCTCAAAAACATACGAAAAGGTAGTTTGGAACTTTGTTTTTCTCAAATTCATTGAACGGCATCAACTCGAACCTCAGTGTCGAAATTCTGTCCTGTGGGCCTTAATGGGTTAATTACATTAAGGGGTAACACCACTCTAGTGACTGAAAAAAGGCTTATTTTTGATAATCTATTGTGGGAGGATGGCAAGCGGGATGGAATTTCTTTTTAGACAGTTCATTTAGCATGTGTTGATGTGTAAAAATAGTTTTTTATTATCATTTTGTTACAAAATGGCGGCGACAGAGCCAAATTTCAAAATCGTGTTTTTTTGAAAAGCCTTGGTTGGAGCGAGGATTTCTCGCGACCTATGAGACCTGGAACATAAAACCAAAATCTACATACTATTGCCTACAAAAGTACGTAGGGATTTTTTTAAAATCAATTTTTGTAAAAATGTTGCACTTTTGAAAAAAACCTTGATTTTTGGCCAAAAAATACGTCTTAAATTAAAAACGGCTACGTACTTCTATAGAGAATGTACTTGAGAAGCTACTGTCAAGATTTCAAATGTATCCATGCAATAATATTCGAGTAATCTTTTCTCCCAGTTTGAAAACAGTGATTTCGAGAAAAACGCTTTTAATGTTTTACAGAACCCTTAAATCCTTGAAATTCTCATTTTACCCTTTCTCTTCTAGACATGATCGATACACTCCTTACAGTACAATCTTTATAAGGCTGTGCATCTATGATACCTTCAAAAGTTTTTAAATCGCTGTCCACGCCGGCTGGATGTCCCATAATGCTCAACGCACGCTCCGAGGCGCTATGGCAAAATCAAGAATTAAGCTATTTAAAAAAAATATTTTCGCTATAAGACCAAGTGAATATCATTTTTGAGACCCTTAGGTATTGTTTAAGCCAAAAAAAAAAAAAAAAAATGATTTTTTTCAAAAATTCTAGAGTGGCGTAAAGAAAACTGTTTAAGGGGTAAACAGTTTTTCTCGTGATTTAGATCTATGTGAACGCTTCTGTTATGAAGATGTAATAAGAACGATATAGTTACATGTGTCGGTCATTGACCTCTTCACACATAATGATTAGGCGATAGTTCAATTTACTTTACTTTTTTTTATTACGTAGGTGGTGAGACGATAAAACAGATAAATCAACAATCTGGGGCATATTGTGAACTCGACAGACGGTCACAGAACCAAAATTCCAACGAAAAGACTTTCACAATTAAAGGTGACATAGATCAGATAGAAGCCGCTAAAAGGATAATTAGTGATAAAGTACAAATGCCATTAAATTTCGTTTCCACCGGAGGCCCCCCGATGGCCAATAACATGCCAACGGTGAGTTGTTTCACATCATTTTATATAATTTCTGTAGTATACAGGGTTCATCAAAAGTGTAATTTTTAATAGTACTATGACAAATTAAAATCCTTAGTCAAATTGCAGAATGTTTCTCATCACCCAAGTTATCACAAATCTCCTCCAAGGTAACGAGGAATGAACAGAACAAACCCCATATACTGAGTGTTCCTAAAAGGTATGTCATAAATTTAACAGCTTGTTCATGGATCAAAATTATGACGATGTAACACAATTTACCTGTGTAATATGCCAAATACCAAATATGTTCACTTATTTTCAAAGCCAAAAAAAAGAGATTTTTATGCCAAATACCAAATATGCACTTATTTTCAAAGCCAAAAAAAAGATTTTTTTAACATAATAATTTTTTACTTTTTCTGTCAAATTGAATGGAATCTACCATCTATGAATTAATCAGAGATAAGCTTTTGTTAAATTGAGATTATTTTGATCCAGGAACACACTGTTAAATTTATGACACCTTTTATGAACACCTGTGTGTTTGTATTTGTTCATATCTGAATTAATAGAAAATTTATATAATAATTAATTTAATTAAATAATTTATTCGATTATATTCTGTAAACCAGTTAATTTTAGCATCGTCAAGAGGAAAATTTCACATTTTAAATTTTTATTCACATTTCATATTTTAAAACAGTAATTTCTCTTTGTTCATAAATTACTTGATCTCGAAAGTGGCGCACACAAATTATCTAGTCTTTAAGGAGGTTGGTCTGGAATTGCAAAAATAATTAAAAGTTGATGAAATTGTTGATATATATTCTTCAAGTAATAAAATTATCTTCAGAATTGTTTGGGATTTTTTTCACTATCAAGTTTGCGAGAAAAAAATTATCAAAAAAGTAATTTAACATGGGCTCTTATGGACGTAGCTATTGAATTTGATAAATACTATGTTTTGAATAATTAGAAAAATCTGAAACTTTGTACGCGCATAGCAATAATGTCTAGGAAGAACATAGATTTACATGGACATGATTGACCAGCTGTGTTGCACACAATTGTCAATTTAATGTTTATTAGTGTTTAATGTTTTAATGTAAACATAAGTGTTTCAGCGGGTTGGCGCTCTGTCAACGCGGCAACGCCGCGTCTCCTTTTTGTGTTTCTTGTTCCTTTTTGTGTTTCTTCCCTGCCTCAATGCCACATTGCATTCTCCGTAATCATTTTGCCGGAATAAAGTGACCTTTCCTACTTCATCTATCAGATTTCTCATTTGCTTTATCAAAATTTCCGCTTGGTCGAACCATTACCGACAAATTATTTGAGGTTAGAATTACTTTCTGTCAACAATTTTTGCCGAGTAGCCTAGCTCAAGAAGACTAGAACAAGGAGACCGAGCTCGCGTGTTTCAGGCGGCACAAAATACGTCGTAGACGCTCTGTTTTCTAAACTCCCGATAATACCCTCCTAGCGGATTACGACGTCATTTGTGCCGTTCTCTCGCTACCTATTTTACGCGAGCTCGGTCCCCTTGTTCTAGCCTTCTTGGCCTAGCCAACTGCCGAAAGCAAACCTTACAAACCGTTCAGTGTTTCCATACTTTCCGACTATAAGTCGACTTTTAAAAACGAGCAATAAATTATTTCATTGTCCAAACTTGGTATATAATAATAAATTATTGATTTATCGTGCATTATAAACATACTGCACAGAGGTTACGTCTTAAATTAAAAAAATATGATATCAACATTTCACTTTTGCAAGTTGCAAAGTCAGGGTGATTTCTTATACATGGAAGAGATAGGAGTTTCCTCCTTGCCCCGCATTTCGGTGACCAACCTCCTTAATTGGAGATCATTTTCACATGTGAGACCTTGAAAAAATATTGGTAATAATAATTCAAGCACTAGGGAGGTTACTAGTGAAAATCTCAATTAGGAAATCGCCCCATATTTCCACTCAGGGTAACTCGAACTTTTGCACCAGGCGTATCCTGGCATGGCACCGCAGGGCTACAACCCCCCAGGGCGGCTGGGGCGTCCCCAACTATCAGCAGCAGTGGGGTGGCGGCCAACCGCAGCCTTCCAGAGCCCCAGCCCGCCCAGACCGGCCCCGTCCAGGTCAACCCGTCGACGGGCCAGCCTGACTACTCCCTGCAGTGGGCCGAGTACTACAGGTCGCTCGGCATGCTGCGCGAGGCTGAGATGATCGAGCAGCAGGCGAAGGCGAAGGGCGGCAACCCGGGGGCGCCGACCGCCCCCCAGGGCGGCGGCCAGGGAGCCGCGGCAGCGCCTAGCGCCGCCCCCACCGCCGCGCCGTCCGCCGCCGGCGGGCAGCCAGGACTACACAGCGCCCAGTGGGCGGAGTATTACAGGAGCATAGGCAAGCACAAGGAGGCGGAGGCCATCGAGGCGCAAATGAAGAACAAGGTGAGTGTAGTAGGATAAGAGTGAGTGAGGGAAGTAGGATAGGGTTATTTCATACTTTTTTTATTAACGGAATTGGCGGAACAGTCCGCGCGTCGTTCTAACGCACAAACTCTGCTACCCAGTGCGCTTAACCCGAAAACTTGAAAACCAAATGCTTAAAACCTTCTATAACTCAATCATAACAACTAAGCCCTTCCATCTTGAACTTCAAAACAATAATAATTTTAGTATAAGCTCTGGCGCTTAGGCACGATCATATGCGACATCTACACCGAGTACAGCAAGTGCGGCCGTGGCGTAAGCGGCTACGCCTTTGTTTTGGATCCGATGGTCGAAAGTTCGATTCTCAGCGCTTCGACGAATATTGTGTTGACATAACAATAAACCTACATATAAATAATCGATATTGTTCAATTCGAATCAGTAATTTTTTACAAATATATTTAATTAAAACATTAAATTTCAAGCTACGTCAGAAGAAATAAACTATGTATTTTTTATTTTTCGATGCGATTGTTTATTGCAGTATGTGGTCTCGGTCAATAAACAATTGAACCGATAAGTGAAAAATTCGGGTAATTCTTTTTTTTACAAACGTTTTAAATCAATTTCTTTGAACCCAATGCAATCAACCCATTCTTTACAGTTGCACTAGTACGTGAAAAAAGGTAATTGGTTGGTGCATTAAAAAATAAATAAATAACGAAATTAATAAATCAATGAAAATATGAACAGCGGAGCAGACTGACAGGCTCGTTTTAAATAGCGCAGGTGAAAGCCATCGGCTACCCTGGACTTTGACTGACGCGCGGACTGTTCTACCAATGCGCGCTTAGGTGGCGCCCCCGCTAATGCGCATGCGTCAGTTGTCCCTGCCTTCTAGGAACACTGGTGCGAAGTGGGTTTTTCGGTAAAATTGGTGGAGAAATACGAAAATTTTTGCTTTGTAAAAACGCATTTAATTTTATTGCTTTGCATTTCTTTTTACATAGCGGCCCAAATGGATCAACAGTTCCAATTAACCCATTAGAGTCTAACAGACACTTTTTTGTTCTCTAATTTCAAAGTGTTACTGTGTGCATAATTTAATTGAAAAAAACATTCGGAACCACTGTCCCCTATATTTTCAAGGGTGCTCTTTCGAAAGTGGTTGCAAGTCCGGAAAATGAGTTGTATCATTGGAAAATTGGAAACGAAAAAAAAAAAAAAAACGTGATTTTTTGTTGACAAAAAAAAAATTTTTGATCGTTTTTTTTTTTTGCTTTTACATTATTATACATACCTAAAACAAAAGAAAAAGGTGTCCATGACACCTAAACTAAAAGTTATTTTCCTTACATTATTTTTAAATATTCTCGTTTAAACAAAATGGACAATCAAATAATACGCTCAAATTTTTTCCGAAAATTTAAATTAAATTTTTTGATTCAGAAAATCGTGAAAATTCGTATTTTCCAAAAGTCGTTAAAAAAAATCTAAAAAATTTGAGCGTATTCTTTGACTGATTTTGAGACAAATTTGTTCTTATGCAATTTTTATTAAAGTCAAGTTTTCGAGAAAAAATTATGAAAGTTTGAAAAAAGCGTTTCTTAGCCGGGCGCCATTTTGTTTAAACAAGAATATTGTAATTTACATATTCTTTATTAATGGTTGGTAGACTTAAACTGACAGTTGTCAAATTAACTCACTTGCATTAACTCGTTACATCACTCGCATAGCATGTGATGGGGGTTGCCTCAATTTCCTCATAACCTCAAAAAAGAAATAGGTACCTTTCCAAATTTTAATCTTGTTTCCCTAAAATTGTCGAAGCTGCAACTTCTGTTTTGTGTCAATCTTAATGTGTATGAATAAAAATATTGTTGAAGCTCAAAAAGATTACCATTAATTTTACGGGGACAATTTCTTTTTTTTACAGGTGAATGTACAGCAAGCCAGTGCCGCCCAGCAGCACCAGCCGCTGCCCCTGGACAAGCACCAGGTAGTTACCAACAACAACCTTACGGTGCATATCAGCCCGCCGCTGGTGCGTTTTATTTATTTATTTTTTCTTTTCACATTAACTCACACACATCACTAACGCTACCTCCGAAAAAATCACCGGTTGAAAATCATATCGCAGTTATGTAAACGATACTTCTTGTGCGCAGGTTATTACGGCGGCCAGCCTCAAGCCGCAGTGCCTGGCGCCGTCCCTCAGGGTGGCTACGGGTTCCCGGCCTACGGGTACGGAGGCCAGCAGGGAGGTGCCCCACAGGGAGCGCAGGACAACTAGAGCAAGTAGCCCGTGAGTATTTTTTTTTGCTCTGATATTCACCTGTACGTACACTATACATCTACGTGTTTTGCATTGATTTGCCATTACCTACTTTGGAAAACAATATTTTTTTCTGCCTGTTCTGTATATTACCGCAATCTTGTTCTTGTGTACTATATACATTGCATATTTTATTTTCGTTTTTATATATATATATATGGGTTCTTGTCTTTTATTTTGTATTTCAGGAGCATTTATGTATTTTTTAAAAAATGCATACTGTTTTTTCTTTATGATTGTTTTCTATGTAGTGATGCTTGTGGCGTGCTGTCAACATTTTTTTTTTTTTTGGGAAGCTTCTAAGATTTATTTAGAAGATTCCAGCAGAATAATGTCATATAAATTTCATTATGCAAAATTTAAAACATTTGTTAATGCTCAGTTTTTAAGTTATTATTTAAATGATGAATTAATAATTCTTAAAAATTAGTTATGCTAGAAAAATCGACAAGCAAGATAAGAAATTGATTTAGAGATGGGTTTTTATTTGGTGTTAGCAGTGGCCTTTGGTAGCATAATAAAAAACAAACTTCCGTTCATCTAGTTAGTTAGCATTTTACTTTAAATCTCAATATTTTCAGTACTAAATAAACAAAGCATTGATTCATAACCAGGGTGTCACAAGAAGTACATATGTCATTTGTTACATCACGGCTGTGAACACCATGTACTTCCTAAATAGATCTAAATCTAAAAAGTTTCTTTATATAAACCTTTAACATCACTTTCGTCAATTATGTAGTCTCGTATGTTACTAAAAATCAGTAGATATTCACTACTCATATTTAGACAAAATGAATTAGGTAATCATGTGACAGTTTTGCATATCCTGATTAAATGCACATGTACGTTTTTCTTCTTTTGCCGCAATGACGCGACGCCGACAACGGCCGCCGTATTTTGTCAGATTAGTTGTGACCTTTAACGAAAGTTGTTACCGGTGTACATTGTAATAGTTCGCTATATTTGTTATGGAAAATAGACAAAAGACAAAAAGTAGACATTGGCGGTGTGCGAGATCTCGAAAATTTTGAGATCTCGATCCTCGAGACGAGAAAAAAAAAGTCGAGACGAGACGAGACTCTTGAGATCTCGAGATTCCGAGATTTTTGAAATCTCGAGATTACTTGAGATCCCGAGATTTCTTGAGATCTGAATATTTTTTTAGATTCCGACATTTCTTGAAATCTTAAGATTTTTAAAAATACCGAGCTTACTCAAATCCCAAAATTCACTTACTATTTGAAATTTCACTGAGAATATTCAAAATATGAAACTTAAGGAAAATATCGGAGACAATCTTTCAATTAGGAACTGTTACATCTCGTAACGTAATTTTTATATATGCATCGAGCTTTACACCAACGCTCGATCGATACAAATTAAAATCGAACTCAGCATTTTAAAATCGATGACCGATATCCTAAATGCTGAGTTAAACCCGAAAAATTGACCAGTTTATAAATCTGTTTCTGCTGCGGCACTCCGTGCTCCATGCAAGTATTAAAAGATATATGATATATCATTATATATATTATTTTGTTATTGTTGTTGTTCCTGTTGTATTCACTGTTATAAAAAAAAATATATTTTGGTCTATAAAAAGGTTTTCTGTTATTTAATGTGTTTTGCTAGCTGAACTTTTAAATTTAAACAACTGTAAGTATAAATACATTAATTTCACCTCTTTTTCAAGAAATTTCAATATATAAAGAAATCTCAGTATTTCGAGAAATCTCGCGATCTCGAGAAATCTCGACTGACTTAGAATCTCGTCTCATCGTGTCTCGAAAAATGACTTCTCGTCTCGTCTCGAAAATTCGAAATCTCGCACATGCTTAGTAGACAATACAATGTCTAATTTTAGTGTTTTATATAGCGCAATTTTAAACTTTCTTAATTATTGGAAGATGGTGCATGTTTCACGTGTTTTAGTTTTTGTAATTAAGTGTTTTAGTAGTTTAATTAGTAATTATTATAATCATCACAAAGTTAAATGTGTTTTTGCAGTTAACACTGAAATACTAAAACCTACATGCTTTCACATAATGCCAAACACGGTGCCATTATCGGAAGATACTTGAATCAGACACTTGAGTTTCAATCAGCTACTGATAATGCCAATATGCTTGACAAAGGAAAACTCAACTTTTCAGTCTCTCTAAAATGTCATGGCAATGCATATTTCTTTTATAAAACTATTCAGGTATTATCTTTCAAAACAAATATTTTAGATCTATATTTTGGGTCTAAATTAGACAGTGACATATTCTAGTTAATGGTTTTTAATGGTTAATTACAAAACACAAAATTGCAATAGATGTGTTGACAGGACGCCAGAACTTTCCAGGTGGTGTCGAGCAGCAAGATATCAGATTTATATATTTACAGATTTAAGTGTGGCCCCAAATTCTCAGCTAAGATCTACCGGAGAATCATTTCTTAGTCATTAAGAAAATTTTAACATCTGTCTTAGTTATAAGCAACTATATTTTATCAGCGGTTTGTCCAGCCTAGAGAAAACTACATAAAAGAAATCCACGATAGATATAAATAGTAGAGATAAGGTATTTTTTGTTCATAATTATATATTGGAAAATAATTCCAATAAAATTTTTGATCGCAGTATTTATTTATTAGGATTTTTACTCTTCCCTTGTTGTATTCTTTACAAGTCTTACACATCCCTTTATTTGCTAATATAGACATTATACTTGAATGGATTGTTTTTTTTTATAAACTCATATTGACTTATAGCTTCCACATTATACGATAAATTTTTTAGAGTGTAAGTTAAAGATGTTCGTGTGTTAGAGAATTAATTTATAGGGTTGTCAGACAAATGAGTGGACAACATTCTGGAGGTTGGAGCTTCAATATTGGTAAGATTATCATTAAAAAACATGACTTGTACATTATTCCTGCTACTAATAAATTCACGGTTAGTTTTTAGTTTGTGCTTGAAGAAAATACGGACGCATTCGAATTGTTTTGTTGTGCAATAATATCCACTGTGAGTTTCAAAATTGGCCGGTAAAAAAAGTAAAACGTACAAGGTGAATTTGAAATACTTTCAAGGATATTTCAGATACTTAAGAGAAAAAAGACAAAATAAGTTATATTATTTACTTTAAATGCGTTTTTACAATACCAAATAATTGGTAAATAACAAAGTTTTATTATAATTTTATTAACATATTTTATTAGCCCCTTTTGTTATATATTTTGGAACTGGAAAATTCTAATGAATATTGCTAGACAATGTACAGGAAATCCATTGCAAATTTGGGGATAGGGTGCTGTACATCACAAAATTTTACTTTCAGTTGTGTTAATTTGGGATTATGAGAGTATATGATTTGTGTCCTCAATTATTTGGTTAAAGTTCTTATTCATCCTGTATATTTTATTTTAATCGTTAGTTTCCAATATTATGTATGATTGAATGAATCTAATGAACCACTTCTTAACGCTAGTTTATTTTTTCTTCGCGATAATGACAGTTAAATTTTCTTTGAGCATATGCGCAAAATTTGTTTATGATATACATTTACCTCGGTTTCTGATGTTAGTGGCGATAAACAAGTTTTGTCGAGTTGCCCTCTCCCCTAAACAAAAAGTCGAAAAGTCGTGTGTAAGGTGACATGTTTGATGTTCGAGCAATATTATGTAATTTCAATTTTTATTTCACACAATATTGTAACTTACTATGTACAGCAGTTATACTGCAACTGTATGAAGTTGATTAAACATAGCCTTAATACCACTTGTGTTTGTTGTTTTTGTTATATTTGCAGATCATCCTCCCATCAGCCAAGGTAAAGTATTTTTCTCCTGTTGAACTTTTATGACCCTTGTCATTTTCCTGTTATATTTGCTGGGACAATATTGCATATTAATTTTTATGAGTGTGTTATTTGAAGCGCAAATAAATTGATTATATTTTTACATTTACTGATATTGATATGATTTTATTGCCAGATTGTATATACACATTTATTTGAACTTGTTGCTTTATGTGCTACAATTTCTATTTTTTTAAATTTTATATTGGGTGTTGGAATATATTGTTAGCCCGTGGGCTTATAGTTCTATAATGGTAGAAGTTTGGAAAAGTTAGGAACATAATTTTTGAAGGATAAATATTGAACATTTGGAAATATTGATTTTATACTGTGGTTACCAATGAAAAGGTTAGCATAATGAGATAAAAAAAGGTTGGAATGTTAGGGGTTACCCATGGATCTGATTTATTTTCTTTCTAAATTGATAGAATTAATATACTGGTCTTTAGAACTTGTCATATTTATTAATGTTTTAGGAAATTACTAACTAAACAACTATAAGGACACATTCATTCTTTGCTTTAATAGTGTACATACAGATTAGGAAATTGTTCCTTTGCCGTACTCTGTATATTTAATAGTAGTAATTGTCAAATATTGTGTTTTTCTTAAAGCATTTACTTTATGATTGATTCGGAAAGCCTTATTTTAGTAAACAGTGCTGATTATTATTGATGTTAATTGACATTGATTATTGATGTTGATATGAAAAAATTAGGAAGAGTATCACAAAATAACTTAAAATAAGATTAATGAGTCACATGTTTTCATTTGTTTTTTAATTTTGCATTTACATAACGAGCCATCCAAAAAAAACGTCATCAAAGTTGGCTGAGAAAAAAAGACGTATTTCTATTCTTTATCGAATTTATAACCTTATTTACTTGTCAAGACTGTCACATCATATGACAGCCATTGTTTATTTTACAAATTGTGACAGTCACTTGTCAAAAGTTTGACATAACCGAAAAGCTTAGACATGACCGCTATTTCCCATCTCTCTCGTTCATAACCAGAGTTGATGACGTTTTTTTTTTTGATGTCTAGTAATTACTAGGGTTCTGAACATGTGCTGTAATCAAGAAGTCTAGAACTAAGGAGACCGAACTGCGGCTTTTCGCTGTATAATACAACGGGCTCGAATATGTCTGCCTCCAGAGGCGCTGTAAACAGTTGTGTACTCTGGTTGCTACGGTAAATTACAGATATCTATACGTATACCGTGGTTCTGTACTAATCCGTGTGCATTAGAGGTTAGAGTCCGTGTACACACAAGTAATGTCTTTGCAATTACAAATTTTCGCAATGATCAATATGAAAATGTACTCAAAATATTTCATGTTACGTGCTTCAACGTTAACAATACAACAAAGGAAAATATTTCGTTTCATACATACATCAGTAATTTGAAATAATGTCCGGTTATTCGAACCGCTTCTTAAATCACACAATGCAACACAGCACTTTTGAACCATATTTATTTTTGTTAAAGCCAAACGGCATGTAAGCACCCGCTTTGACAGCTTAATGATAAACGTCATATAAAACCATAGCATGGCTTTCTATGATAAACATTCACATGTGGACCGCTGACCGCTGCTCATCACGTGACTCGAGTACATTACTGTTTACAGTGCCTCCTGGAGGCGGACAGATTTGATCCCTAGATGCCGAACGAGTTCGGTCTCCTTAGTTCTAGTCTTCTTGGCTGTAATGCAGGGCTGGACTCGTAATCCTTCAGGTTATTGACGGAAGATGACAATGAGAGATTAAAAGGCAGGAGTTAAAATTATTGACGGAAGGTGACAAAATAGTTCACACGCATAGAGGACGACACAACACGTACATTATTTCCACGAATTTCGCACACTTGTTTGTATCACTTAACATTTTTTTGTTGTCACTGACATCAGTACATTATTATTTTTTTTCGTCTATAGAGGACAATACACATGTTACTACTATTTCTATACTTTTAGCCGCTGCTTGCAAAATCCGTTTATTAGCTATCAATATCGGGGGCATTAACAATCTTATTACTGCAAAATCTGTTGTTTCGTCCACTTACATTTTTTACGTATGTTTTCTTTGATATTTCCCATGATACGTTGATATGTCTTCTGTAAATGTGCTTTATGCAATATATCACTACTCGGCAATGGAAAATCAGATACATATTTGGCAAAAAAACATCTAAATGAAATATTGTCGACCACGTTCCATGCAAGGCTACATGCGCAAAACATTATGCACAAATCAAACCAAAAATCCTCTTTTCTAACCGTCCCAGGTATATTTTTCTGATGGATATTCGAATCTAAATATCTTATACACTCTCAGCAATCACAAAATATGTATGGACGATTGTAAGGAATACATAAAATATGTAATCCATCAATTGTAAAATACTTGTAATTTTCAATCATCAAGTCTGTTCACAAATGGTAATGACTGTGCCACTATTGCAGAAATTCACACAAAATCAGGTAATATGTAAATATAGTACACGATTCACGAGTGGCTAACTCGCGACAAAAAATTGTTTTCGATGCGGCAGTCGACCCGTTTACATCGCCGCGCCGGCAGGTAGAACACTATCAGAATAGCTCACCGTCTTACGGAGAAAGTGTATCACAAAGTCCCGGGTTCCTGTGAAGACTTCGTTCGAGATAACATCCTACTCACGGACAGTGGCGTGCATATAGTGGGGCAAGAAATATGCTCTAAAAATATTTGGTTTATACTTTAATTATCATATAGTTGTATAGTGCCGGCTCTGCGTGACAGCATACTTTTCCAGACCTTAGTAATTACATATACCTATTGTCTCAGCACATTTTTGTTCATGTTAAAATAAAATTACAGTCACATGGTGTGTGAATAAATCCACGAATATTTTCTTTCATATATCTATGACAAAGTGTGGGATTACGAGATACAATTTATATCTTTAAAAAAATTGTTTACTGTAATTTGGCAATTATTAAATTGCTTGTCTAGGTGACTAGATCAGACAATGATACGGAACTAATTAATATATTGAAATAACAATTATTGCTGATATAAAACTACATTGGTAAGTTTAAATATAGTATAAAACTATTGGTATTGTTAAGTATATATATGAGTATTCTTGGTAGTATCATGATTTTGATTTGATGATGAATAATTAATGTTTTGTTGGATTAGAAAATACATTTTCATTTTTTTCTAGCCTTACATATGAATTCGTAGGTTAACATCTGGTACTTATCAGTTTAAAGTTTATTTGAATGTTAACCCTGCGGAGGTCGCGGTTTTGATAGCTTCACAGTAATTCGCAGGGTATTTCACAGATACATGCCTTATGAAATTGTATCGAGCCATCCAAAAAACGTCAAAAATCAAAGTTGGCTAATAAAAAACGTATTTCTATTCTATTGCCTGTCCTAATTGCCCATCTTAAATTTTTAACATTATTTAATTGTCAAAGCTGTCACATTATATGACGGCCATTATTTATTTTACAATTGTGACAGTCACTTGTCAGAAGTTTGACATATCCGAAAAGCTTCGACTTGACCGCTATTTCTATCTCTCGTTCATAGCCAACTTTGAAGACATGATATTTTTTTGGATGTATTTATTTTAACATTAATTAATATATGAAGTTTTACGAGTAAGTGATAAAATGTCAAATATGGGATGCCAAACATAGCTATCAAAATTTTGAATCAAATAAAATCCAGTTTATAAACGAAAAGTTTAGGTATAAACTAAAAATTTTGTTTAGTTAGAAGAAAAACAAAATCATATTTATTTATAAAATAAACAAGTTGTTTATTTTAATAATTAAATATGTGTTCATCGTTTTAAAATGTATCTACTGAGCTTTGTAATTAGTTAATTACAAAGCTCAGTAGATACATTTTTAAAACGATGAACACATATTTTGCATACAATAGAGACAAAAAAGTTTTACAGCATTTACAGAAGTATTTGGAAACAAGTTGTCTTTGATGTGTGACAGGATCTTTTCTAGATTTCTAGTGGTTTCCTCAATTTGGTTTTTGAAAACCTGGAAGTTTTAGACGTAAAGATTGGCGTTCACTGCACACCTGTTGTAATATATCACCTTCATTTTCAAGTGGATCCTTGTCATTTTCTTTATCAGATTCAATATCATTTGAATTGTCCAGCCTAAACCGTTTAGATAATTTGTAAATTACATAATACATCTGTTAGATATCAGACAAGCAGAACATCTTCACAGTATTCAATTTAGATGCCCAACTGAAAACAAGAGCTATATTCTATTTTTGTTTTTTAGACTCACACCCACAGCTACATAGAGCTGTCATTTTAATGTGTATTGTTAGAAATATTTGTTAAATTACTTTTAATGTAAGTATCTCACAGATTAGCCGCGACCTCCGGAGAGTGAAACATATCTGCATAAGATTCAATTACACTACAGAGGTTTAATTTCTGCATCTTAATTTTAAATTAGACTGTGAAAAAGTACTTTTAAAATTGCCATAATACGTATATATTTTGGTCATTTTTATTTGAAAACTTAATACATCATTTAAATGTTTCCCAGTTTAATGCTAGTTTTATTTATGTTTATAAAAAATAATTACAGGTACTTATTTTTCCTGAAATTTGACAATATGCGAATATTTGGATGGACAGTTGGAGAATATTTCTATTCGAGATTACTTGAGTGAAATTTTTTTCTGGGTGCCGTACTTTTCATTTTAAGTACACAATGTACTTAGAGAATTTTTTAGATACACAGTTGATGGTTGGCGATTTGAGAATCAGTCAGGTTGATCTTGCATTTTATTTTTTCTTTTGCTAATACTTATGAATCCATGTTGTGCATTCAATTGAATGTATTGTTATTTATAACATAACAATTATTTTTTAGTCTTGTTTCCTATTTATATTAAAATGGTATAATAAAAAAGTTTGTGTTGATGTAATGAAACCTTATTTTATTTCAAATTCAAACTAAAGGAGTAAAATCTTGTAGTAAGTAAACGTGTGTTTCTAATGAAAATTGCCTATTAATTGAAGCTGATATCACATATACCACACGGTCAAATGTAAAAATATGAATTCTTTACTTAAATATTTCAGAATTTATTTTAATTACACTTTATTATAAGTATTATTCATTTAACTTTTCTTCCTTAATTAAGGGAAAGGTATACTTTAGAAGATCTACTAGTTTTCTGCAAGACAGAAATATGTATGTATGTAAGAAGAAACAACATATTCAGAGTGTTTGGGTAAGTTTTTATTTGTATCACAGTTATGTCTACAAGGTACTCTCTAGAAATGTACTCCATAGTTTTGTAAAAATTGATCTATTGATGCATTTTGACATAATATTTTTCTAATATAACACTATTTATATTAAATGTCTTTTTGGGTTACTGTTTATAAACTGTTTGGGATACATGGTTTATAAAAAATATGTTATAGGCGACATCTTTATGCTGTTTGAGGTATTTTGAATCTGTCCTTGTAATCAAGATGATATTTACTGACAATGACTAGAATATATTTCGTGGTCCTTGTATATTCTGCTTTTCGGATTGAGAAATCCCACCAGTGAAACCACTTCAGTACAGAACTGCTATTTTCACGTATGATTTTGTAGGTGGAGCGACAACTACTTGAGACTTAATCAGTGGGATGCGCCAATGTCCTATTGCACTTGGGACTTGACAGTGGTATAAGCTTGTGGGAGTACTAATCTCTTCCCTCTAGGGTCTGTGATAAGGTAATATCCATAAGCAGTAAGCAGTTTTATTGATACGTATGTGTACATTATTTTAGTCAAATTGACTCCAATTTTGGGGTCAAATTGACCATATTCTATTTATTCCTGACATTCTGTAAAAATTTTTGGCTCATTCCATTCGATTTTAAAAAAAATACTCCTTTCTCAGCATTTCCAACAGTAACACCTTAATTTTTGAAATATATATTTTTTCAATTATGGAATCACATGCACACAATGTAATAATTTCTTTTGTTACTGTCGCGTTAATTCTTAAGTAGGCCATAGTTCCTAAAATGTTCCTGAATTTCCTAAATGTGATTTTTTTAAGTCAACACCGTGGAAAAACTCATGCATTTTTTAAAGATTTGTTTTACATCTAGTGAGTTTATGAAAAAGAAGTTTAATTTATATTTTACAAATCTCTTAGTTTAACTCTTATTGTCTTGCACACTTTTAAGCTTATTGACATTGTGGATTGACTTAGTAAGTGCAAGTGGACTGAGAACATTTTAACTATTCACCATACTCAGATATATAAAATAGAAAAGTATAGTTATAGTAAGTATATAATAACCTGCACATAACGAAATTATTTTTCCACTGGGATATTCTGGCTTCTATAATTAGCAATTTTTGCTATGTAAATTAATCTTTAACAGATTATTTTTTGTGGTTACAAAAGAAAGGAAATAAAATAATAAGTTTTTTTAATAGATTGATAAAAACAAGTGTTTCCCTATTTTTGCAGTAGTACAGTTACAGTTAGTAGACACTAGTAATCTACGTACTGCCCAATGAAAAAACGGTTCCTTTCAAGACCATTTCATTTTTCTAGAAACCCATTATATAGGAAGGTACACTTAAATTAGCCATAATATACATAGTTCTGATTTCCATTTGTGAAAAATATACTATGCAATTATTAAAAAATATTTGGAATATGGATTCATTGTTTGCATAATAAAAACATTCTGGTAATGCATAAAATTCTGGGTAATACAAGTGTTGGGACACATAGTTTGATTCCTGAAACATAATAAAAAAATGGTTTGCGTGTTTCATTCAATTCTGGCTTATTTTCAATATTCAGTATTTTATATGGTATTATATTGTAATTCTATTTCCTACACATTAAAAAAAAAGAACGGAAATTTGATGAAAATAGACATGGTGAGTATTCTTCTAATTGATAATTTTAATTCTTTCTATTGATGCTCTCACTGGGCCGTTAAAACTGAAACTGGTATAAGTCGATTTCAAGTAATTTTGAGATAAATCAGTGTAAAGTTCAGTGATTGCTGAAAAATCCTAAGTAATAATGCAGGGTTCAGAAACCAATCAGTGTTCAGGGTTCAGAAACCAATAAACAACAGTAAGCAGATAAATTGATGAAGAAAGTGTAATATACAAAAATACCAGTTCTTACATATACAACAGTTACAACATAATAAATCATTGCCATCAGATCTATGACATACTGATTGGCTTCTGAACCCTCCATATGTATTGCTGTTTTTGGGTTATAGAAAAGGAAGCAGCATGTCATCATCTTCTGATGGCATCAATACAAAGATGTCTGTTAAATAAAACATATATGTTTCTGTAATATTATTTTAGAAACATTCACTTTTCCTAATTAAAAACTATATTAGAATTAATGTCATTCCAACACACTTGTATGGAATATATTCCATATGAGTTTTTGACCAATCAGTAACCGTTTAGGTGCATATTAGTGGGGTATAACAAGTACCTTGGTTTGGTTGCTGTGGTTACATCTGACAAATACATAAGACGAGATTGACAGCAATAATATTTATTTCTGGCTTTGTGTTTGATGTTTGTGAGTTCAGAACATATTTGGAATGGCATGTTCCACACTTATGAAACCATAGTCCTCACTTTTAACTCAGAATACAAACTTTTCGCTCGTGTGGAATATGGGCCATTCCATAACTAATAGAATATCCTATTTTTTGTTTTAACTGGCTTACACACCACTTTCAGTTCCAGTGGCCCAATTATGAAGTGTTATATAAACATAGCTACATCACAAAGAATAAATTGTAAATTGCTGTCGAAATGACCATCCACGTTGACATTTTTTGTAAAATAAATTTCGTTGGATATTAACGGCTTTACTGTCATTATTATCTGACATTGAAAGCTCTGATATGTTATTGTTTTTTTTTGAGGCGTTTTTCACCAATTTTTTTTAAGCAAAATAAATGAAGATAGTATCACTGACAGTCCGTAGAACAATGTAGATTTGTGATTTAATATAATTTTTCCAAACAAAAGTTTTCTTGAGTCTGCCTCTTATATTTACTAGGGATATGAGATCCAAACTCTACTAATAATTATTAACACTTCCATCCTGAATACCTGCTTATAATGATGTTATTGAATATACAGACATCCAAAAAAAAAAAACGTCATTAAGTCTGGATATGAACGAGAGAGATGGAAATAACGGTTATGTCAAAGCTCAAAACAAAACTTTGTCGTCAAACTTTTGACAAGTGGCTGTCACAATTGTAAAACAAATGATGGTTCTCATATAATGTGACAGCCTTGATAATTAAATAAGGTTATAATTTTAGGATGGAATACAAATACTTCTTTTTTTGCTCGGCCAATTTTGATGACACTTATTTTTTTTTGGATGGCATGTATATACATATATATATTTGTATATATTTTTTTGTGTGGAAATTATAATTTCCAGTCAAATCAATTGGTTACGTAAAATTGCGTCTTCAGAAGTTATTTGTAATACACACTGCATATAATATACCCTACATCGGACTTGTTGAATAATAAAAAAAGTTAATGTAACAATTTTAAAGGCCTAGTTTACCAGTTAAACTTCCAACGTGTGAGAAAAAAAGGTTCTTGAAGTTCAAGAACGAGAACATTTGCCCTTTTTAGTGCTCTAAAACGTTGTGATATTTGCTGATATTTTTTTTATATTCATAATTTGAATATATATTTATAGGTAAGATAATTTTTTTGTCTTCTGTTTGTATTATAAAATGTATTTTATTTTACATTTACTGCTAGTTTTTTTGTTTTGTATGAAATTGATATTTTTTGCTGTACTTATTTATTTGTATTTAAAAAATGTTGACACCTAATAATATCTCTGTTTTGGATCACATATTTGGATAATACTTTTATTTTTGTAGTGTCGCTTGCCTTTAGTTGTATTGCGCATGTTTTTATTTCCAGGTTCAGCAGAATGGTCACATCACATCATCAGTAATATAATAATAACTTATTTGTGTAAAATAGTGCTCCCAAGTTGTTGAACTATGTCAGATGTCTGTCTTCTTATTTTCCTTTTATAAATTTAATTTTGAATTGTGCAGTGGAACAGTTCTTCAGTTTTTTAAATAATGTCATTCTGAAATTATCACTAATTCGAGGGATAAAAAAAATTTAAGTATGTATATACGTATATTAAAAACCACTTTTTGATAGTAGCTTTTTAAAATTACTCTAGACAAATATGTATACCTAATCTTCATTAGACAGTAAAGAAGATTTATTTTAATAAAGTTATGAATCAGCTGGTAACTATGGTTGCCGAACATATGAACAAACAATTTATTATACAGGGTGAATCAGAAAGAATGGGCTAACAATAAACTGGAGATACTAGACATCAAAATATAATTTTTTTAGACAACCTAAACAAGAGTACCTTTTCTCTGTAGAATTGAGCGTTCATTTAGATTCTCGTCTTCTTTTATGCATGGCTCAACAGATAAAAAAAATGTTTTAATTTACGTAGATAATATGGCGAAACTAGCGCCCTCTAGGAGCAACGTCGAAGTAAACTTAAAATTCGTAATTCTCGCACCAAAAAACATAAAACTACCAATTTTCAGATATATTTATTACACTCTCAATTGAGAAACCAGAATAAAATTTAAACTTTGAACACGCTGTTTCTCTTAAACCAGCGACATTGGTATAAGGCATGTTGAGCTCAATCATAATATTTTGGTGTCTAGTATCTCCAGTTTAGTCTTGTCCCATTCTTTCTGGCTCACCCTGTAGAACACGGTTTTTTAGTTTCTAGTTTTGATTCCTCCTGTTGCGGAAAATTACAATTGCGAAACTATTATCTGTGATACTACAAGTACAAACATGAGAGATTTTTAGATGGTAATTTTATTTTACTTACATAGGTTTTTGTTTTTTACATTTGTTTTTTTTTTATGAGAAGAGTTAATTTTTTAAATAGAAAATAGTGTAATCAAGTATAAATGTAATAAAAAAATTACTGCTATTTTGTTTATTTTTTTTTAAACAATAGATGGAATTTTAAAATATGAATCATATTAATTTTGCTGTGATAAACTAGTTTCTACTCATAAAGAGTAAATCATGGAAGTATATTACTTCCCTATAAATATAACCTAAAGTACATATATATCTATATTTTTCTTATTAATAATTCAAGTGAACTGAACTTTTTGTGCCATAATTTCTTTTTTATGTTTGCTGATATTGTGTATCCTGTTTTACATACTTTGGTGTACAACCTGAAATATCTTCGGTACATATTAAGAAAAAATAAATAAAAATATTTTACCTTAAACGTAGAGAATTATATACTTTTTATATACTGAAAGACTGAAATTGCAATTTTTAGTATATGTATTATATATTATTTATTTTTAAAATAAATCAAGGAAATAATGAAATATATTTAATATTAACATATAAAGCATCGTATTTGAAAAGGTGTTGATTTTATTGTGTTGTTGGTTTTAATGGGTATTTATGCTACAAACATTTTAAAAATTTTGAGTACCTGATGTAATTTCCATACATAGCATAGAACTTACATATTGTAATACTTATAAAATAAACATTTTAAAAAGTCTGCTTTATTAATATATCCAGTATTAAATAAGTGATAAAAAATATCGATGTTTAGTAGAAAGTAAGCATTCACCAATATACAATTATTCAATATTGAACAAAAACTGGCAATTACTCCTATACGACTAATTGTTTAAGTAGTATTTACAACTCCTGATGCATTAGACACCATGGCAAAAAAGGCTGTGACCACAAAGCCCACAATTGTAACCATTTTGTTTTCTTACACAATACCATTTTTTTAATTATTGCTATATACATATGATTTGACTTTAAATCTCATTCATTTAACAATCTTCATAATTTTGATAATGCAACATCCAGTTTGCCTAACTATTAGTTTTAAGTTGTAGATTCAAAATTCCGTTCTGTTTTATGAAATTTTGAATCCTTTGAATCAGTATATTAGCATTGCTCAACAAGGGTTTCGAGTACGTAAATGTAAGGAATATACCAATGTGGAATACATGCACTTGGATATAGTAAATTTATAGCTGAAAGATTTGGTGTGGAAGGGAAGAGGCCATGTCTTGAGCTGCCTGTGACAGGTGCAGTTAATGTGGCACAATTATTTGATCGAAGAACAATACAACTTGGGCAGCTGAACAAAATCATTTAGGGGAGGAGTATATGCACAGAAATGCTTTGTCATTTAAAAATTTAGGATTTCCAGTCCTGTATAGGTAATAACGAGGAATAAATAATTCTATTTCTATGTGATACAGAAACAATATTTTATTCATACAAATAAAAAATAATTACTTTAAAATTTTACATTAAACAAAATAACATATAAAAACAAATATTATTATGTAACTTCTGACACATCGTCCTCTTCATCTGTTAATACCGTTGGTTTGTAATTTATCCAGAAGTCACTTTTCCTTTTTCTGCACGTGTTCAAAATATTCTTACACTCCTCTTCGAATGAGCTGTTTGTAAACCTTAACTTTTTTGATCCGGCTTTTGATTGCGCCTTCTTTGGTACTGGTACAGGAGGATTGAAAGCCATCTCCGACATGCAGAATTCACTATAAAGTTGCTCCGCGGACCTAACGATGTTACAGAACAAAATTAGCCCTTACTGGTAACATATGAATTTATGATTCAACCAGTGGCGAAGCGTACGGGTAGACAAGGTAGACATTGTCTACCCAAAATTATTTCCCTTTTTTGAATAAAAATATTTATGTATTTTCATTTTCCAATTATTGTATTCAAATTAATTTCCTGATGCCGACCGACCGAAATTACATAATATTATATTATATCATGTTATTTCAATGTTCTGTTATCTGTTCTCTTAATTCTCTGAATTTTCAGTAACTAATCTAGAGTCCGACGCGACAATAAGTAATAGCCGGGTAAACATTTCCGAATTTGTCAATCCTATTTGCCAGCGGCAGGCGATTGCACGTAGCACACTGCGGTGGCATATCCGCGGAAATTGGGCCGATATGCGGGTATCAAAGACAAAACATAATTTGTCTATTGTAGTCGACGAGCTAAGTATTGCGCTGCTGTCCCGTATGTATATGGCGGTATTGGACGTATGCGAATGCATGTGGTCAACTGCAATTGTTGCAATACTCCGCTCACCGCGCCCCGTTTGAGTTTGTAGTTTATATTATATTTTAATTTTCTATTTAATCTGGGTTGTGTTTTAAATTGGTCATTGCTTTAATTGTTTCGTTGTGCGTTGTGTAATAAATAATAAATATTGAAAATAGGTAATAAAATGACAAATATAGAAGATCCTATCGTTTACGTTAAAGAACGTGGTTTTTCTTCGCTATCTCTAGAAGAAAAGTTGAATTTAAAAAAATTCCCAAAAGCGACCTGACTTGAATCTATCGCAAAAAGACAGAAAAACCGTTTGAAAATTCCAAATAGGTTGGTATGAATCTTTTACCTGGTTGACTGGAAGTGTAAGCACGAATGCAGTCTATTGTTTTCCTTGTGTTCTTTTTGGTGGAGAGGAAGTCTGGGCAAAAGAGGGTGTGAATATTATAAAAAAAAATTGTTCAAAAAGCTAACAAACATGCCTCAAAAAGACATATTACCTGCAACGAATTTTTTTATATACTGTCATATGTCATTGAAGCAACAAAAATAAACGCTTTTCGCAACATAATGAAAAAGTTGCAAAAAATAGGCACATTGTTGGACGATTAATTGATGTGGTGTGTTTTTTGACGAAACAAGAACCTGCATTTAGAGGACATCACGAGACTGCTGATTCTAAAAATAAAGGTATATATTGTATGTTATTTTTTTGCTAAACATATCGCGTATCATACGATATGAAACAAAACCTATTTTTTAGGAAATTATTTGGAAATACTAGATCTACTTGTTATGGAAGAGTCCGCTATGAAAGATCACTTGGAAAACAGTTTAGTTTTCAAAGGCACATCGAGTGACATTCAAAATGACCTTAATGAATCTGTGAAATACGTAGTTCACCAAATAATCTTGGACGAACTGAAAAATACTGATTTTGTTTCTGTTCAAGCAGACGTGATAACAGATGTTTCATGTCGAGCGCAATTTAGCATAATTCTAAGGTACATTTACAAAAACGAAATAGTTGAGAGATTTCTTGGATTTTATGATTTCTCTAATAATAAAACGGCAGTTAGACTTTACTTTAGATACTTTCACACAATATAACTAAGACGTTTGTCCAATTTTTAATTTTTATTCCCAATGTCTACCCAAGAAAAAATCTCGCGCTTCGCCACTGGATTCAACTGGTTATATTTACAAGTAGTCAATTATTAAAGAGTATTTATCTGAGTAGCCAGGAGATTCTAGTTTATCTCTGAATATACAGAATGCTTCCGATGATGTTAGCAGATAGTAAAATAGTGAGAAGGTGTGGTTATGTTTAGTGATAATCATATTGGATACTGGTTCTGCGACTTAAATAGTGGTTGTCATTTTCTCATTTTCGAGAAAGTGGGCATGGCCCATTTTCGCCCAATAAGAGACTTGCTAGACATAATCACTTTTTTTTTATCTGTTGACTTCTACGAACCCAGTCTGTATAATCAAAAAATCGTCAGTATTAAACAAAAATAAACTGCATCACTGTGGTGCCTGGTATAATTGGATTAAATATTGGTAATTTGTAAAAGAACATCAAGGACATGATTATAAAGTTAATTAAAATGACTTAAAACTTACCATTTTGCGTACTCCCCTGGCAAACTCCCTTCGCCAGTAGCTGGTACTCCACTCGCAATATTTCTTGCGAATTTATTTACTACAGGATGATAATGTTTCTTCAATAACAACATCTCGTACATAGCCGTACTAGAAGCATTCGCATATTCAGGGTCTCCGAGTTCAGCTTGGAATTTCCCGTGACCAACTGAGGAATCGAAGTCCAACAAAATATCCAATGCCCTATTTAACTGCATGCTATTTTTGATGATCCCCAAACATCCTAAAGCTCCATCGTGGAAGAGCTGTAAGGACAGGGTTGCCAGTCTTTTTATGAAGCCCAGCGTTCGGTTATTGGTAATTTTTTTGCGTCTTTTTATCAGAGCATCAGTTAGGGTCTTAATAAGGGTTAAAATGTCTTCGGATTTTTTTGATATTGTGCTTGCACTTACTAGATCGTTGTATAAACTGTTGTAGAATCTTGTAGGATCTAAATTTAGCGCCTCCCCTTGTCCACTCAAGATGGCGAAGACAGTTTGTATACAGTGTAGTTTTTCTCTATAGTTTAACCAATCTTCTTTTAGTAGACTATCCAGAACATTGACTATATCCACGTAGAATTCTAAATTGATGCAGTGAGCAAATCTAAAAATTTAAATAGAAATGTAAAAGTAGAGGAAATAAATGTGCTAGTACCATTAATTAATCATTGATGTGGTAATAGATACATTCTGTTCAGAGGTGTTTTTGTTATTGCTATTGATTAAATGTGCAATATGTATTTTAGCTGCAATATAAGTATTCCACTACATAAAAATATCTGTTAGGGGCCATCCATAAATTATGTCACACGCTAGGGGGGGAGGGGGTCAACGAAATGTGACATTGTGTGACAAGGAGCAGGGGGGGGTCAAAAGCTTTGTGACGTCACATGTCAGTCTAAAAAATATTTTTAATGTAAATTAAAAAAATTTGGAAAAACTGCTGTTTTAATATAATTACTTTTAAATATAAAATTGAAAAATATGTAAAAAACCATAAAATTTGTGTGACGTAATTTATGGATGACCCCTTACCTCTTTATAGCGAATGAACTAAAAAAACATACTTAGCTAGCCCTTCCAAGCAAACTGATAGGATTTTAGTGTTGCCGCTAGAATTTTTCAAAATTCTGAAATATATATTAAATATTATTTTAGTTATTTCTGTCTGATTCTTCTGCTTCGATTGTTTACTTTCTTCAGCTTTTGTTTCTAATAGCTCCTTTTCTACTTCTTTTAACTTTTTCTTCCTCTAAAAGAAAAAGATTAGTAGTAACAACATTCAAATTCTTTATTATATTACCTTCCGTTCTTTTTTTGACATCTGCAATATTTTAGATTTATGTGCCATCAGTTTCTTCTGCTTTAAATCCTGTTCTTTTTCTTGATCTAAATTTACATCTCTAAGGTTCAAAACTAACATTACCTCTAACATTTCTGCATGAATATTAGAGTGATTTTTCAAATAATTGTTAATAACTCGCAATACCTAAAAGAAATTTTATTACACATTTTATATATTTTTATGTGAAAATTACTATATAATTAAGTTAATTTGAGAGCTACAAGAATTTAGTAGTGAATGGAATTCTAAAATTGTATCAAAAAGTGGTATATCACTAGTAACAAATATAGTCTTCACTTTCTCATTTTTACCTTTAAAGTGATTTCTTCTTTCTTGTCTTCTTTGAAAAGCGTTTTTATACTTTTACTGACAATTTCCCTAGTTGTTTTATTGGAGCTGTTTAGGAATGGTATAACTGCCTGAGCTATATTTTGAGAAAAGTTAAAATAAGGGTGAGTGACCAAAAGGTCACACAAAGCTTGAACAGCTAAGGTACTAAGGTTTATTTCTTCCTGAAATTGCAGATAACTTAACTGGTACAGAAATATGGTTTAATTTTGTAAAAAAAATATGTAAACAGCTTGCATAATAATATATTTTTTATGATCGTGTACATATTTTTATTAATTTCATAACTTACCTCAGTTCGCTTTCTAGAATCTCCTCTTTTCTTTATTGCCATATAACCAATTTTTTCAAGTCTTTGCAAAAATTTTTTATAATACAGGAGCAAAGTTTCTTCATATTTTTTGTAGTTTTAGTGTATCCTTTTTCACTAAAAATGAAGTTTTGTTTTATTGTACCTGTTGTAGAGCTAAGTACAAGAAAATAATACTCAAAATTATTTTATGGAAGTATGAAAGTGTTATGATGATGTTTTATTCTAGAGCCTATTCACACGTAACCCTTTTTTTTTATTATTTTATTAAAAAAAAATCATTTTTTAATTGGCATTTTTATGTACATATTTTTCATAGTGTTTACCACATAGTAATTTACCTAAACAGTATATATTTATTGCAATACTTACATTTAATACCATCTTGTTTTAAATTTTTTATTTCATAAGAGGGCAAAATATCCTTAAATACTTCAAGTAACGATACTACGACTAGTTTTCTAACTGTTAAGTAAACTTCGGCGGATTCTTCATCCAGAAGGTTTAGTAACGTTTTTAAATTCATAACTTTCTCTTCTGGATTTTCTAACAGTCCTGAACTAAGGGTTCCTATGTGAATTTTTCTTTGTCGTAATATTTCATTTCTCGCAGCCAGAAGTTGTGCCGCAGATATAGGTTTACCTGGATCAAATTCCAATTCTTGTATTGTAAACTCTGCACTGTCAATTAATTCCGCATCGTCTTGCTCAACTGATTCTTCTTGTATTTCTTCATCAGTGTCAGCTCTCTCATTGCTACCTAGAGAAGAAAAAGTTTATAAAATAATTTTACTTTGTAAAAGTATTTTTTTATACAAAGGACATATGAAATTTGAAGATAAGAATACTAATACCTTTCTCTTCTACAATATGTTGTGGGACAATGCCACTTTTAGTCTTGATCGGTAATAAGTTTTTAATTTTTTTTCATTAATATCTGTATTATTATCTTCATATCCTTTTTCTAATGTATCATCCTCATTTGGTTTTTGTCGTTTTGGTTTTGGACCCGAATACCTAAAAGTGTGACAATATAGGCCAACTAATAAAGAGTGCCCTTGAAATCTAACTTCAAATGTATGCTAAATGATAGTTTATGATGAGACTTTAATCTCCTGAAATTTTCAGATTGAGGCTGCATTCGGTTCTTGAGATATCGAGGGTCAAAGTTGTCAATTTTACATGAGCCCGAAATCCAATATTACTTAGCTTATATCGATTTTTTCTTAAGATTTATTAAGCATTTGGGAATTAATATTTTTATTCTTTATTTTTTTAAACGTAAATTCATTTTAAATATCATCTTTTAGTCTTCAGAAATTATTAAAAAACCTTTAAAAGTATAAACAAATCGATACTGATTTATATACCTTATTTATATTGATTTATCAAACTGAAATGTTTGAATAATTGAGATAAGGAGGAAGGGGAAGAATTTTTAATTGTTTTAAGTTTAAAAAAATTATTGCTGTATGTAATAAATCGCAAACGATAACTTGTTGTCTCAAAAGAATCATTATCCGGGATGTAATGAATTGTGAACCCATGCAAAATTGACAACTTTGACTATCGATATCGAACCAAATGCTGCCTCAATTTAAAATTTTCAGGAGATGAGTCTCATAAACTATTATTTAGCATAGATTTAAAGTTAGATTTCAAGGCCTGCCAAACAGGCGAAACTTGCGGTCACTCTTTGTTGTAGAAAAATACTAACTCAGAACGTTTTATTTTGTTGAAAAAATTATAAGAACGATTTGTAATAGCATTCTTTAAATATTCTATATCGTCTTCATCAACCATTTGCAACATATCCTCTCCTATATCGCTTTCTTCCGAATCATTTTGGGGTAGTTTATTTGCTACTATTCGAGGTGTTGGATTTTTAACAGATTTATTGGGTTTCTTGGTTTTCTTTATTGTACCTTGCTTAATTAGTTTGTTTTTCTTTATGTTATTTCGTTTAGCTTTAGATAAGTTGGTTTTCTAAAACGTTTAAATCAGATATAACAGTAAAATAATTAATATATCAACAGATACTCACTACAGCCATTTTTATATAAAATGTCTAATCTAATAATAATCTTCCAATTTTACAAACACGTTTCAAATCCAAAAATTAAAACTGTTATAACATAACCTCTATTTTTTATATTCTACTAAACAGAAAATTCTACTTCTGTCGAAGTAGGGTTTTTTTGTTTGTGTTTCTTTTACCCAACATTTCATTCCAATTTGAGTTTGGTGAAGTGAAATAAACTGAAATGAAATGAAAACTAAGAAACACCTAAAAACGAAGTTAGGATGATTTTTTTATTTTAGTTATAGATAGATTATATAGAAAACTACAAATTAGAAGAGAAAACTATGCGAAGCCAATCATTGTGAAGAAATATGGAATATTTTCATATAAAATTAATGATTAGAGAATGATCTGTCTTCTGATAAAATCGTATATGAGACAGCTAACACTGAAAAAAATTGTAGATATCGATTGTGGAGCCCAAATTATACTGCTATGGACTCTCAGATATTTGGGAAACTACGTTTTGATTAACTTTTTTTAGAAACTAACAACTGTAACCTCACTTTTATCACAGTCTTAAGTGAAATGATAAACTGATCATGGTATTTTTTATTTCAGTAGGAACTGATATCCTCAAAATGAGATGACATAAAGAAACACCCATTTTTGAACTGAAGTGAAATAAACTGATATTTCAGGAAAAGGAAACACAGCAAATGAACATCCTGCTCCTAGCACAGAGATAATCTAAGAACAGAGTTTTCTATAGTGATGTGAGAATACGTATTAAAATAACCGTTGAATCCGAATATCAAATTAATACGTATTAATCCGATTATTTTGTTTTTTAATACGGATACGGATTAATTCTGTCAGATGTCATTGTCGAGTGTAAATGAAAACGTAAAACAAATACGTATACGACTCGTATACAATTAATTTATATTATTGTAACAGTAATTTATAGTAAATTAACACAAAAGAAATATTTTCTATTGAAATTTGGGCTGGGCACGTGCCCCTGTGCCCTTTATCACCAGCCGCCACTGATCCAACCTAAAACTGTATCTTTCACAGGTATCTTCTATCAATCTAAAGATTAAAAAGACAACCACTACAACTATGCCAATAACTTGTAAACGATAAACCTTTATATATATTATCACAAAAGGTGTTTTTAGATGGTAAATAATAAAGTACTACACACAAATTATGATTTAAAGTGACAAATTGAATATAAAACACAAAGGTAGTCTGTGATAAAATACATTAAAAACAAAGTTAGAACACATAACTATAAGCTGCTTATGATTTGACACGAACTGAGGAAAAATTTAACTGAGATGAGTTACCTCACCTCACTTTAGTAGTTGATTCTTCAGGATGTTGTTCAAATAGAATGTACCACTAACTGAGAAAACGTTGACTGAAGTGAGGAACTGAGTATTTTGTGCAAATCGTATGCAGCTAATCAGGCGTATGATGTATCATTTGCCGTTATTTATAACACCGCTGTTAACAACTTCAGCCAATCGGAAACTGGGATTATTTAAAAAAGGGTAATCCTGATTGGACAAGAATTATAACATCACTGTTATAAATAATGGCAAATGATACATCATAGACCTGAATGGCAAAATAATTAGTTCGCAATTTTTCCGTACTGGCGCTGGCATCTTAAATTCTGACGCCTATAGGCGTCAAGAACTAACGATTGGGCCATTAGCCGCTTGTTTTTACATTGCTTTTAATGTGTTTTATATTCAAGTTGCCGCTTTAATTTATTATTTATGTGTAGTATTTGATTATTAACTGCCTAAAAACACCTTTTGTGAACAAGGTTTACTGTTTACAAGTTGCTGGCATAATTGTAGTGGTTTTCTTTTGATTTTTAGACTGATAGAATAAAGTGACCAGATTTTGATCTTGCCAAATACGGACATGTTTAGCTGGTTCACATTGACGAAGCTAGAGTTAATTTTTCGCACCGTGAGGCGCGAGCCAAATGGCGCCGTAGGCGAAAAATTTTAAAAACTTGGTCACGCGTTTTCCTGGCACTTCAGAATTTCAATGAAAAATACATTTACATAAAAATGTAGACTCTCACAAGGATACTCTTTGGAATTTGATGCCTTTTTGAAATTCTAATATTTAATCACGATCGACACGATACGTTGATACGTCTTTAAGCTTAACCTAGAAGACGTAATTACGGACATTTTAATAAAAAAATTTCAATGACGGACAGTTTGACGGACTGCTCTGGAAGACGGACAAGCTTTCTAAATGACGGACTGTCTGTCATAATGACTGGTCACTTTATGATAGAAGATACCTATGGAAGATACATTTTTAGGTTGGATCAGTTTATTTTGAAAAGTTTTAATAAATACTTCAAGGTATACATGTGTTTTTTTTTACAAAATTGTTTAATATTTTAATAAAAAACATTTTTAAGTAGAATGACAGACATTAGATTGAATATCTTCAAATATGTATATACTGCAGTTTTTTCAGTGTTTTACACTTTTTTAAATCCTTAACTGAAACAGACAATAATAATGATAAAAACGTGCATTAACCTTAAAATACTAAAATTTACATCGATAAAAGTAATTCTCCTCAGCAAAATGAAGAGAACATACTTTCATAAATTTATTAACGGGCTTTCCTATCCTCAGTTTTAACACAGGTTTTAATATCCAAGCCTTGCGCCTGTCTATACGTTCCTTTTGACTAAATTTATTTATAAGGGAAACTTGATACTTTCCTTGTTCAGGATATACATATATGAAAAGTTAATTGGGAATCCTTCTTAATCCAGGACGAACATCGAGGTACACAACAATAGTGATTCATTCAAATTATAATACAACACAAATATAAACGAAAAATTTTCAAAACACAATGGCACTTAAATGGACGTTTGAATAAACGATGGCCCATACGTTAGTTTGTTAAGCGACCACCAGGGAGCGTAACGCTTATGTTGTTTTACCTATTACAAAAAGTATATATACCTAGAGAACTACCGTCAATGGGCACAATGATCGCTCAACAATGGCTGCCATTTTAATTGCAAATTACGTTAACAGATGTAGACACCATTAACTTTTGTAAGAAATTAACGTTGCGACCCACCATTGTTTACAGGGAGAATTGCGAACCGTTGTCAACAGCTAGACGCGAATAGATGTCGCGTCGTTAGGTTAAGAAAAATTGAAGGTGACCACCTGTCAATCATAAAGTAAACCACGCCTTCCTTTCTGATTCCGTTGCAAATAAAACTTGTAATCTTCAAAACTTATGATTATTGATTATTTCTGGCTTTTTTAAAAATATGAAGTAGGTACATACAAAGCATCCCTATATTATAACTTACATATATGTGTTTTATATGTTCTATTTACATTTATGCACATACATATAGGTATACGCCCTTCAAAATGAATAAGTAAATACCTAAATAACTAAAATTACATAATTTCACATTACTATATTTTTAGTTTTGGAAAACAAATTCCTTTTACATTTTTCTAAATATTGTGCCCGTTTTGATTGAAAATTTATACTACCTACATACTTCGTTTTTACGTTTGATTTTTACTATAATTTTATTGTTACATTCACGTAGGTAGGTAAATAATATATATGGTGGAATTTGAAATCCTCGTATTTTTTGTAATGAAGCATGGGATCCACACTAGATTTTAAGGAGTTATATTATTACTCCACCCAAACAGAAGGCTAAACATTAAAAAAACTTTAAACGAATCTTTTAAAAAAAATATCAAGGAGATTTTGGAAATAGGCTGCAAAAACATTTGCGAAATATTTTTTTTTAATTATCGTGTAACGTCGTTTTAATTCTAGTAGTGTCAAAAAATAGTAGATTTTTCCACTCAAACTTAATTTCTGAAAAATAATATCCGTTACGTAATTAATCATATAGAGGGGAATAAAAAAAAGTGACTAGAAATAATGGAAAGTGAGGTTATAAAAACATAAAACGGATTCTCCAAATAAAAAAAAACGAGCAGTGCGCTTTCTTGCAGTATCACTAGATAAATTAGAACAAGAACAAGATAATTGACAATTTCTATTGTTCTCAACAACTGTACTTACTGTTCACTGTTTCGTTCATTTTTTAAATTCCCGCCATACCAAGTGAGCTGGCGATTTTAAAGAGTAAATTCCTCTTTTAAGAATACATAGTAGGCGGGATATTTGAAAAAATCAATTGATTGGCTTTTTACTGTTTTGTTTCTAAGATTTCTAAGATTTCAAAGAGAATTAATCCCTGTACTAAAATTATTACCTAAATTATGAATATGTTGCGTCTCCACATTTATTGTATATCGATATTGTCTATAGTCTTAGAAATTATTGTACAGACAACATTATTGCATGGGGTGCCTAAAGTCCGTATTTGAATTAAGATGAGTGATTCAAAAATTGCGCGTCGAAAGCTTGCTATGTTATTAGCTGAATGAAAGCCTTTCTTTTCATTCGGCCAATGAAATAGCAAGTTCGGCGCGCAATTTTTGAATCACTATAATTAGAGAAATAGCTGGTACCTCAGAAATAAGGTACCTCAAGAATAAAAAGTATAAAAATAAATATAAAAAATTGATGACCCTCTCATTTGTAGTTATTAAGTATAATGTTTATTATATTTATTTATATTTAGTTACAAAACATTATAATTTTTATAATGTGCGACAAGCGGAGACACCGATTATAACTCTATTTGAGACTTTTTTTCATTAAATAAATATCAGATCAAAACAAAAAATACGTTTTTTTTTAAAAAAAAAAAAAAAGGATCGATACAAATTATTAATTAAATATTGCATTGTCATCGAAAATTATTAAATGTACCAAATTTCAAATGGATAGGACAACGAGAGGTGGGTAAAATTGAACTGCAAGATTTTACATACACATATGTATGTATGTAATTACATATACAATAATAATAAATAATAACATAATGCTCATGGTATGAAATTGTGACATGGGATTTTTTGTGTTAGAATCAAGAAGTATAGTCTTTTTGATTAGAATATACATATAATAATATAGACATCCAAAAAAAACGTCATCAAAGTTGGCCGAGAAAAAAAAAAGACGTATTTCTATTCTTAATCGAATTTATAACCTTATTTGCTTGTCAAGATTGTCACATCATATGACAGCCATTGTTTATTTTTACAAAGTGTGACAGTCACTTGTCAAAGGTTTGACATAACCGAAAAGCTTAGACATAACCGCTATTTCCATATCTCTCGTTCATAGCCAGAGTTGATGACGTTTTTTTTGATGTCTATGAAATTGTACTTAACAATCATAAATAACTAAACATTAAAAATACGTATCTATCGTTTTTTTTTTTCAATAATCAAACAAAATATTCTTTTTGCAATAATATTGCGAAATGTAATTTGTATATTTATAATACAGACATTTTAAACTTGTTTGTCTCAATCATTTCTATTTTGAGTTGTCATTATTATTGCAGCCCAAGTGAATTAATATAAAATATAAATTATTCAGTGATAAAAAAAAGGCGAGACCAAATTCAAATTATTCTCCGCCCACTTTTACAAGAAACGTAGATCTTGAAATCTCCTCTACTCGTAGCCATCTAGTATTGAGGTATACAACTTTTCTCAATTAGAATATGCATTAGTAGATTTGTTAATGTATTTTTCACTTTTAGTTCTGGACGCAATCTCGAGATGACTACACCATCGATTGCGTCCAATTATGAGCGATAAATAAATGTACGGGCGGTAACTGTCTATTTATATTTTGTCTATGCCTATTAGGTCTACTGATTATTAGGTTTGGTTCTATGCTTACAGTTAAGGCCGCTTTAAGGTGGATTTATATTATTCGGTCAGACACGGTGCGGAAACGTTACATGTCCAGCAAGACAAACATTCTTATATGTATTTCTTATAGAAGTATTTATATTTAGCGAATCGGTTCCGTTCAGGCACGCTGCGTGTCATACACATACCGTCTGTCATTGTTGAGAAGAATGTTTGTCTGCCAGGATTAGCGTCTATTATTTCTTAACGAGAGTTCACTGTGTTCTTGCAATATATCTATATGTCTGAAGACGAGAGATGTAAATAGTACTGATAATATAAACATCTCCCGTCTTTGTCGGAACGTTAACGCTACGTTCCCGCACCGTGTCTGACCGGATAATATAAATTCACCTTTACAGTTCGCAATTTATTGCCGGCAAGAAAAATTGTAGCAATTTGTATTGCGCGCACGCGTATTTATGTCTGTTTGGACAATTTCTTAACAATTAAACACAAATACGCGTGCGCGTAATAAAAATTGTTGCAATTTTTCTTGCTGGCAATAAAAATTGCGAACTGTAAAAGCGGCCTTTATAAAAGAAGCTTGAGGATGATGAAGGCATGTGCGTATTTAAGTATAAATTAAATTCAAAGTAATTAAGGAAGCTTATAATACAGAACAGATAAAATTAAATGTTTATACATATTCTTTCTTCCATTTCCGACTTTTAACCATTTTTTTACGTAAGTACTTACATACATATATCAACAACAAATTTTTAATTCTAGAAGGTACCTACTTTATCAATTTAATATGTAAATGCGTAATAAAATGTCCATTTTTTTGGCGTACATAAAAAATTGTGAACTGTTTGCGATTAATATTATTTGGTAGGCTTTGATTTTTTGTTTTTTTGTATGACAACGCTTTTGCAATAAAATAAACAGTAACTGTAAGTAGTGTAAGTACCAACAGTAAAGTAATATTGTGAAAACAATGTATTCATCTAGAATAACCCAACGTGTATGTAGGACTTGTTTAAAGATCATAAATGATGAAGAGTTGTATGTTTCTGCTGAATCAAATACTACATACGGCCAAAACATTACTGTTATTTTGGAGACCTGCGTTTCGGAATTGGTAAATTTTTAACTCTGATTTATACTATACATGTTAATAATACTTACTCATGTCATGCAAGTTGACAAACTTAAACAGCCTTCATAAAATTAAAGTATGGAAGAGAATATGGTGTCATTGGTAGTTTTTGAAATACTGACTTGTATTTTCGTAAAGCAGCACAGGAACCTCCGCGAAGTTAAACCCTTCCCCATTTTTGAAATTTGCTATTTTTCGACGAATAAATAAATAAAAAAATATAAAATACTTTCATCGAAATAAAACTGCTTAGAAGCAATTTAAAGAACAGGTATAAGTTGAACTAAACTTAAAAGGTGAAAGGGTATGTTATACTTCAGTACACAAAGATATTTACCAAAAATATCACTTTCTTTACAAGTGCCTTTAAGCAGTTTTATTTGTCTCCTCAAAAATTTATATTTTTGCGGAGACAAAATTTTTATTTAGTGAAATTGGCTAAACTGAATCCTCTATGCGGGAGTTTTAAAATACACACGATTTTACGCAGATTTGTTGTGGACAAAACATAAAAATTACAGTTACGGTTATGGTTATGGTTGTGGTTAGCTCAATCTGCGTAAAATCGTGTGTATTTTAAAACTCCCGCATAGAGGATTCAGTTTAGCCAATTTCACTAAATTAAACATTTTGTGTGAAAAATCAGAAACGACACTGGAATTAGAAGAAATGATGGACATCGAATTGTTAACTAATGTTGTAGTAATTTAGTATTAATTAGTGTTAGTTACTACTGTATTTAGGGTAACCCTTAACCCATATTTCACGAGAGTACAGACACAAGGTTGGTATAACTGGCAAAACTTAATTTTAAGCGTAAAGATAAAATAATTTCATCTTTATGTTTACGGTTATGGACGATTGAAGGTCATTCTTAATGCTAATGCTAACTGAATTAGTTGTAGACAAGAACATTATCTTCATATACACCATCTTTGTGGTTGTGGTTAATTTTACGTTTATGTTAATTGTGCAGGGGGCCTAAGTCCTGTTGCACAATTTTGTTTGCGAATATATATATATCATCCGTCGTAAACGTATGTACGTATTTCGTGTAGCACGTATACTTAATAATTGTATCTAGTCGTTCTCAAAATTTCGAGATATGCTAAAGTTATGGAAATTTGAATTTTTATTTCATATCATCATTTTGTTTCTGAGATTTTGTAATAGCTGTAACTTTAAGAAAAATGGAAATTTTTCACAAACTAAGAATAACAAATCCTTATATTCACATGGTAATTATATATAAAAAATATCAATATTTTGCAAGCCTAATTTTCTGGGGTGCATTAGATTTTTGAATTTCTTTTTGAGGTTTCTTTGAAGTTTTTTTTTGTTATTCTAGCTTTCCATTTGGTTCTAGTAATAACCCCCTAAAATTTGGCGTGGGTCCTACGCTTCCTAACGAAAATATGAGAAATTCAAAATTCTACCAGTCGCCAATGTTTGTAACACCTAAAGTTAGTGCCCTTTTTATTCCAAGTAGAGTGAGGTCAAATTTACTCTTTGGTGAGGTTATATATTTGGTATTTGAAGACTAATGGTGGGTTCATGCAGAAATTTTTAGTAATAAGAATAAGAATAGTAATAAGCATAAAAGTTAAACCTTCGTTTTATAATGACCCAGTTCATGCAGCAAATCCTTATTTTTAAAATTATTACTAAAAATTAAGTTTATTGCATGAACTGGGTCATTATAAAACGAAGGTTTAACTTTTATGCTTATTACTATTCTTATTCTTATTACTAAAAATTTCTGCATGAACCCACCATTAGTGGTTATATTAAGTTATATTGCAAAGTAACTAACACATTAACCTTTCTTAATCACAAAGTTTGAGGTAACTATAACAAAAAGCAATACATCAGTGTGACAGTTTTGACAAAAACACGTCATTTGGTAATTTTTTACTTAATATTTGATTATTAATGTATAGAGACCGGATTTCAATCGTACACGACAATGTCAAATTGGATGCGCCTAGCGTGCACCTTGGACGCACCTTGGACGGATTGGATCGCACCTTGCGCATTAACAAGCTTCCAAATAATTAGCAGTATGTCACCTTACACATCTAAATACACTTGTTTATGTGGTAGCATACAACTTCTGCAGTACAACTAATATAACTGTCGCGTTATTTTAAAAATTTAAGCAAACTGCAACTGTTTTGTAAAGGCCTTTAGTTCAATATACTGTGACATTTGTGACAGCTGACATTTATTAAGTTTTATAGTTTATATATTAAGTCAATTTAGTTTATACACTAGCTGTTAGTAAAGAATTGTATGGAATGTCATATTAAATATTCTAGATGTCAAACGAATTTTCTAGAAGATGTAAATATTATAAATACTGGTGTGGTTGCTAGGAGTTAGTTAGTTATGTTTTGAATGTTACATGGTTAAGACCCACGAGTTGTAAAGTGTTAATAAAAGTGTTTAGAAGTGAAGAAGTAAATCATTTAAAGAGAAATTCGTAACATTTTGGTGACAGCGGTGGGATAATAGAAGAATTCGAAAAAAAAGTTATATGGTGAATACGAGATCTACAAGATACGACGAGGAAACGACGACGATGGATGTGAGTGAGATACTAAAATTTTTGCAACAAGGAGAAGAAAAGCGACAGCAAGAGGATGAAAAGCGACGACAGGAGGATGAACGACGACGGCAGGAGGATGAACGACGACGGCAGGAGGACCGTGAGGAGGCAGAACGACGACGACAGGAGGACCGTGAGGAGGCAGAAAGGCGAGAGGAAAAGCGACGGCTGGAGGACGAACGGCGGCGACAGGAGGACCGTGAGGAGGCAGAAAGGCGAGAGGAACAGCGACGGCAAGAGGACGAACGGCGGCGACAGGAAGACCGTGAGGAGGCGGAAAGGCGAGAGCAACAGCGACGGCAAGAGGACGAACGACGACGACAAGAGGACCGAGACGAGGCGGAGAGGCGTCATCAGGAAATTTGCGAGTCTCAACAAATAATAAACACCAGGTTGAATGCATTTTCTGGGAGGATTGATGGCGTGGAACAGCAGATTGACCAGGTAGGCCAAAAAGTCAATAGAATTGAGAAGGAGTTTCAGGAGAATAGGGAAGAAATCGAAAGAAGACTCGAAAGAAGATTAGAGGACACCAAACGGCAGGTACAAAAAGAAATACTGGAAAAGATAGAAGGGCTAGAGCACCAATTACATCGTACTTCAATAGCCGATTCAGGAGATTGTTCGACCTCACCAGCTACTCCGTTACAACATTCAAGCCTTATGCATACTGAAAGGTCAGTACACAAAATGCTTAAGCCTCCTACGTACGATGGACAGTCATCATGGTCCATGTATCGCAGACAGTTTGAGGCTGCCGCAAAGGCCAACGGATGGACTCCACAAGAAATGGCTACTTCGCTAGTCATATCTCTCAGAGGTCAGGCTTTAGAAATTTTACAGAGCATCCCGGAAGAGCAGCAAAACGATTACGACAGGATTGTAGGAGCATTAGAAATAAGGTATGGACACAAATATCTCCGTCAAGTTTACCAGTCCCAGATCAAGAGTAGACAACAAAGAACCAATGAGTCCCTTCAAGAGTACGAAGCTGACATTGAACGTCTCATCCATTTGGCTTACCCTCAGGCACCGAAGGAATTTTTAGAACAAATTGGCATCCAGACTTTTATTGATGGACTACTAGACACAGAAATGCAGCAAGCTTTGCGGCTTGGGAGGCACACCACGATCAGTGATGTACTGGTAGCTGCCTTAGAATTTAAAGCGGCTAAAGAAGCCTCAAGAAACTACAAACCCAAAGTAAGGCAAGTTACATTTGATGAGTCACAATCACTTAAAGAAACCATAGAGAAAATAATGCGGGATACATTAAATGGAATGAGAGAGATGAAGTCACCACAAAAGGAGACGAGAAGCTGCTACAACTGTGGGAGAATTGGGCACCTACAACGTTTTTGCAGAGCCAGATCTAGGTCCCAGGCAAGAAGTAACTCACCAGATCGACAAACGGAGCAGAGATCCAGGTCTAGGAGCCCAAATCAAAGAAATTGGAGAGAAGACAAAAGGACATCGACGACCTCACAGCAAAGGAATAGCCGCTCCCCTAGCCCAGATAGAAGATCTCGTTCCAGATCGCCAGCGAGAGCTTCGGAAAACCACAATTAGTCGATACTGAGGGGCGCGTGTCGACTACTTGTACTCAATGCCCCAAGATTTCTGTCTCAAAAATAAGTAGCGACGAACGAAGCCTGGTAATCCATGGGTACTTGGACGATAAATGGTGTTCTTTTATCATTGACACTGGTGCCACGAGAACTATTTTGCGGCCTAACATTCTGCCAAAACCGCCAAAAGAATTACCTAGACATGTTAAATTGGAAACAGCTACTGGAGAACAAATTCCTGTACATGGTGAACTAAACGTAAAAATTCAACTTGGTTCGAAAATCATGTATCACCGAGTTTTAACAGCTGATATCAGAGATGATTGCATATTAGGACTAGACATATTGAGTAAACATGGTTTTGTCGTGGATATTAAAAACAGAATTATACAAATTCAAAATGAAGAAATAGTTATGGCCCCCAAGCTTCAAGACTACAATCAATCAAGAAGGATCATCATTGAAGAGGACATCCAAATTCCCCAAGGATCGGAGAACATCGTCATTGCAAGACTGGATGGAAATGGTGAAGGTTTGAGTACTGGAATAGTCGAGGCCAGAGAACGGAACGATGGCTTATTGGTTGCAAGAAGTCTAGTACAAATTAATAACCAAATTCCAGTAAGGATTGCCAATATATCAAACAAAAAGATTATTCTTAAGAAGAATGAAGTATTGGGACGTTGTGAACCAGTCGAAAAGATAGTTAAATGCGAGGAAGTCAACCAAGCTCGGACGAATCAAGCAAGAGTACGTGATCCAACTATTGCAGAACCTTTGCTTAAAAATGCTGCTCATCTGGAACCGGAAGAAGTTAGAAAAGCTAGACAGTTCCTCGACAGATATCAAGATGTATTTGCCAATGGAAACATCACCGGCAGAACAAGTCTGGTTCAACATCGCATAGACACCGGCAATAACCCACCGATAAAGCAAGCACCAAGAAGACTACCATTCGCTAAACAGAATGAAGTTACCGGAATGATCGATAAAATGCTGAAAGAAGGTGTCATCGAGGAATCATCGAGCCCATGGTCTTCACCCGTTGTTTTAGTTACGAAGAAAGATGGCACAACCAGATTCTGCGTGGACTATCGGAAGCTGAACAATGTGACTAGGAAAGACAGTTATCCTCTACCTCGAATCGACGACACCCTGAACACACTTTCAGAGTCAAAATGGTTTTCGACATTGGACTTGAAGAGTGGATATTGGCAAGTCGAACTTCATCCCGATGATAAAGAGAAAACAGCATTCTCTGCTGGTACCGGACTTTATCAATTCAAAGTTATGCCATTTGGTCTTTGTAATGCACCGGCCACTTTCGAGAGACTGATGGAGTTAGTACTCAGAAGAATGACGTGGAAAACTTGCTTGGTATACCTTGATGACGTCATTGTAATGGGGAAGTCATTTGATGAACATCTTAAAAATTTGGAGGATATTTTCAGAAGATTCAGAAATGCCAACTTACAGTTAAATCCAAAGAAATGTTCCCTATTTCAAAAACAAGTAGAATTCCTGGGACACATAGTTTCCGCCGAAGGAATTCAAACTGACCCCAGGAAGATTTCTGCGATCAAAGAGTGGCCCCAACCAAGAGACAAACATCAAGTAAGGAGTTTTCTTGGACTGTGTACCTACTACAGGAAATTTGTAAAGGACTTCGGAAAAATTGCCAAGCCACTACATCGGCTCACTGAAAATAATGTTACCTTCGATTGGACTCCAGACTGCCAGCAAGCTTTCACAGAACTGAAGAAGCGCCTAACTACAGCACCAATTCTGGCATACCCTAAACAAGATGGAATGTTTATTTTGGATTGTGATGCCTCTCAACATGGAATTGGATCAGTCTTATCCCAGGTTCAAGACAAAGAAGAAAAGGTAATCGCCTATTTCAGCAAGACACTAGGCAAGGCTGAAAGAAATTACTGTGTTACGAGAAAAGAATTACTGGCCATCATCAAATCTTTGGAGCATTTTCACAGTTACCTCTATGGAAGACACTTTCTAATTAGGACAGATCATAACGCCCTCCAGTGGATTATGAATTTTAAGAACCCGGAGGGACAAGTTGCTAGATGGATGGAGAGACTACAACAGTATAATTTCAAAATAATGCACCGGAGTGGAAAAACACATGGTAATGCAGACACATTATCGAGAAGACCGTGTTTAGAACAGAAATGTCGCTACTGCCAGAAGATTGAGACGAAAGAATCTTCATACGAGGCCTGTAATGAACTGTTAATGGCAACAACAATACAGGTTGAAGATGAATGGTCCTCGGAGGAATTAAAGAAGAGCCAGAAGAAAGACAGTGACCTCAAATTAATCCGGAACTGGGTAAAGAATGGAGTTCGACCAACTTGGCAGGAAGTTTCCAGATATGGTACGACTATAAAAGGGATACTGGGCTCAATGGAATTCCCTTTGTCTTCGCGATGGCCTACTGCATCGGAAGTGGGAGAGCCCCGATGGAGTATCCGCAGTCTACCAGTTGGTCTTGCCTAAAGCAAGAATCCACCAAGTGCTAGAAGAGCTTCACAGCAGCCCATCCGGAGGACATTTTGGAGTAACCAGGACTTTGGCTCGAGTAAGGGACCGATTTTATTGGGTAAACTGTCGCCGAGACGTAGAAGAATGGTGTAAGAGATGTGATTTGTGCTCTGCCAAAAAAGGGACCAAACACAAGAAGCCGTGGTAAAATGGTGCAGTACTTATCAGGAGCACCATTCGAGAGGGTAGCAGTGGACATTCTTGGACCATTACCTGTAACCGACCGTGGCAATAAGTACTTGATGGTGGTAATGGACTATTTCTCGAAATGGCCCGAAGCAGTACCCCTTCCCAATCAAGAAGCAGAAACTGTAGCCGAAGCGTTCATCGAGAATGTCATAGCTAGACATGGAGTGCCCCTCGAACTGCATTCCGATCAAGGAAGAAATTTCGAATCAGAGCTGTGGCAAGAAGTGATGAAAACAATGGGCATCAAGAAAACCCGAACAACTGCGCTTCATCCCCAGTCGAATGGCATGGTTGAACGCCATAACAGAACCATATGCCACTACCTGTCTAAATTCGTGTCTGAAAATCAAAGGGACTGGGACAAATTGGTGCCTCTGTTTTTGCTGTCATATCGAAGTTCCCAGCATGAGTCGACTACCTACACTCCGTCTATGCTGACCTCTGGAAGAGAAATGAAACTGCCTACTGACCTCATACTTGGACGTCCACTAGAGGAAAATCAGGAACGATCTCTGCCAGAATTTGTAGAGAATTTGAGAGAGAGAATAGACCAGATCCACCGATTTGCCAGGGAGAAGCTGAAAATTCACAGCGACAAAATGAAGCAGCGTCTCGACACTACATCAACAGAGACTGCATTTAAACCTGGTGATGCAGTATGGTTGTACGCCCCAAAAAGGACGAAAGGAAAAAGTCCAAAGCTTCAGAGCAACTGGGAAGGCCCGTACACCATAATAAGGAAAATCAACGACCTGGTCTACCGCATCCAGCTATCTCCAAGAAGCAAGCCGAAGGTGGTCCATTTGGAGAGACTCGCAAGATATACAGGACATAATCCACCCGATTGGTTTGTTGTCGAAGATCCGCCGCCTAGGACTGAAGACAGTGTTATTCGGGACGAATAACCTTAAAGAGGGGAGCAATGTGACATTTGTGACAGCTGACATTTATTAAGTTTTATAGTTTATATATTAAGTCAATTTAGTTTATACACTAGCTGTTAGTAAAGAATTGTATGGAATGTCATATTAAATATTCTAGATGTCAAACGAATTTTCTAGAAGATGTAAATATTATAAATACTGGTGTGGTTGCTAGGAGTTAGTTAGTTATGTTTTGAATGTTACATGGTTAAGACCCACGAGTTGTAAAGTGTTAATAAAAGTGTTTAGAAGTGAAGAAGTAAATCATTTAAAGAGAAATTCGTAACAATACAATATTGTAGTGTTATAACGAACAATTAAAAAAAAGACGTAATCAGATCTGGCTATGAACGAGAGAGATGGAAATGGCGGTTATGTCGAAGCTCGAAGCGAAACCTTATTGTTGTGAAGTGGCTATTGTAAAATAAATAATGGAATCAATTTTTTATGAAGAACAAAGTGTCTCGTTTTCGACAAACAACGTGTTTCAGAGAAATTTATTTTATAAATGGCAGTCGAATCAATTGAAACTGGATGTATTCGATGAAAGCTGCATATGAGGACTTCAGGGAAGTTTTTCCAAACGCAGTTATTCATCTCGACCCTTTTAGCCGGTCAGTAAAATGTTTCCTAAATTTGTACTGGCAAACTGAAATCGTCAATTGGAAACAAGGAAGTGGCAGACTCAGAGGAAGGACAGAAGAAAACGGTGAAATGGTTAAGCATGTGATAACGGACAATCCAAGAACACCAATTAGCCATCTGAGACAACAAGTGAATCTGGCCTATACAACGTGTCAGCGAATTTTGGAAAATAATTTGGAACTCCATCCATATCGTCTGCAATCCACACATGAAATTCTCAAATTCTCAGAGCGGACTATAGTTATGCCAATTAACCGTTTTAATAATAACAATGCTGTCTTCGAAAAAGTTTTTTTTCGAAGACAGATACCTAACCCTCACATTTATATTCAAACTCCACTACACTCACAAAAAATTGGAGTGTGGGCAATTGTGAGCAGAAGGAGGATTGTTGGATCAATTTTTTTTAAACGGAACACTGAATGCAGAGAGGTACCATTAAGAAATCTTAACACTTTTTGAAATGTTGCATGATGAATTGCACGAAGGGTATATTCAACAAGATGGAGCTTGTGCACATACTACTAGGGAAACAATTCATTATATAGGCGAATTTTTCCAAGATCGTATAATTAGTTTGAACACGGAAACTATATTCCCCCTAGAACTTGCGATTTGATCTCCTGTTACTATTTCCTCTGGCATTTTCTAAAAAATTATATTTTTGAAACTCCCGTTGGCGATATGTAAATCCTTCAGTAACGCAATGTCAATAAAATTGAAAAAAATAATGAACAGCGTGGAAACTGCAGAGCGTTATTGACTGTTAAAATAAGAGTTTAATTGTGTATAGATATGGGCGGTCATCATTTTTTTTTAATAGTGTCTCATTTGTTAAAGAATATAGTTTGTTTTGATAACGTTTTTTATTCCTGTTTTTTTAATATATATAACCGGTAAAAGTACCCATCACATAATGTGATAACCTTCATAATTCAATAAAGTTATAAACTTAAAACTAAGAATAGAAATACATCGTTTTTCGCTTTGCCAACTTGGATGACATTTTTTTAATGACGTTATTAAGGGTGTAGATGAGTCAGCAACAACTCGCAAGATCAGGTAACAAGACAACTACTTACTTCTAGTAACTGCTCACTGTTAGTTCTAAATACATGATGTCTGGCGTTTTTTTTTTTGATACGAGTATATTAAAAAATCTAACATTGTGTAAAGTCTCAGTTTTTGATAAGGAGGCATGGGACTCACACCATGAGTTATGGGGTGGTTACAGTAAAAGGCTATAATGACAAAAAATCTTCAGGGAAAACTTTGCTGTTTGACCACTTTGTAGCAAAGAAGGGGTATCGATAAACTACGAAAATCGGGCCCTTTATTTTTTTTAGTAATGTACTTAAGCTTCTAGGAAACCTATACATGCAACAGTTCTTCAATGAAACAAAAGTACTCGTATAACCAATGTATCTGATATTAGAAGGCAGAAATATGCAAGTAAACACTAATAAGCACGTATAGGATTCTTATCATATCCTTGGGACAGTGTCAGTTAAGTTTCGCGACATCTAAAAGTGATTCTCGCCCCATTTTTTTTTAATGATCGGACTCCCACATCCTCTTATTGGTACATATATTGTGTATATTTTTCCCATTGAATACGAAACATGTCTTAAATTTAAAGCAAAGTGTGCTAAAACGTTTATGATATATTTTCATTTCTAACGGGAGCTCCCTATTGCACATGTATAAGACTGTAAACAACAGTATCACATTATCACAGTAATAACAAAATATTTTTTGAAACATTAAATACTTTTGTGGACAAAAATAACCAATACAGTAACTAGTACTTACATACTTGTATGTAGAAACTGACGTATCGTTTCTTTCTTACTTACCACCTCCAACTTTGTATTAAGGAGGCTGTAAAAGTGTGACAATTACTTTGCAATATAACTTGCACATAATCACTAAATAACGTTTAAATACCAAATATGTGATATCCCTGATTTTGAGCTGTGATCAGACGTTGTTTTTCGTGCCATAGTGGTGTTCTTTTCTTCACGTTCGTATCTTTTCACATAACGCAGATATCGATTCATTCATTCTGCGACACTTGGTACCTATTTAATGAGATGATGACACACTTTGTTAGTTTTCGTTTCGGTTTGAAGAGATTTGAATTAAGTGTCACTAACATCCTGGAGCAGGTACTGGAACCTTCGGCGTAGAAACAAAAAACGACGTTTTCTACGAAACACCAAATTACTATACTTTTCTCGACGCGCGTTTCGCCAACTAAGTTGGTATCTTCAGGAAAAAATTAAAACTAATCAGTTATAATTTTCTCATGTTGGTGTTTCGTGGAAAACGTCCAGTTATTTGTCACTAACAAATTAAAAAAATATTATTTATAATGTGGGATTTCAGTGTGACGCATTTTTAGATAAAATTTGATACTTCTAGGTATATATTTCCGAATATTAAACTATTTAACCCCATTTATGTTTTCATGACTTTTTTTTACTTCAGAATTTGGACTTAACGGACAACGTCGTATTGTGTGACACGTGTGCTGCTACGCTGAAAATTTCGTACGAATTCAAACTGAAATGTTTATTAACGGAAGATAAAGTTTTCACCTACATGCAAAAGAAAAATTTGGGATTGTTTGATAAAATAAACTTAACTGATGTCGTAAATAGTATGAGTAATGCGTCTCTGCAAGCTAATCAACTTGAGATTGGACGAATTCACTTGACTGGCAACGAATTTTCTCATGCTGAAGATGAGGATGATGTTCACACTTTCAATAATAATGAAGATATTCAATACGTTAACAACAAGATGGAAGAAAATATAAATGGAATAACAAAAGCAATTAACAATGATAACTATGAAACTAAAATTAGTTGCCGGCACATTGACAACAATGTTTTGATGTTTGAGGATATAACAAATAAGTCTGATGACTCAAATTTAGAGCCTATCGACTTAAGTTGTCAAGCAAATGAAAGCTATCCATTTAAGAATACTTCCAATGAATTTGTGTTTGTTAACAAAGACTATTCAGTTGTGGACGAGTCCAAATTGGAGAGATGCAGATTGAATACGTCTTTGGAAGAATATTCCGACAGCTCCTTTCCCCCGATGGAACTTTGAGATGATAATTTCGAAGATATTATTTTTTGTTTCTCCCCAGCTCGTTAATAGGCGTTACAATTGGACAACTTTGCTTATCTGTTCTAAACCGTTTTGCAACCGATGCCTCGCAGTAACTTAATATAATTTCACTTAAAATTAATTTGTTTTATAATTTAAACATTAGTCTTAATAAGCTTAAAATATATTTGTTTAATTTTACATTGGTTGCTAACTATATTTGTGTATTTCAGACAGATTGGTTATTTGATTGTTAAGTAACACTACCTTAATTAGAAATTGTGGTTGATCCAGGATCGGCCTTAACTATCTTCCCACCTTCTGGAAGAAGACCGCAATAGACTCCATTGGGTCCCTTGTGCTTGCTCCCTTGACAATTCAACCGATATACGAGGTGTGCAAATTAAGTAATCAGACTAGCAAGGCAGCGCCCGATCTAGCAAAACTGCAGAGACGCGACTTGGAAGGGCGGTAGATTAACATGTTAATGCACCTTCAGTAAAAGTTTGAACTTGTTATAGTATTTGTTTGTTCTTTGTGACTGTTTTGGTAAACCGTTTTTTTTCTAGTGCGTTTTAAAAATCAGTGAGATTAATTTTGAGCAACGGTGTGCTATCAGGTTTTGCTTTAGATTTGGACACAGCGCAACGGATACTTTTGCAAAACTTCAACACGCCTACGGAGACTTTGTTTTTTCAAGAACCCAGGTTTTTCGGTGGTTTAAGGCATTCTCAGAAGGAAAAAAGTCGATGGAAGATGAACCACGCATCGGGAGGCCTTCATCTTGAAGAACCGATGAAAATGTCGATAGAATACGAGATCTTGTGTGTTCCGATCGACGGTTGATGACAAGAATGATCGAGAAAGAGTTCAATTTGAATCACATCCCTCTTCACATTTTTTTGACTAATGACTTGGGGATGAAAAATATGCGCAAAAATGGTTCCAAAAAACCTATTTGCAATAAACAAAAGGACATCAGGCGAGAAAGATGTGTTGATGAATCGATTGAAAATTATCCCCATTTTATGTAATGTGTCATTACTGGTGATGAGTCTTGGGTGGTTGAGTATGACCCGGACACCAAGCGCCAAAGCATGGAATGGTGCACTTCAAGTTTTTCAAGACCCAAAAAAGCAAGAATGAGAAAGTCGAAGATCAAATGCATGCTGATTTGCTTTTTTGATAGCCACACCATATTTAGGGGGGAATTACTAGACCTAAGTAGAAGGCTGTAATGGCAAAAAATCAGGGAAAACTTCCGATTTTTTTTCCCAAAAATGGTTGCCTCCGGGTAGATCCTGGAAACGGCTTGCAAAACATTGGCAACATTTTTTTTTTCATAATTACCAGGTAAATACAATTTTTTTATACTTGTGACTTACAAAATTCTTATTTTCCTTAAAGATACTATTGTAAAATCTCATAGAGACGTAATATTATGATGAAATAAACATTCAAATTTCCATAACTTTTACAGATGTCAAAAATTCGAGAAAATCATAAACATAAAAAATTGTATTCACTCGGTGATTATGAAAAAAAATATTTCGCAAATATTTTGCAAAGCCGTTTCCAAGATCTGCCGGAGGCAGCCATCTTTGGAGAAATAATTTCGCAAGTTTTCCTTGAAGATTTTTTTGCCATTATAGCCTTCTACTTAAGTCTAGTAACCACCCCCTAAATTATGGTGTGGGTCCCACGCCTCCTTAAGAAAATACGAGCATGTCAAATTCCACCGATCGCCACTGGCGTCTTGTCACACAGCACACAGCCATTTCAGTAAACGAGTTTTTAGCCAGTAAAAACATTCCTGTGGCTCCTCAGCCTCCTTATTCGCCTGACTTGAGTCCTTGTGACTGTTTTCTCTTCCTGAGACTGAAAAATCACGTCAAGGAACAGGTCATTTTGGGACCATAGAACACATTCAAAATGCTGTAACTGACCAGCTGAAGGCTATTCCAGTATATGAGTTCCGGCACTGCTACGAGGAACAAAAAAAATTTAAAAAATCAATTACATTACTTAATTTACACACCTCTTAAGCCGTCAACCATTCTTAGGAGGATCTCTCTTATATCGGCTAAAGATGGCTATCGCCCACTCAATATCGATTCTCTTGTTGATGAGACATCGCAACGTTTTCCGTCGCACGGTTTCCTCTTCTTGCTGTTAACCTTAGCAAAGGGGTGTTTCATTTGGTTTCAAGTTGTGGATGTGTTTTCTTAGCTGACAATGTTCAGTGTGAATGCCTTGTTGCAAAACGAAAATTTTCCTGGTCATCGCCAAATAGGCCGTTGCCGACTCTATGCTGCAGTACCTTAAAACCTCTCTAGCAAGTTGGCGGCTGCCTGTTTCCACAGTTCATAATATTTCACGGAGGTGTATTCTTTAATTGTTGAATTACATAGACCTGCAAAAACATTTTTTTGAACCCAAATATGTGATTACGAAGGTTTATGATATGCTGAACACGATGCTGTTAGCTGTTTTGCGCTATAAAACCTAACATATGTGGTGAAAAGGCCATTTCTGCCTATAATCTTGTCCTAATAACTGGACAACGATTCCAGATTGACTAAAACGGACCAGACTATTTTGTTCAGCTATCCAAAATCTGTATTTTACTTACCCATTGCGTTTACTTCACTCTTCTTGAGTTTGTTAAGTATTACCTATACCTAAAAGTAATATTTTAGAAAATACAAATTTGGAAGAGGACTAAAAATAATTCAGGCGAGTAAAAGATATGGCAGGTATTTTATTTAAGATATACAGGCTTGTCTGATAAAAAACGCCACGAGCCATAACTCCGTTATTTGTAGCTTGATGTTAAAAAAACAAAAAACCAGATGAAATGGCTCTAAAGGAACTATAAGTGAGACTACTGCAGTATTTTTCAACTTTTTTTTTTTCAAATGGCATTATAGGATTTTTTTTGTAAATTATCATGCTAATTTGTTTTCTGAATCCAACGATGTATAACAAATTGACTTTTGTGAAACATTTATTGCAGAAAAAGTGCCAAAATGTTTGTCATTATCGCAATCGGCGTCCTACCGGCTCGGCTAACTGATACCAAACGTAGTTTGACTAATCTAATCATGTATGCCGTGGAAAACAAAAAATAATACAACAAAGCAAATAAATGTCATTTCAGCGTCCGCGTCCCAGTCTTTTTTCGTATTCTACTTTATGTCATTTCTGCATTAGGTTATTTTTTGTGAAATAAGCTTAGCAGAAAAAAAAAATGTTTCACAAAAGTCAATTTGTTATATATCGTTGGATTCAGAAAACAAATTTGCATAGTAATTTACAAAAAAAATGAATATGTTGCCATTTGAAAAAAAAGTTGACTATCGCGTTTCAGAAAAAAAAAGTTGAAAAATACTGCAGTAGTATGTCTCCCTTATAGTTCATTTAGAGCCATTCCATCTGTTTTTTTGTTTTTTAACATCAGGCTACAAATAACGGAGTTATGGCTCGCGGCGTTTTTTATCAGACAGCCGGTATAAGAAAACGTGGTTTGAAATTGGTCAAATTGATATTAAAAAAAAAAACACCCTGCACAAAATTCGATATTTCTGCATGCAACACGTAGGCCTAAGTTTGTACAATCCACGAATAAAATTTTGTTTTCCTAAAGTCAGTGGTATCAAGGCTACCGCGATTGATTTAGTTATGGAATGTTTTCTTGGAATATACCATATTTTCAGTAATAACTTGGCAATGGTGCATCCAAAACAAAAACATTGTATATTCGAATAAAGATTTTTAAGTACTATCACCTGATGTAACAATATACAGGGTGTCCTATTTGAAATATCGGTGATGTAGTGGTAGCCTCACACAGAACATCCTGTATATCTGAAAATAGATTTTTGCATTTCGTATAATAAAGGCGGTGTGCTACTTTGTCGCACTGATGGGCCACCCCGTATGTATATATAAAAAAAATAACAATCGACTTTCATTTGAAGCCGTAGCAAAAGAATATTGATTCAAGGAAACAATTTTTCTCCAATTTTACAGAAGTGACCATATCTCGAGAAGACACTTTCATGCACATATTTTTTGTACGTGACAAGTCAGGATGTGGTCTGTAACGCGACTCACTCTGGACAATCTGTTGAACGAATCAGTGATCCTGAACTATTGCAAGTCATTAATACACCTGTTGAGTACATCATGATTAGCCATCCAGAGCTCCCGCAACTGGACCGGCGTATTACTGCGCACGCGCGAGACCCAGCGCCTTATCAGGCACGGCCAGTGGCGTACGTATGCAGGGGCAAGAAATACACGCTTATATAATTTACAAAGCTCTTAAAAAATACGGTTTATAATTTAATTACACAGGCACACTATTACATTGGCTCTTGAATTTTTCCTAACTTCAAAAAAACACCTTAAGAATGCCCGAAAAATCTCGAACAAGTAAATAAAAAGCTTAAATGAGATGACCACCATTTCCATACGTTGAGACCGAATCTGAGGTCAGAACTGGCCGATTAGTTAGAAATTCTGACATAGCCTTAAAAACGCCTTAAAACGCCTGAAAAGTAAATAAAAAAGATAAATGAGTTGATCACTATATCTATTCGTAATTAGGGGCGCTGAAACTGAATCTGAGGTTAGAATTAGCCGATCAGTAAAAAATTTCGACATAACCTCAAAAAACACCTAGAGAATGACCAAAAACCCAAAACAAATAAATTAAAAGCTTTAACTAAAAATTTTAAACCTAACAATCTAAAGCAAGAGCTTTAGACCAAGAACTTTAAACTAAGAATTCCTAACCTAACATAATCTGAGACAAGAACCAAGAACTTAAACCTATTATAAATAATGACGAGAACTGTTGAGTTCCTAAGGCAAGAACTATTAAAGTTTAGAGTTCTTTGTCTAACGTTACTGTGTTAGTCGATGATTTTTTTTTCGTTATTTCGGAGCGTCGAATTTTACTAAGAACAAGGTAATAATTTTACACAAAGAACTTTAAACCAAGAACTCTAGATCTAACAAAACTTAAGGCAAGAACTTTGTACCAAGAACTCTAAATGTAACATATTCTAAGACAGGAATTTTACACAAAAAACTCTAAACCAAGAACTCTAAACCTTAATAGTTCTTGGTTTAGGAATTTAACAGTTCTTGTCTTTATTTATAATATGTTTAAGTTTTTAGTTTAAAGTTCTTGTCTCAGGTTATGTAAGGCTTAACATTTTTGGCCTTTAATTAAGTTGTTTTGAATTTTTCGGCAGTTTTTAGGTGTGTATTTATGTCAAAATTACTAACTGATCAGTTAATTCTGACCTCATATTCAGTACTAGCTCCTCAAATTACATATCTATGATATAGTGATCAGCTCATTTAACATTTTTATTTACATGTTTGGGATTTTTCGACCATTTTTAGGTTTCGACCAGGTGTTTTTTGAGGTTATGTCAAAATGCCTAACTGATAGGCCAATTCTGACCTCAAATTCGGTCTCAACGCCCCAAAATACGTTTGGAAATGGTGGTCACCTCATTTAAGCCTTTTTATTTACTGCTGTTTTCGGGCGTTCTTAAGTTGTTTTTTGAGGTTACGAAAAAATGTAAGAGCCAGTCGGACAAAACGGACATCGGATTCATGTTCAGCGTGTCAAAATGGGGAATACATGGATATGCCTACTAGCACTCGACTTTTTTTTGTGTGCCTGTGTTATCATAGAGATGAATAGTGCCGACCCTGCGTTATTGCACACATTTCCGGACCCTAATCATAATCAGTGACATTTTTCTGACAAGTTCTTTTGAATGTTATTTTTTGTGTGACGTTGACGTAACCGAACATACACGGTCATGTAATCCACTGAATACTTAGTCCTGTACTACAGACGTACTTACGATTGCAACATTAACCTGGGTGGGCTGTTGATAAAAAGAAAAAAAACAGGAAATCGTTAATGTTTTCTTGAGAAGCATCCTTGTCTGGAAACAAAGGTATGTTTCGTTCTTGTTGTCTTGTTGGGTCTCGTCACTGGAGTGTACCTGAATGAGATAATAAAACTGAACGCTACTTTCCTGTTATATGCGACTGTTATACGATTCCTCAAGGCTCTCAAAATAAGCGTTTTTTTCAGCGACGACTCTTCATTCTTCCTCCGAATCTCCTACCACCCAGCCATTTCTTTAGATTTGGAAACAGGAAATAGTCGGAGTTGGCTAAATTTGGAGAATATGGTGGATGAGGTAGCAGTTCGTAGCCGAATTTTTGCCACGGTGATTACACACGTATGCACCCGTGTATTGTCCTGATGAAACAACACTTTCTTCTTCGCTAAATACGATCGTTTCTGCTTCAAAACAGTGTCAAATCTGCCCAACAGCTGTGAATAATATTCGACGGTGATTCGTTTTACCCTTTTCAAGGTAATCAATGCTTGGTCTCTGGTGTGGTGTGATGGATCCATGTCTCATCTACGGTAAGGAAACGGCGCAAAAACTCGTTTTGATTGCGGCTGAACATCCCCAAACACTCCAACTTTGAAGTGGTCACACGGTTGTGTTTATGGTCGATCGTGAGCAATCACGGCACTCATCGCGCGGACAGCTTTTTCATATCCAAATATTCATGCAAAATGTGATGCACCCGCTCAGTTGAGATGCCTACAGTCTCAGTCAACTCACGCACTTTCAATCCTCGATCGTCCAATATCATTCCATGGATTTTATCGACGATTTCTGGCGTAATGACTTGTTTCGGGCGACCTGAACGTTCAGCGTCACTTGTACTGGTGCCGCCACAACGGAACTCAGTAAATCACTTTTTAACCATTGATATTGACGGTGCAGAGTCCTCATATTATTTATCAAGCCTCTCCCTGGTTTCGGTAATGTTTTTTTTTTCGCAAAAAGTAATGCTTATTCAGCACATAAAATTCACTTTTTTCCATTTTTGTGGAAATTAACAAGGTTAGCTGCTTTCAATGGCTCTCAAACATAAACTAAATGACGTAGCTTGCTCAAAATTTTACATTAGTCTACCGATAGATGGCAGTTGACGGGAGCAGTGTTGCCATTAAAGTTACTGCGCGGGAAATTCAAAAAGTCTCGGACTCATCAAACCACTCTCGTAGTTCAAGAGTTAATGAAGTCAATCATAGAGTGTTCGATGGATAAATTCTATGGTTATCCGCCTGATTTGAAAGACCAAAAAATTGGTCAATGATAGGGTGCCTCATACTTGTATTTTGCCTTTTAGTGCATTGTTGATGAAATGAAAGCAGATCGTTCAAAATTTTTAAACATTCCTCGTGCCCGCTGTGCGATCCGCATCATTTATATGTATGTGGCATCGCTCGGCGTCGACGCCGTCGATCTGAAGACGGCGTCCGAATGTGAAATCCGTTTCAGATGCTGTGAAACTCCCGTCTCTATCGGTGTAGCGTTGCCTCCATACGGGTTATTTACATCTCTCGTAACTTCGCCGTAGTTAAAAATAGAGTGCGCTTGTTTTCGAGGGAGACTCGCGAACGTACTTTTTTGTATTCGGTGGATCAGTCTTGGATCTTTTGTTCCTGTAATTTATTTCTCGTGGAAAATTTTGTGTTTTATTTTATTGTGACTGACTTCCATTTTAATATGCGGGTCGTAGACCATGTGTACTGCTGAACTAAAAAGATGAGGTGCAGATTTTGGTGTTTGTTTCTGTTGACTATTGTTTTCTTCAACCAAGGTAAGCGGCATAGGATTACTGTTTTTTTTTTCTGTAATATTCTTGTTAGCGAAGTTTGGAAGCATTAGTTTCGGTAGACATTTAAATTTATGTAAACTGGTTGAAAAGTCTTGTCTTTCTATTATCGTTAGAATTATGAATAAACAAATGGTGTATACTTATAATTTACTCCATTGGTCGCTATTTTGAAGTTAGTAACTTGAATGATATGAACTTATAATTTAAACTTGCCAAATGTACTGAAATGAATACAACTATTTAAAGTAATTGTAAGGTAGTTTAGATATACTTATTGACAATTTTTTACTTATTACACCTTACTTTAAGCGCTTACAGAAAAAAAGAGTCTGATTCTAGCAAATATTCTTTTGAAAAAAAGTAATTATTTATCATAAATAAATTTTATTTAAAATGGAAATACATTTACGTATTCTTTCCATACTAGTATTTACTAGATCCAAAAAAACTTTTTTTCTGTGTGTATTTACCGGTGAATTTAATAAAAACATTTATAAACTAATTGTATAATATGTTATCTGTAGCAAAAGTCAGCCTTTACAGTATAAACTAAACTAACCAAAGGGACCAACTTCTTATTTGAATATTCTGTTTATTTAGTGAGGGTCTGATAAGTGAGGGTATATATATATTTATAGGATTTAGAATCCATTTCAGTGAGATGGTTCCTAGTTCAACTATCTCGTCCAAAGTGACATATATTAAAATATAAGTAAATCGGTCAATACATAATATACATACATTAGAAATATCTACGTTATATTAAAATTCAGACTTTTTCTGATTATTGTAGAAATTCTGTATAAAGAAATCTGTCGATTGCGAAATTTTGCGAAATATTTCTATTGCCTTCTTCAGTGGCGCAGCCAGAAAACATTCTTGCGTGAGGGGGGGGGGGCGAGTCTCCCAGTCAAATTTTATTTTCTTTGTAGTAGCATACACAATGATGATATTATTGTGAATTAAAACAAAAATATTGAAAAGTGTGATTTTATTAAGGTCTATTAAACAATGATAAACGTATAAAAACCAAAAAATAATAATACAATCACAAAAACACAGAAACAAAATATTACATTCTAATAACAGTGTAATTGAAAATATAAAACAAAAACAAAAGGATCGAGTTTAAGTAACCGTGTACATGTAATGGTCACTACATGTACAAATAATGTAATAATAAATATGCAAAGGAAGATGCATAAAACGACCATGTTTTTTGTGGTCTGGTGTTATGGGGCCCTGGCCCTCGCCGACTGGCTTTTTACTTTTATAATTGGAAACGAGGATCTACATACCTACATAAATACATACATACGAGGTGTGGCTATTAAATAACCGAACTGCTGTCATAACACTTTTTATTCATTACCAATTACAGTAACAACTTTGTCGCCTTCAATGTACTCCTCTTGGCGATCTCTACACCACTCCATACGACTTTTCCATTGTTGAAAGCAGTGCTGGAAGCCAACTTCTGTCAGCTGGTTCAGAACCTCCGTCGCTTTTGCTTTAACCACATCCACGTGTATTGGCACTTTGTTTTGGGGTCGTAAGTAAAAAACCACCATTCATCACACGTAATCACCGTGTCTAACCAGCCTGGATCAGGGTTAATGTTGTTTAGAATTTCAGCGTAAATGTTCATTCTTGATTCCTTTTCTTCAAGAGCGAGAAATTTTGGCACCATTTTTGCGCAAACTTTGCGCATGCTGAGCGATTCACGCAAAATCTAGCGAACACATTCTTTATCGATTCCTGTTATATTTCAGCAAGCCCTCAGATGCTTAGACGACGATCTTCGCGGATTAATTTACCAATTTTTTCAATGTTCTCTTCCGTTTTTGACGTTGATGGTCGTCCGGGGCGCGGATCGTCTTCGGTCGTTTCACGTCCGTCTTTAAACCGTTTAAACCATTCAAAAACTTTTGATAAAACTGGCTCATGTAGATACAAAGTGTAGTTCTTTTTAGTAGTATGCGGGATACACATTCATTCTCGTACACTTCTTTTAACATTGCATAAGCTTCTGTAAAAGTTTTCCCCAGTTTAACAAGAAACTTGAGATTAATCCTTTGTTCCATCTGGACATTTAACATTTTGTCGACATGTCACTGGTACGTAGACTAATTCAAACGACTGCTATAGTCAAACTGATCGGTCCACTGTCTTGTCCAGCGAGCTCAGGGTGAGGAAAGCATCACCAGTCACAGCTCTGTTTAAATTTGTCGCGACACGCTTGCAGCGCGCTGATAGCAGCATCAGTCAGTTATTCAATAGCCTCAACTCGTACATGGGTATGAAAGATAGAAAAAGGAGTTCTTTGTTATTGATAAATAATTTTTTTTTGAATCTGAATAGTTTTCATTTCCGTTTTGTTTTTATACTGCTTTGTTTTTGAGACATAGTGTTACCGATTTTTTTTTTGTAACAATGTACCCCGTGTTTTTTAACTGAATTTGTAGAGAACTCAAATGTTTTACACAAATAAACATTGAAATATAGTGAGATATCGAAAACAGTTGATATTAAAATGTATTTTATTAACATCCACGACTCGTCAAAATTAGTGTAACAAGATGAGCGTTATTTGCGTTCTATGCGGGTTAGAGATCTGCAGTTTGATAATATTGGTAGCCTAAAGGGTTGATTTCAATTCCACACGCTGTGGCTTAAGGGGTTCCCTGTCTACACCTCAAAAACCACAACCTTGTGCCGAAATTTGAGTTCATAGAATTCTAGCGGCAATTTAGGGACAAACAAGAAGGGCTGAGAAGGACGCTGGGGGGTAAAAATCCCATTCTGGTAACCTCTGGAACAAGTTATAAGCCTTTGGTTGCTGCCCCATTCTTTCAACCATTTTCCAACTCCTTCAGCCACCATCACCCTCTGAAGTTATGTTTGTTTTGCTTGCTTTGACCTCTGTTGGACTGGATATTCAATTAATCCAAATTCTGCTAAATTAATTGGTCTGGGTTGCCAAAATTTGCTTTCGCCCTCATCTCAAGCACCCCTCCAAACAATACCCATACTGACCCCCACTCTTCTGGTTTCACCTCTGTCGGAGGCTGAGTGGGGTTTGCATCAATCGCTAGCATTTAGCTCAATGGAATTGGCCAAGTAAAAGGTCAGAGCAAGCAAAATGAGCGTACGACTTCAGTACATTGAAACCAACCCTACAAACTACTGGCATTTTCAAAGTCTCTGGCCTGAATTGCACCCATTTAAAAAGTGTTATGCTAATTTGGACGAGAAGTTTATAATTAATAATTTTACAGTGTCGTATGGATTGTGATAGACATAAATATAAGTCAAAAAGTCAAATCAATTAAAGCATTTTAACTCAAAATTGTTCTAAAACTTAATATGCTGTTGAATTTCTGCGACCAGATTCGTTTTTTAATGACATAATATTTCATTAAAACATTTTAATTAAGGCTGAAATTTTGCCATTGTAATAACTAATTACTAAATCTCGTAGCGTAACAGGGCCGCATCAGGGGGAACACGGCATTGTATGTGAAATAGTCTATACAAAACATGCAATTAATAATTTAAAATAAGCAATTTCAATAACGGCCAACATAACATAGCGAATTATAGACTGTTCGCGTCTGACATACGAGAGGCCCGAAATGGGTAGAGTTGTGCGCTTGCAATAACATATCATGCCAAAAGAACGCAAAAATAGACAAAATCTATTTCAAACATGGATTGACAGTAATTTTGACTTTTATGGGGAATTACGTATTAGGGGAAATGACCTATTTTGTACTTTTTGTGGAAGAACTATAAATTCTTCAGATAAATCTAAAATAACAAGCGTTTTCTCTTCTAATAACCAGCGTTTTTTCTATGAACTTACAAAAATATTTGTAGCTAGTGACATTCCATTAGACAAATTAAAGAACCCTGTTTTACATGATTTTCTCGAAACCTATACGGGCCAGAAAATTCCACATCCTACTATGTTACGAAACACGTACATTAATCAGGTTTATAGTGATGTAGTGCAAAGAATACATTAAGACATAGTGGTCAATTTTGGTTACTTCATCATAGACGAAGCTATTGGAGCATGTGGACGTGCTGCTGCCATTTTTTATAATTGGCAAGTTACAAAGTGATAGTTCTAGTGCCAGTGATTTATTGGCCTCAAAGATACTAGATAAAACCAATCATGAAACAATTGGATAGTTTGTCAATGAGTGTTTTGGTTATGTATGGCCAAATCAAGATAATTCCGAGAAACTGTTAAAAGTAATAGATAAAGTAATGTTGACTGACACAGCATCATATACACCATAGGAAATTGCACCATTACATATTGGCGATACATGTGTAGAAGAGAATAAATTAGAAGACACCAGTAAGGACAGACAAAGACAGTTAGATGCACCAGTGTTTCATGCTTGTGTACATATTAGAAACGTATGATGTAAAACGTTACCTGCGCGTCAGAAACTGGAATGTGGAGGTACTCAGTAATTTTTCGCAGCTATGGATGTGTACATCGACTTAGCTGTATGAAACGAAATTTTTACGTAATTCTGACTTAAAATTATCCCATACACTTAAAAGAAGTGTACGAACATAATTGTATTTATTTTCAAATTTTTGTATTCCGTAACTAACCGGTCTGCAAGAAAATAAAATTGAAGTTCTATAAAAAATAAAAAGATATAAATATAAATCAACGCGGTTATAAGACGAAAGAAAGAAAAAATGCCTATTGAATAAGTGGTTCAAAATGTCGCCCCTTTATTCTTCGCAAAACCCTAATCTATCGTAAAACTCAGTTATTACGCGTTCTAACATTTCTTAAACGTTCAACAATTTAGGACTTGTACGATTCTGGCCCGTAAATCATTTAAATTTCGTGGTCTTTCATGTTCATATCCGTAAACAGTGTGTTTTATTTGTTAAATATTTGTTTGCATTTTTGAAGTTGAACCGTTTATAAAAAATGGCCCAACGATGGAATCGCCTAAAATACCAACTGCTTACGCAAGGAATACTCAAGTGCTTTTTTTCCGTAGACCAATAACGATGTAATAATTCAATTCACACGTGCGCATTATAATTTATGGGCGGGGCGTCCCGCCTACATATTTTATTGCTACCATATCACGAAAGACAGAGAATAACGCCCATAGAGTTTTAAAATGACATGTCAGTCTGGCAACTATGGATATAATATTTCTCTGTCAGTTCCTCTATCTGTCAGATTTTATTCTTTTCTATCTTAATGATGCTCGGCTTTGAAATCTTGGACGTTCCAATCCTGTATGATAAAAGCAGGAAAGACTTTTTCTCACAAATATTCTTGCATGGAGCACTTTACATGTGCGGTTCCCGCGCTCCACAGGGTAGCTGAAACCATAAGAGACTATGAAAAAAAAATTGTCAAAGCACCTACAAAAAGAGATCTTTTAAGGAGATTTTGGGAGATACACGTTTGCCTCCTGGTTGTAACTCGATGGGGTACTTGGTTGACAGCCGTTGCATACTACGATGAACATTTTGTAAATATAAAAAGGATTATAGGCCGTTTCGACTCCCTCAGAATATACTGCTATAGGTATAGTACAAGACGTGATGAAATTCCAGAGTATTCGGGAAGATATACGATATATTAATAGAAACTACAATACCTTAATTGATACTATATAAAAGTTGGAAAAACACGGATTACAATTATCGTTGTGACCAGTTTCAAATCCTGCGTGATTTTAAAACAATATTAATGCTGCTATCACAAGTTCTCTCAGCATTACGATAAAACACAAATTGCTCTTCAAAAGTCTTTCAAAAGAATCCTGAATACCATATTTTGTGTTAGTGATTGTATGCAGTGGCGGCTCGTGGGTGTGTTACATGGGTAGGCACAGGGTGTGTCAGTAGGATCACTTATTAGCTACCAATGGCGCCGCAGGCGAAAATTTTTAAAATTTTCAAGGTCATGCGTTTTACTGACACTTCAGAATTTCAATTAAAAAATTCTTTTATACAAGAATATAGACTTTCATCAAGAATAATTTTTGGGATTTGGTAGCTTTTTTTAAATAATTATTAGGCACGCATATTGAGGGCTTAAATATATTAAAATAATGGGTGGCAACATGTGAAAAAAATTTGATATAGGTATCTTACCGTTATTTGTAGAGGGAATCAGCTCGCCTGTCCTTATTGTTCACAAAAATGTTAATCGCCTTTTCATTAAAGTCCCGGATTTGTTTCACAAAATTTAATACAATTTATTATTTGGTTTAAAATATGTCTCTTTTTACCCAAATTTTCATTGTGACGTCTTATATTTTCACGATAAGCACTATTAAGCTGTTGCCTTATGTCTACCTTTCCCAACACACTAAAGACTAAGATGTTATGTAAATATGTTTCATTGTAGCTAGCATGTTTCTTAGCTCGTTCATTTAAATGTTTTAAATCACTCACCCATTCTTGAGTCCATGCACTTTGGTTGCCACTCATCACTAAACAAATAAAACAAAACAGTTTGTTTCTTTTAGGACACCCACATAACCACTTAAATCTGTCGTAGACACTACTATTAAAATTTCGTGAATAATTTCGAGATTTTCCTACGTCTGTTTTAGAAATAATCAAATCGGGTATCGGCCTTCCCAACCGTTTAATTTCCGTTCGGATCTCGTATGTAATATCTTTATTAGTCAATAAAAAGTCCACCGAATTCATTTTGAAACGTTTCACAATCAAAAACAGTAAAAACACACTTCTCAGCGAAGAAAATAAACAATCACTAAAAAAAGTCACTCAACAAGGTGCCGTATGATTTTCGAAGATTTAACGACGTCTGTCTCCTGCAATGGTCTCTGCTGCAAATATTACCAGTCACCGAAAAAGCCCGATTAAAAACGATGGCTGGGATACTGTGTGCCCTCGGCCACGCGCGCGAAATGCGACTACGGTGGCTCGATGCGAATTCAGACTACGGTGGCTCGGTGCTCGATCGATAGTCTGTCATATATATGTGATAAAAATCATTATTTGTGGTATAAAGGAATAATAATTAGAATATGAATAGTTTGTCGTATACAATTAATTGATATTATTGTAACAGTAATTTATAGTAAATTAACACAAAAGAAATATTTTCTATTGAAATTTGGGCTGGGCACGTGCCCCTGTGCCCTTTATCACCAGCCGCCACTGATTGTATGAACACCGCAATTCTGAGGATGACTCTTAACCGACATGAAAATGTAATGAGTAAGTTGTTTTGTTACGTAAGACATTAGTTAGTATTGATATGCCGGAATAGCTAAATGACATATTTAACGACTTCAGTTCTGTGGACGCGGTAGAATTCATGTTAGTGAACGAAATCCGAACTTGTTCCTTTCCGCGACTTAAGAGTCTTTACTAATTACCCTATATGACTGTATTACTGGAAAATGTACCTTTTTTAAAGACAATATCGGGCGCGTATTTTTTATTAAAAGTTTGCGAAAAAGGAAGTACGACCTCCCTCTATAGTTGCATTAATCAACAGCTCTTAAATTTGTAACCGTCCTAATCTAGCGAGATAAGGTCCCCTTCACTTCACTTCCGCCCGCGCGACTGGGTGTATCCGAAAATGGCGGCCTTACAATAACAAAAAACTACCCTCTATCAGACACCATCGCCCATTCGCGCTTCTTTTTCACCGTTTCCTTTCCCTTTTCTCGAGTTTTTCGTTTTGTTTTTATCTACGACGCCAGCTTGGAGAGCGTCCGCCGCTTTATTTAACGTGTTTATCGTGGCAGGGTACAGAGCTCCAGGTCACACACAAATAAAGATGATTTGTTCCCGAGGGATAGGGCGCTCTATAAAACCCGGCTGCCCCGAAAATTTACGTTTCGAAGAAGACGGCTGCTAGTGTGCATAAGAAAGTATAGAATCATTTTGTGTATAGCACGCTCTTAATGTGCAGATTTCCACCATTTTCATGTAACAAGACGGATTACACAGGACACAAAAATAAAAGCTGGTTGAGTGTGAGGTGTGACTGTGATTTTTCGACTCAAATGGATCTCCTGAACACAAATATGAGCTAGGCTTAATCCTGTGGGTTTTCCCTTAAGTGAGAAAACCCTAGAAAACGCCGTAGCATCCAGGTATGTGTAGCAGATTATAGCAGATATAGCAGGAAAAATTCGTGACCAAACAAATTCAACCCTTTATAACCCTTAGGGTAAGTACAACTCACAAAACTCTGAAGAAACATGGATTTTATGCGATGATATCAGACGTCCAGAATCATACAACTCATTGTCAGTGTTAGCTAATGTGACCCCATAACCCGGCCAACCTGTAACCCCAAAACTCCATAACCCAGGGAAAGCAAACTTATATAATTATGTAACCCCAGGCGTGCAGGCGAATATTTATAGCAGTTTATAGAATATTTATACAAGGATTTTATGGTTATAGAAGTTTGGTCAGTCGAGGTTATACAGGGTTTGTCCGGAAAGTAATGTGAGTGAATTTTTTTTCCCGAGACTGTACGCGCCAGCCCGCGCTTTACGTGCTGGGATTATGGTGGGGGGATCTGGCAACAAGATCCAATAAGCGTCAGTTGGCTACCGGTCGTTGTAGCGGTTGCATCACTCGTTCTTTGAGAGTCGTTACAGTGACCCGGTGCAAGAAAACATGCAACGTTCGCTTGAGCAACGGATGGCGATCAAGTTTTGTGTGAAACTGGAGAAGAGTGCTGCGGAAACCATTCCAATGTTGAAGAAGGCTTTCGGCGTCGATTGTATTTCGGACAGGAATTTTCCGGTGGCACAAGGCCTTCGCAGAAGGTCGGGAAGATGTCCACGACGAGAACCGCGCTGGACGGCCATCAACCTCCAGTTCCGACGTAGAGTTGCCACCTCAGAGAGACCGCTGACCCGGAGATTGGTGTCCGCGGCGTGGGGAGGGGGGGGGGGTAAAGCAGCGCACAGTATTTGAAGAAGGCGATTATTGTGCCGAATAGTGTGTTTCGTTGAGTTGTGTTGAATACGATCTTCGTGGCGTAATAAATACTATTTATAAATTAAATAGATTTTAATTAATTAATTTAACATTAAATTAACATTTTAGGTTACATTTTTTGGTGATGCTCATATTTCCTTCTTGTTTTATTATTAATTTCTTCCTATTCTGTGTCCTGTAAAAAAATATTTTGAAATTGTGTATAAAATATTGTAATAAATACATCGAATAATTATACCTTGTGCTTTTTCCATTGATATTTTTCATTTGCATGGGCTTTTTTTAAGAGATTCACTTGGTTTGGTTGTCTCTAGATTGCACTATGTACCGATACTCCCCTCTAAAGACAGAAACGCGCAAGAATTCAAACAAATAATTGATTATTTTAAACGACATATACATGAAACTATTATATATGATTCACAATTATATAAATTTATAGATACAAATTTCAATTTTAAAGCTGACCCGGAGAATAACGTAAGAAACCCGGAGCCCGGAGATACTTCGTGGAAACCCGGAGTCTCCGGGTCATTTTCATGGAGGTGGCAACTCTATTCCGACGACAATGTGAAACGTGTGCGTGACTTGTTGAACACTGACCGTCGTTTAAGTGTCCGTTTAATTTCCGAAACATTAGACATTACGAAAACCAATGTTCACGAAAATGTGTCGGAGTCTTTAGGAATGAGGAAGGTGTGCGCGAAGCTCCTGCCAAACGTGCTAACGGACGATCAAAAAGCGAGGAGCGTCGAAACCTGCCAAGAACTTTTGGACACAACCCCGCTTTCCTTGATGACGTCATTACCGGGGACGAAAGTTGGGTCTTTGAATACGATCCGGAGACGAAGAGGCAAAGTGCGGAATGGCACACGTCGAGCTCCCCTCGCCCCAAGAAGGCCAGGATGTCCAGGTCAAAGATCAAGACAATGCTGATTGTCTTTTTTGATTGCCGGGAATTGGTCCATCATGAGTTCGTTCCGCAGGGGACAACCGTAACTGGAAAGTTTTACGTCGAGGTGCTGAAGCGGCTGAAACGCAGGGTGAATCGCGTCCGCCCAGACATCTCAAAATCCAGGAAGCTTCACCACGACAATGCGCCTTCGCACACCTGCTTCCTCGTGACCGATTAACTCGTCAAGGCAGGCATCACCGTTGTTCCCCAGCCTCCCTACAGCCCCGATGTCCCCCCCCCCCCCCAGACTTTTTTCTGTTTCCGCGCCTCAAAACCCCAATGAAAGGACAATATTTTGGGTCGGTGAAAAACATTCAGAAGGCTTGCACCGACGCTTTAAAGGCGATTCCGGAAAACGATTACCGTGCGGTTTTTGATGCGTGGAAGACCCCTGGAACCGATGTGTGGACGCAGGAAGAATGTATTTTGAAGGTTTCTAAAGATTTGTACACATAGAACCAATAAAACCCATTTTTTAAAGCTCACTGACATTACTTTCCGGACAAACCCTGTAGAGTTATGCAGTTTTGGGGGTATAGTGTGGACGGGTTATGGAGCCAACTGATACTAACTTATATAATTCTATACGTCTGATGTATAAAATTCATGTTTCCTCAAAGTTTTCATACTTACTCGTAAGCCTCGGGTTATGGAATTATTGAGACAAGAACTACAAAATGAACTACACTTTGTATGTTTCCTCAGATTTTCGTAGTTGTACATACTCGCACAGCCCACGTTATGGGGTCATGCTGTTTTGGGGTTCAGCATGGTCGGGTTATGGGGTTACATGAGCCAGTTTTCTCAAAATTTTGTAGTTATACACACTCGTACACCTCAGGTTATGGCATTATGTGGAGTTATGGCCATAATGTTGTTGGATTATGGGTTATTTGAGATTAGGGTAATTTGCTCTCCAATCTTCAAGAAACATGGATTTTAGATCTACAGATCCTCAGGGTATGGGGTTATTGAGTTTGAGTTTATGGATTACTACACAATATGTGGTTTTCTAATGATTTTTCTCATCCAGGGGAAAATCAGAAGCGATAAGGTTAAACCAAGCCCAAATTCAAATGTAGGAGGTTCATTTTAATGGAAAAACGAAATTAATATCTCTCGCTCAACCAACTCTTTTTGTGGTACCGTGTTTTATATTATCAAATTTGTGTTCTTACAAATGCCTGTGCAAATCGAACAAGTGCATTCAAGTTTAAATGTGGCGCCAAAATTAATTTCATTTCATGAATTTTTAGACAGATCTGTATATTATTATATTTGATTTAAAACCTTTTGTTTGCATTAAGTCTTTTCATAATTATTGTACCAATTAAGTAGAGTTTAGGTTTTTCGGTGGTTTAAGGCATTCTCAGAAGGAGTAGAGTCGATTGAAGATGAACCATGCGGCAGAAGGCCTTCATTTTCAAGAACCGATGAAAATGTCGATAGAATACGGGATCTTCTGCATTCAGATCGTCAATTGACGTTAAGAAAGATCGGGGAAGAGTTAAATTTGAATCACACTACTGTTCATCGAATTTTGATTAACGAATTGGGGATGAGAAAAATCTGCGCAAAAATGGTTGCAAAAACCTTTCGCAGGAACAAAAGGACATCAGGGGATAAAGGTATCTTGACTTTTTGGAATTGATTGAAATTTATCCCCATTTTATGGAAAGTGTCATTACTGATGATGAGACTTGAATGTTTGAGTACGATCCAGAGAACAGTGCCAAAGCAAGGCATAGCACACCTAAAGCTCTCCAAGACTCAAAAAAAGCAAGAATGAACAAGTCGAAGATCAAATGCATGCTGATTTGCTTTTTTGATAGCCAGGAAATAATCTACAAAGATTTTGTGCCTCCAGGCCAAATACTAAATCAATACTTTTACGGAGAGGTTCTTGAAAAAAAGGGTCATCACGATAATGCGACAACATAAGAGACATAACATAATAACATCACAAAATAAGAGACCAAAGGTTTGAAATATCAGATGCAAATCTGTGAAATGTCATTCCTAGGATATTTTCCTAGTTTACTCGGCAGTGCCGTATGCCCTCAGTACTGTTATATAGTTTATATAGACCAATCGGTCGAAACCATTTATGAAAAGTATAGGGTTTTGAAGAAATGACTGATTTTTGAAAATTTAGACTTTTAACTAATAGACTTATGGCGGACTTGATGAAAATATTTTCAAGACGGCTATATTTCCGGTTATACCGGAAGTCAGCATCAACTTCCTTATTTTGAACGGAATGGTACCTTTTTTTATTCCAGATTTCGATTATACTTATTATTTAAGTGCATTTTCATGAGATATTCCTATACCTATCTTTTACCGGTTTTGAGTTATTTCCGGTTTTTTTGAAATTTTATTAATTAGCGCCATAACCTTTGAAATTATTTGTAGTGGTCATTTTAGAAAATTAAGTATCAGAATTAGCATTGTGTTTAGTAAAATTCTATACACCCTGTACATAATTGAGAAATAATAAAAGCTTGCTGCATAGCTTTAGGATTCTACTAAACACAATGCTAATTCTAATACTTAATTTTCTAAAATGATCACAACAAATCGTTTCAAAGGTTATAGCGCTAGTGAACAAAATTTCAAAAAAACGGATAGAATCGAAATATGCAATAAAAATGTCCCATTCAATTTAAAATCAGGAAGTTGATGCTGACTTCCGGTATAATCGGAAGTGCAGCTATCTTGAAAATATTTACATCAAGTCTGCCATAGGCCTATTAGCTAAAGTCCGAATTTTCAAAAAATTAGTCATTTCTACAAGCCCGAATACTTGGTTTCAATTAATCACCCTGTATAATAGTGTTTAATTTCTAGATTTTAAGTTTGAAGGACAGGTAACTGTTACAATTAAACGCAAATTTTAACACAAGAAACGAAATAAAATCAAATAAATTTTTTGCTTCTTGCACAGTGATTTCAATATGACCGACTGACATTAAGTGTACCAATGTGAGAATATATGCATTCCCTCTAGTCTATTCTCGGTGATTATGAATTATACAATAACAGTGACATCAATAGCGCAATTTTCTTAATAATAAAAATTTCTGAACTTCACAGTTCTAACAGTAAAAATTCAACACATGTGTGATCGATTCCACCGCAAAGGTTGAGGACTTTTTTATAAGACTACATTTCAAGAAAAGGTGTGCTAGAAACTTTGAGACCTTATGTAATTTTTCTAGCACTCTAGAAAAATGGCAGTTAAATCAGTTCAACTTTTTTCAACAAATTTGGCTTCTGTTACAAGATGAAATATTCAGTTGCCAGTGCTATCACTGTATCCCTTTTGCAATGTTAGTCGTGATATAGGGACGATTCGGTTCGCAACTATGCTAATTAGTTGTATCTCTGGCAGTTTGGCGCGAGTTCTCCGTGTCTGCAACGCGGAAAGAGCACCCCCCATAAAGTTGAGTAAAACTGTAATGTACCCAACTTGGAAATTAAGCGCCGAATGCAATTAGTGTGGCTTATGTTTAATAACACAACATCGCCCAAGCGTAGACGTACGGGCTACATCCTCCATGCTAACTTGATTTTCTCGTTCCCCTTTAAATAGCAAAGAGACGGCTGCCTAAAAGATTTATTTACACTTTGATTTTGGGGGGAGAATTTCCACGAGATGGCTGCGTCTCGGTAATGTTTAGAGACAACCTCAGGATTTTAGATGTACTTAATTGTTGATCTTACTTTAGAGGTCTATAAAACCGGTTAATCTGGGTTAGATCTTACACGATTAGTTCTTAGTATTCATTACATACCCCAACTGCCAGATCGAATAGGGTCGATTACCCCGTTCAATGAATATACAAATGGCCATTAATATTTCGACGGTACCAATTCAATATGTCGTAATTCGGACTTTGCCGTCATTGGAAAATCCCGCCAGTTGGGATGTTTTATGTCTATTGCATATGCAGTGGTGGATTTACAAATTTGCCGCCAGTAGGCTATTCAATTTTTGCCGCTCCTACTGACCTCTGAAATTCGATACCCTAGTTCGCAATCATATTAATTACATTTTATTCTTTAATTATTATAATTTATGGAATTGTGTGAATGGACTTAGTAACATTTAGGTACATGGAGAATGATAGTAATGATTAATAAAAAAAATGAGTAAATATTACTACTAAATTTAAATTGTAATATTGAAACGCTATTGGAATATTTTAAAAATTCATGATCACAACAGTATATTTCACAGAGCGTTTAGTAATTTTTCATATACAGACGTTGGAGTGTTCAGTATACTGCACAGTACTAAAATATTGATATTTTTGTTAAATTTTCGAGACTCATTTTCTCTATGTATATAATAATGTTTTTTTTTATTTCTGTAAGACAAAAATTTTTGGGCCAATTTTGCCGCCCCCCTAAAATCTGTCGCCCTAGGCTTCAGCCTACTCAGCCTGCTGGTAAATCCGCTACTGTGCATATGTCTTTTAATTATTATTGGATTCTGGTGTTTTTAAACGTATCCTGGTGTTTTTAAATGTTATAAAAATTTGGTCTTTATATTCTTTTACAACTGAAGAAGAAGGGTTTTTTTTCAGTTCCTGAAAAGTGACCATTCTTGAGTTACGACCAGTGGCGGTGCGTGATATTTCAGTTAGCCATATCTTGAAAACGACGCATGGGACCCACTTCACTTTTTAGGTGATGACTATACACCTCCTACAGAAAGGATTTATAGTAAAAAATCGTCAGCAAAGTTTGCGAAAAAATTTTCAAAAATACTGGAGCCTCCCTGGGTTCTCAAGTAACGCTCTGTGGGATATTTGCAGTATATTTTTTTCATAATCTAGAGACAAATATAAGGAGACGTTTTTCGATTTGTTGCAAAATATTTTTTTTTTCAAAAAAGTTATGGCCATTTTAATTTTGGATAACAAAATGTTCCTATAAAATTAAAATTAAAATGGCCATAACTTTTTGAAACAAAAATATTTTGCAACAAATCGAAAAACGTCTCCTTATATTTGTTTCTAGACTATGAAAAAAATATATACTGCAAATATCCCACAGAGCGTTACTGAGAACCCAGGGAGTGCTCCAGTGTTTTTGAAAATTTTTTCGCAAACTTTGCTGACGACTTTTTCACTATAAATCCTTTCTGAAAGAGGTGTATAGTCATCACCTAAAAGTGAAGTGGGTCCCATGCGTCGTTTTCAAGATATGGCTAACTGAAATATCACGCACCGCCACTGGTTACGACATATTGAATTGTTACCGTCAATTTATACTAGGGGTGATGACGATATTAGAAAACTAATTATCCGGCTATAAATGCTAAGGTACTTAGTTGGTTCAAAGGTAGTTAGAATCACTTTTTTATAACTAAAGCTGCCATACAGCAACACGACACATAGACAAACATAGACAACTCGCGTAGCATGCGATGGCGGTTGCCTCAGTTTACCGATGACGAGAAGCCAGTTGCGCGATTGATTTGATTGCAATAGTCCCGTGTCAGCTGGTGCTGTTGTACAATCCCCGATTTATGTAGTACATCGTTATAAATTGTAGCAGTTGCATTGTTTTTGTTACTAGTTGTTTTTGTGTATTACACATATGATGCGTACACCTCAGTGGCCCGTCCCTTTCCTGTCAGCTTGATTTATACCTGTAACATTAAGAAATAAAATTGAGTCGATTTCAATCCAAAAGGAGTACTTCCAGAACCTGTTGACTCCCGTATGTGTCAAAAAACGTAGACAATAAGCGTACACAATATGAGTTGAAAAAATCAGTATTCAAAAAGTAAGTAATGATACCTACAAAAATATGCAGAAGTTTCAAACCTTCACATAAACAATTACAAAAGTTATTAACAAATTAGGATTAAAAAAGGTCTAGTTTTTTTTTTGCAAATAACTTAGATCTTCTAACCTTCTTTTGCAAAATACTTAGAACTTAAATTAGACTCTATTAATATTTAAGAAATTAAAAAAAAAGATTCTTAAAAAATAAGTAATCTTCAATAAAAACACATTTTACACGGTAGCTTGATTACACAGACACATAAACACAAATCCAGAGAATACCGCTCTCCTTCTACGTTTTTCAACCGCTGTTGTGCTGAATCAAAATGTCAGGATGTATTTACGAATATCAGTTTTTCCCCTAGGAACAAAAATCCATATGAAAAACACTAAATCACACACCATGTCATATACTTGACGAGCTGGTGACTGTAATGTTACTGGGACGATCTAACAATAACTCTAAGCCTTAGAAATCTTCAGCCTTACGACACATATACTCAAAACCCTATCACCACAAAATTCTTAATCTCAAAAACCCTACATAAATATGTGTTATGCAACTCTTAGAGCACAGCAAATGATGAAGCATGAATATAATCCAATCATGACTCTCAACTTGATAGCCTTCAAATTCCAAAGCTGTGTAATCCCATAACCTCATAACCTCCAAACCTCAAAAACCTTATAAGTAAGTCCTGCGAAATCTGGAATACAATAACTTGATGAAAAGGCATAAATATGATCAAACCCATAGACCTAAAAACCCATCGCTATGAAATTTCATAACCGCAATTTGAAATCCATTAATCTCAAAAACCTTATATCTAGGACCTGTGAAATTTAGCATGCAACAACCTAATGAAGAGGCGTGAATATGATCCAATCATATCTCTCAACTCCATAGTCTCGAAATTCCATATATTCAAAATTCCACAGAAGGGGATTAATTATTTATTGAGGCTAACAAAAAACTAAAAAGTTTTTGTTCTGGGAGTTGGGACTTTTTTCTTGGAAATTTCTTCTTCTTTAAGAATATTTTTCTAAAATTCCTTAACTATTGGTGGTTTCTAAGATATTTGCAAAAAACTAAACCGCCCTTTTTGTTTCAAATCTTAATTGGTTTGTGGATTTGAAACTTCTTCCATTTTTGTAGATGTCATTACGAGTACAACGAGCCCTCACTCATATTTTTACTAGCAGTAGCAAGAATTAACACCATTTTGAACCAGTGAACCAGATTTTAACTGTAAAAAAAGGCTGCAGGCTGTGAGCAAAACTCTACCTTACCATAACTTCAAAGCCCCGAGTTCTCGACAGACTCTGAATCTATGTTTTGAAATCTGAAAAACCATACTGGAGGTCTATTTTTATTTACATATATACAAATCTATAAAATCCTCATTTTTCAAGATAATCGATTACACTTTTTTTTTTTAATTTAAAGGGTATCGAAAACTGCTTCTGACCCTACTGTCGCTTTTTTTCGGTGCATGGTCTGTTGATGCATGCTTTTTTATACCCCCGAAATTCAATATGATAATTTAGCGATTTTTTTTTATTTAAAATCTGATCTACAGCGTTCAATGGGACTCTTTAAACCCCCCATATGAGAAATTTGAATAAAACATATACAAGGTGTTTCTTTCTATATGATTTCAAAAGTTGAGCAAAATATCGAGCTTGAGAGCCAATAGACGAGTCAAGGTTTCATGGAATTATGTCAAGACAGTTGAATGCTATCAAGAATCACTTAAACTTTATTTTGACCTAATTGTCCTAGACAAAAAAATAATTTTGGTCCACTATGTATAGGTTTATAATATGCACCTATAAAAAAAGTAGTAGACCAAAATAGTTGTTTGTCTACTACAGTTCAAACGGTCAAAATTATATTATTGTATCGAATCTTATTATCTCATCTCATTGACGAATCTTAAAAGCGGCGGTAGGGTCAGGGGAAGCAGTTTTCGATGCCCTTTAAATAAAAAAAAGTTTAGTCGATTATCTTGGAAAATGAGAATTTTACAGATTTGTACATAAATAAAAGTAGACATCCTGTATATAACCTCGAAATTTCGAAAAGTTTCTGGGACCGACTCGATTATCCTATTCTGAAGTATCGTTTGTTTTGAAGCCTCCTTTTCTTTATATTGTATTCCAAGGAATACCGTAAGACAATAAAATATAGATTCATTGGCCGAAAAAAATAACACAGAATAAATACTCAGTTTTAAAGGATCTGTACAGAGTTTTGACGAAACCAACATATGGGGCATTTCCAAGTGAGGTCAAAAAAAAATTATGTTTGCAACATATCACAATCGATAATACTTGCTAAAAAACTAACTAAACTAACGTGGTTTTAGTGTATTTTCTCATCCTGTGAGATAGTAAATGGTAAGTGAATAATTAATTCCAAGGTCGTCAGATCTAACGTCAGATTTTCAAAAAACAAAATGGCGCATCCAGTATGGTAGTCAACTTTTAAAAAATGGCTAAATTTTGAAATTTAAGAAATCCCATCGTATTCTATGGGAAATTTTCTACGTTAGATTCGTAATTAGCGACCCCAAAAACCTTGGAATATATTATTCACTTGCTATTTACTATCTCACAGGATGAGAAAATACGCTAAAACCACGTTTTTTTCACCTTTTGGGCCGTTTTTTGGGCAGTTCCTGGTCGACGCCCATTATGAAGTAAAAATTAATGGAAAGCACAAAAAAAAAGAAAGAAATTGAAAAAAAAAATTGAAAAAAAAATCGTGTCACTTTTCGAAATTTCGATTTTAAACTTTCAATCCTTAAAATAAAGGTGAAAACTACCCCCAATAATTTTGAAAATATTTTTATCTTATTCTAGGCAAAAAAAAACATCGAAAACCATTGCAACCTTCTTTTTAATTTTTTTCATTTTTTTAATTGAGAAAGATTGAAATTTTAGAGTCGAAACGAAAATTTGCATTTTCTCACCCTCACCATCCCTCTCCTTGTGGCTCAAAAAATCTATTTAGCGAAGTTAGTTTTTTAGCAAGTACTATCGATTGTGATATGTTTCAAATAGATTTTTTTTGACCTCACTTAGTTGGTGTGAAATACCCCATATGTAAGTAAATTTTTTTCTAGACATAGTTTCCACTTGTTATAAAAAAGTGTAATGTAAAATATATTTGTTCTCATACTAGCACCAACTCAAGTGTCAACAACAGAACTGAAAATTATTCGATATCAGTTTTCTTTGTTATGCCAACCGCCCGTTTGTATTGAAATACATTTGTTTCTCGTCCTCTTTCGAATTATCCCTACGGTAGTAGATATGCATACTCGGAGAGACCAATTACAGATAACGCCAATAAAAATAGGATTTTATGGCATTGGGAAACATTCAGTGGCATCGGTAGATATATATGACAATTGGCTACGCTACCCCATTGATGATACCTATCGAATATAACCCCTTTTGTACTTCCAAACGAGATTTATATTATAGCCGGAGGAATAATACTCGTCGTTACTCGTGTTGTTTTTGAGTTTCATGTTTTATTAGCAGGAAGTTAACAAAAAGAGTTGTTTGGAGTTACCAGTCGCGAATATTGACTTCATATATTAGTCTTTATCAAATTCATGGATGTGCTTAAAAATAAACTGCATACATATCTATTTTTCCGATTAAACATGGACACACATTGACGTGTTTACTACTGCAGTTGGAATAAAACTTTACGTATGTACCTAAGTTTATCGATTTGATGCCCTGAATAGTTCATAATCTATCGACCTTTTTGAACAAGTTTTCGATTATTTTTGTTAATAAGTTTTTCCAACTCAGACCTTCGCGCTATTTGATAAACAATAGATGAAAGGCGGGTTGAGACCCTATTAAATGATTTTAGAAGTGGAGGCACCGAAAATTTCCCTAAGGATCCACATCAGCGTTCATTTTTAAACAAGTGTTAATCTGAGAATAAAAAAAATGCACGTTTTTTTACTCTTTTCGACTATTTTCCACATCCTGAACACTTTTTTAATGTTAATTTTGATGTACGACTAATAATACTATGATAAAAACTGAAAAACCCCGACATTTTTCGGAAAGTCGGAGTGCAAATGATAAGACATCAGCACGCATGGGCGTAGTCAGGGAGGGGGGGGGCAGAGCTAGATTCAAAGAAACGAAATTTTAAATAAATAAAAGAAAAAAATAAATACCACTTAAATTTCCCGGGCATAAGGATCGTACGCAGCGCATGTGTGAATATGTAAACGCTGTTCTTGATTTAGCAGTCACCTCAAGTAGGTTTTCCATACGTCCGGATTTACCCGGACATGTTTGGGTTTTTAGTATCAGGGGAAATCCGGCCAGAATTTTGAAAAAATGTCCGGGAAACCTGGACTCAGTAAAAACAACTTTGTTGAATATTTTAATCGCTACGATGCCACATCTCTAGTATAATGCCTGTTCTGAGTTTTATGACTAATGTCACCGGAAAATTTTTCCATCCTGAACGAAGTTCAGAAATCAGAGAAATATCACGTAGATTAGTTATTTTTATACAACTTGCTAACTGCGTTTTTTTTACCAAAGAATATAGGTTTTATTTTTTCACCAGAGAAGAGAGATTTGTGTTCTGTGATATTGATATACCATTTACCTTAATAATAAGCATATATTCATGTATTTTTTGCGTTAAAACGTATTTTCTAATAAAACAAATAAATTCTTAACTGTTTATAATTTTATTTGCCTATTAAAGTACATAACTAAATTTATGGAATTATTATGGCATTTTTCGGCAAAGTCCGGATTTTGTCCGGATTTCAGGGCTCACTTGTCCTGAATTTCAAAAACCCTTTATGGAAACCCTAACCTCAAGTCAGCTGGTTTGCACTGACTTGTTGAAGCTTCTTGAAGCTGTGCTATACACGATAAGTAAAGAAACGGTGGTTGAGCTATCCTAAAACGAAATCCGCTCGCAAATGGGGAAATTTCATATTAAGTAAAAGGTGTCATATTAAGTTTTAGTTATAATTTAAGCTTGATGATCATCGTTTGAGTGTTCTTTATATACTTCAAAATGGATATCAGAAAGTTTTTTAATAAGCTTGATTTTTGAGTTTTTAAACGAAATTGATTTCTTCAGAAATTTGAAGCGCTTCTTTATTTATATGTATATGTTTTTATGTGTGTGCATACAGTGTTATGCATATATTCCTGGTCTTGGCGATAGTTGTTTTCCTTTTCTATCGCAATTGAATTGCATGATGATAGAGCAGGACTGGAAGGACAATACATATCGAAAAGACCAGGCATATATGCATTAGACTGTACACAGAAAAAAATCCTACAACTCGCAATCGTGAGATGCAAAGTAAAAATTCACTTGGAAACTTGGAAATCGTTTTTCAGATGACAAAAATCCTGCTTTCGCATTACAGTTTTTGCACCCGTTGGACACCTTGAAAGAGTTAAAAATAACTAACGTTAAAAAATAATAACGTAACTAAAGATATTGCCGCCTTTTACAATATACCTGACCTACCAATCGAGACAGAGCTGTGGTTTAATCTTTGGAAAAATTAGAACTTGCAAAAGGAAGAGCTCAAAGCACTTGATCTTGTCGATATCTTGAAGGAAACAGAGCAGTTTTTTCCACACTAGGCAGGCATTGATGATTTGCCTTGCACAGTCATGCACGACTGCAATCATAGAAAGGACATTCAGTACTCTAAGACGTGTAAAGAGATGGCTTAGATCGACCATGATACAAGACGTGTAAGTATCAATTTTCTGGGGTCGCTGAACACGAATCAGACCCCAGTTTTCCTCGTTTATCGCTAGTTTTTTTCTAACCTCAAAAAAACACATTTTACACGGTAGTTTGATTACACAGGTACACAAAGCCAAAGAAGACCATTCCCTTTCTGCGATTTTCAACGCGCTGAATCAATGTTATGTAGTCTGGATCAGTTCTTCTGGATCAGAAAAATCACTATGAAAACATAGGGATTTTTCTTCGTAGAGGAAGAACTAATCCACTAAATCACTAAATCAGAATCCATGTCATATACTTGACGAGCTTCAAATTGCAATGTTACTGAGACGATCTAACAACAACCCTAAGCCTCAGAAACTTTCAACTCTACGACACACATACTCAAAACCCCATAACCTCAAAAACTTTAACCTCAAAAAACCTATGTTCCTCAGTAAATCTATGTTCTGCAACTACTAGAGTGCAGAAAATGATGAAAAAGTATGAATATGATTCAATCATGCCCTTCCGGAAATCTTGAAATGAGATTATGAAATTTCACAGCTATGGAATTTCGAAGCCATGTTGTTTCGAGACTATAGGGTTGAGAGATATGATTGGATCATATTTAAGTCTCTTCAGTAGGTTGCTGCATACTAACTTTCATAGGTCTTAGATATAGGGTTTTTCAGATTAATGGATTTGAGATAGATGTTATGCAATTTCAGAGCAATGCGCAATCTCAATAAAGAAAATTGACAATCGTAAATGCATCCTTTCCTCAGAACTGTAAAGCAAATGCGTTACCGAAATAATCTTAAGTCGCTCCCAGTGCGCCATGGCAAATAATAATAATAGCCACCCCTTCCCCGCACAGATCCCTGAGAGGACCTCTGGGGTTACTCTTCGGAGTAATTATAGGGTGAGTATTATTATTATTATTATTATTATTATCCTGACCTCACATTTTGATTCAGCGTTTTGAAAACCGTAGAAGGGGAATGGTCTTCTGTGGCTTTGTGTTTGTGTGTCTGTGTAATCAAGCTACCATATATGTGTTTTTTGAGGTTAGAAAAAAAAAAACTAGCGGTAAACGAAGAAAACCGAGGTCTGATTCGTCTTCAGCGACCATAAAAACATGCAGTAGACTGGGTCTGTATTTCCGCGCATTGGAAAAACTTTTGTGGTCCTGTGCTATTCTAGTACTTTGAATAATAGTGACATTATTGTAGTAACTAGTAACTAGATTTAAAATGTTTCAATAAAACAAAAATACTTTTTAATATTTTGTTCGAGTGTCATTGCTGGAAGAAAATAAAAAATCAGACAAGTACTTAACTTGTTTCTAAAAAACTGCAAGAAAATGTAATTTGTGATATTGCAGAAGATAATATTCAACTTTGACAGTACCTCTCGTTTTAGCATATCCCTTTGCAAGTCGAATATATCATTGTACATGGGACGTCAAGTCGTTTGACAATCAATTACATGCCTTTGTTTTACAGTCTTTTTTGCATCCGCATTTAAGTAGGACTTATCTTACGGCTGCTCAAATTGCGGGAAGTGTTATCCACTTTAGGCAACAGATCTTGGCGTCTTACCCATCCCCACTTTAAAAACTAAAAGTCAAACTACCGGCAATGTATGTCCTTTCTGATAACACAAGCCGACAAAAATTTCGAAATAATTATAAATAAACAAATTGCAGAAAACGCGTTTTTTACCCTGTTTTTCGTTCAGTCTTTCTGAAAATTTAGATATAGGGGTTTTGCAGGTCGCTGATTACGAATATATCCAGATACAAAATATATGACCCGAACCCACAAACCCCAATGGAGTCAATATTGCCACATTCTCGTTTCGCGACTCTGGGCTCGGCTAAGAGCCGTAAAATATATTATCCAATAAAGAAATTCACATTTTGTCGTTTTGACGAATGAGAGTTAAAGTATTGTATATGTACAGTTTGAAGGTTTGGAGGTTGAAGGCTTGAACTTTGGTGATATTAGGGTTTGAAGATTTGGTGTTTGTCGGTTTAAGGATTGTGGATTTAGGGATCCTAAGTTTGAAGTTTGTGAGTTAGATGTTTTGTAGGTTTGTGGGTTTGGACCATTTATTTCGTATCTGGATTGATACACAAAACATTGTGATGAACAAAGGGCTACCTATTTGATGCTATTCTGAGCGTTAAAAAAAGTTAATTAAAAATATATATTTTTAATAAATTAGTCTGCTATCTTGCGTCCGCCATATTGAATTAAAAAAAATACAATTCGTAAATAACCCCTGAGTGTAAATTTTATGAAGTAAAACAAAAAACTTTAATGAACGTATATTATGTTTAATCTTTTAGTCCGCCAACTGGATTTTGAAAATATGAATACTATATGATAATGGAAAATTTGAATGCGAATTCGTAATCAGCGACCTTCAAAATCTCTATATTTAAATTTTCAGAAAGATTGGACGAAAAACAGAGCACATAATCATTTTTGCAATTTGTTTATTCATAACTATTTCAAAATGGGATTCCTCGAAGAAGAAAAAAGTATATTTGGATAAATCAAAATGGGTTTTGAGGGGCAAGAGTAGCTCGTTCAGATTTTGTAAACAATACCTTGTACCTAGTGATTTGCCTAGCCTAAAATGTGACTAAATTTGTCTACCTAAAATGTACCTAGTAATGTGACATAACCTCAAATATATCGAAAAACCGAGATTTTTGGGCTTTTAAGTTAGAATATCTCGAAAAACTGAGTCACCAGATTCTGTGGTCAGATTCGGAGTCAGCACGTTGGGAACCTTCGGAAAAGTATACTTTGGTTTGTGGTAAAAATTTTTGTCGGCCTGTGTAATGATCGAAAATGTAATAAAAGTTAAAAAGTATATTCAAAACCTAAGTTGCTAAATGAAAAACTACACAACAAACTGACAGACGAATCGCTCAAGTGGTAAAATAGAATCCTTCTAATTTATCAATTCAAGTAAAAAAAACAAATAAGCTTAGAAATAACTTCTTACCCATCCCCACACCCACTTCCACTTTAGAAACTAAATATGTACGAGGTGTGTAAATTAAGTAACGAGACTGATTTTTTAAAATTTGTTTATTCGAATAGAATTACAATTCAGTATTGTCTCCTTTAAAATAACTTCCTTGGGAAGCCACACAGCGCAGTGCAGTGTTGGAACTCATATACTGGAATAGCCTTCAGTTGGTCGGTGACAGCCGTTTGAATGTTTTCTAGGGACCCAAAATGACGTCTTTTGAGGTGATTTTTCAATCTCGGGAAGACAAAAAAGTCACAAGGACTCAAGTCAGGCGAATAAGGAGGCTGAGGAGCCACAGGAATGTTTTTACTGGTTAAAAACTTGGTTACTGAAATGGCTGTGTGGCAAAGCGCATTGTCGTGATGCAACATCCAGTTGTTCTTGATGTTTGGTCTCACATGCATGACCATTTTTTGAAGTTTTTTAAGAACCCCTCTGTAAAAGTATTGATTTATTGTTTGGCCTGGAGGCACAAAATCTTTGTGGACGCAAATCACACGCATTTGATCTTCGACTTGCTCATCCCTGCTTTTTTGGGTCTTGGAGAGCTTGAAGTGTGCCATTCCATGCTTTGGCGCTTGGTTTCCGGGTCGTACTCAAACAAGAAAAGACTTCGAAAAGGTCGATTACTGGTGAAAAGACCCCAAGTCTTTTCACTAGTAATGACACGTTCCATAAAATGTGGATCATTTTCAATCGATTCCAAAAGTCGAACACCTTTCTCTCCTGATGTAATTTTGTTCCTGCGAAAGGTTTTTTCGAACAATTTTTGCGCATATTTTTCTCATCCTAAATTCGTTAGTCAAAATCTGATGAACAGTGGTGTGATTCAAATTTAATTCTTTCCCGATCATTCTTGTCGTCAACCGACGATCTGAATGCACAAGATCCCATATTGTATCGACATTTTCATCGGTTCTTGAAGATGAAGGCCTTCCGCTGCATGGTTCATCTTCAATCGACTCTATTCCTTCTGAGAATGCCTTAAACCACCGAAAAACCTGGGCTCTTGAAAAAATTGTCTCCGTAGGCGTGTTAATGTTTTGAAAAACTATCCGTTGCGCTGTGTTCAAGTCTGTAACAAAACCTGATAGTAAACTGTTGCTGAAAATTAATGTCACTCATTTTTAAAACGCACTAGAGAAAACCGGTTTACGAAAACAATCACAAAGAACAAATAAATGACTCTAAGTACTAAGTACTCTTGTACTGAGTGTGCATTAACAGTGTTGCTAGATTGGGCGCTACGTTGCCAGTCTCATTATTTAATTTACACATCTCGTATGTCCCTTCTTATAATTCTCTTGTCTATAGCAAAGCAATAAATACCTACTTTAGTTCTCTGATTTTTTGGAAACCTATGAACATCATATTTGTGGCCTCTTCAAACTTATGATCCTCTCAGGTCCTGTATTTCAGTAGCAAACTGAAAGAAAGTAGATCGACATAGCCTAATATAAAACCATCTGAACCGGGTATAGGTCCAAAGTTATTCCCTTGTCGATAATATCATGAATAATTCAATGGCAGCGGGTGATACGGTTCGGGATCAAACCGACCTCCTTGGCGAACACACAAAGCAAGTAGAACACGTAATTTAAATAAACAAGGCTACTTCCAGGATTCTTAATTAGCGGAGCTCCTTATTAACGACTGTTGATGCGAACGTAAGTGGAAAATCTTAACGGCATGGCCCCGGGTAATCGCGCTTTGAACTTCGCAACTGCAGTTTTCCTCATTTCGTTCGCTGGATAGCGCGGTTTAGTGATTAACTTTAGTGTTATTTTCCAGGTCTCTGTTTTGGTTTGGTTAGTAGAAATTACTTGAATGTTGCCGACCCAATAATCCCACTTCTGATGCGAAGGATCGGTCGTGGCTTCTCTCCCGACATTTGATATTGGTTAAAGATCGATGTGAGACATTCTCATAATGTCACTAGGAAAAATACGTATATGAACAAACAACATTAAGAATCGAGGTTTATATGTTTTTTTGGCATGTTTGTAATATGCTATCAGAAAAACAAGTGAGAAACGCGTATTTATCAGGCTTGTATTTATTGTATTACGTTAACTACCTATGAAACATAATAATTTTAAATGAAGGAAGTTTTGAGGAATACGAACCTTTATTATGTTTTTTTTCTCAGCTTTTATTGCCTATTGAAATATATAAATCATTTTGATTGTTTTTAATCTGTTTGGAATGGATATATACGGTATTTTTACTTAGTAGAAATGTACCTGTATAAAAACTGTACCTAACTCCATATACATACAGGGTGGTCCTCCGGGAACTGCATCGATCGATTATGGGAAAACCATAATTAGTAAAAATCTGAAAATTTGGTGCCATACTAAGGTCGATGGGGGACATACATCTAAAAAAAATTTTCACGTTAATCGCTCTTCCGGTTATACCGCAAGTAGATGTCAACTTTGTTATTTTAAATAGAATGCCCTGTATATTAATTATTCATTCATATACATTTTTAGATTCTTTGGTAAATGTTAAGAATATTTTATGTATAATGTCCTAAGTTTAAGCTGTTTTGAGATATTTAAGTTTTTATGTCAAAAATGACGTCTGCAGGCCCTAAGATAATTACCAATTTTTCCTATAAGAAAGCCTTTATTATTTAATTTGGGTCGGATTCCTTGTTGAAAAGGATCCACTGATAGATTTTTTGTAATATTCTGATATCTATAATTACAAGGTGTTCAAAAAATGAGATCAAAAATTAAATTGAAACAATGCCAAAAAAATCAATTTTTTTCAAATGGAAACCCCCAATTTTCATAATTTTATCTTATTTAGCATTAAAAATAAGGGTAAGTTTGTATTAAGTTGTTTATTCTAAAAATTTGTAGTTTTGAAAATATTGCCAATTTTTTGAAATTGAAAATGCATGCAAACATCTGAAATTGTAAAATTTTGCAGATATAATTGTTTTTGTTTATGGAAGTATACTAGTTATTACATAAAGTATACTAGTATTTACGGTATTTATGGAAGTATACTAGTTATTACATAAATACATCTATATACATAATTCCAGATGTTTTCGCCCACCCCCCATATGAAACTACAATAAATTATATATCTATGCATCTTCTATGTACCAATATATTCACTAAAATATCACTAGTCAAAATAGGTTCCATTTATGAGCCTGTAGATTTGTAAATGAATTCTCAACTTTCTAATTAGATTAACAACTGTGCAACCTTCCTCATTATAAAAAACATTTATTTCGTCGATAATTACACAGGCACACAAAAAAAAAAACAAACCCATGGTCCAAACCACTTATTCTATACGTATTTTGGGTCGCTGAATCCGAATCCAGGGTTAGTTTTGGTGGGTTGGCGCGTTATCTCTGTCAAAATGCAAAAAAAACATAAAACTGCACCATCATGAAGGCAAACAGAATTATCGCATTCAAAATTCATTTCACATGTCTTTTTGGTCGTCGAATCCGAATTAAGAACAATAGAAAGCATTTCCTTCTCTCAGGTTTTTCCCACAAAAAGTGACACTTGTGATTTTGGCCACTTTTTCGTATTTTTTCGCGCTTCTATGAAAAAAATGCTTTCTCTTGTTCAAAAAACTCTTAATTCCGATTCGATGTCCAAAAGACATGTGTAATGAATTTTGGATGAGGCAATAATTCTGTTTATCTTCATGATGGTGCAATTTTGGCGTTTTATTGTTTGTATTTTGACAGAGATAACGAGCCAACACACCAAAACTAACCCCGGATTCGGATTCAGCGACCCAAAATACATATTGAATAAGTGATTTCGACCCGGGGTTTGATTTTTTTTTGTTTGTGTGCCTGTGTGTTCGTCGAATAATATTTGTCGTCATATCATTCTGTATTAACCCATTAACGCCCAAACAGACACAATTTTTCGTCCTTATTGGAGCGTCAATCTCGAAGGGAAATTAATGAATTCATTCAATAAAAAACACTTATCCCAATGTTTTCTGATGTGATCTTTCGATTTGATGATTGGAGTTGATGATAGAATTTTTTTGCCGACCTCAACTGACTCTAATCTTTTCAAAATGGCGGACATTGCATAAAATCTCATGAAATATGAATTTTTCTCTAGTATTAACGAGAAAATAATGTTATTGTGAGTTTTTCTTGATCCACAGTCATTTTCCTCAATCAAAGCAATACTACAGAATATATTTGACTAAATTTTCAATTTTCAATGATGGCGGATTCAAAATGACGGCGTTTTTCGTTATAAAAAGTAAATAGGAGTTTGTAATTATACTTTTCCTATGTTATTTCATGTTTTAGTAACATTTTGAGTTATTCCTGGTGAAAAGTGTGAAATCCAAGATGGCGGATTCAATATGGCGGACATCATTCTTGAAAATTAATTTTAATTCTATGGAAAATCCTCTCAATCTTTTCATATATATTTTCTATTGAAAATTATTTCTTTCGGGTTTTTTTGGGGGGAAAATGGGGATTTTTTTTTTTGGCTTTGGGGGGGGGGGGGCCCTATCCCCCCGCGGGGGGGACACCCCCCTTTTTTTTTTCTAAAAAGGGGGCGCGGTTTTTTTTCCCCCCCCCCCGAGAGGGCCTCTTTCACGTTCTTTCGGAATAAATTGGGGGGGAAGTTCCGGAAAAAAAATCGTCAATGCGCCCGAATTAAATATATATTTTCTATTTATATGCGAAGGTTCCGAAAAAAAAAAACTTCTTCAATGCGCCTACATCCCTAAGTGCATAATATAATTCTCATGATTTCATCATGAGAACCTCAACACCGGAAATCGAAAGATCACATCCGAAAACATTAGGATAAGTGGTTTTTATTGAGTGAATTCATTAATTTCCCTTCGAGATTGACGCTCCAAAAAGGACGAAAAATTGTGTTTGTTTGGGCGTTAATGGGTTAATGATTCTTTAGGTTCCACCAAAAAATATGTCCATCAAAGTTGTCACAACTATTGCTTAGCCAGGAAAGAGGTTTTTCCAAATCCAAAATTGGAAACCGTGTTTCCTTGTGAATTAATAGTCCTGATTCAACTATGCTGGACATATTTTTTGGCGGAACCTAAAGAACATCATTAATATAGAAAGATACGATGACAAATATTCAACAAAAAATTATCGACGAAAATGTGTTATACCAAGTAATTCCAGAAACTGGCCCAACCCCATAACTTTTTGTTTTCGGAGATAAATTAATGAAACTTTAGAATTTGATATTAGACATAAATTTGCATTTATTGACATTGTCAACAATTTTTATTCACTTTCGGCTTAACCGGAAATAGTTCCAACTTCCAATTCTTGAATGGCATGCCATATTTATTTTCTCTAGTTTTGATTTAGAATGCCAATCTGAACACAATGATTCGTCATTTTTTGACACATCTATCATTTTTTTTATTTACATCTTTTGATCTAGATTGCTTAGAGTTTTCCGTTCAAAAATTATTGATACCCTATTCAAAAGTTATTGATGTGTACCCTCTCTTCGTAGACACCCGGTATGTAAATGACTTTTTTATTAACTTTCTATTTACACATTTAGCAAATGAGTCATTATTATAGGTTAGGATTATTGTAGGTTAGAATTTAGTTTTAATCTTCCCCTGAAGATTCTCGAAACGCGTCGAGAAAAGTATAGTAGTTTAGTATAGTAGGTGTTTCGTGGAAAACATCCAGTTTTTTTTTTTTTTATTAGCAAGAAGTGAATACGTACAATAGGTTGAAAACGCTTCATAATTTATGATTTTTTCATCTCTTTACAGACTTATTCACTTCGACAAACGTGGAAAACGCTCCATAGTGTTTATGTTCACATTCACGGAAAATATAGAGCCATAAATAACCGCGAAGAATAATTTGATTGCTGGAAAGGTTGTAACGTTATTCCTGAAGAATTACAGTCCTTATATCCACGTAAGATAAAATCTTGCTGTCGCTGGAGCATTTAGACGATTGCCTTTTGCAATATTAATCTGTTTGAATGAAAATCTACCCACGTTTTGTTGTGTTACAATATTTAAACTAAGAGCAGTGGCGGCTGGTGATAAAGGGCACAGGGGCACGTGCCCAGCCCAAATTTCAATAGAAAATATTTCTTTTGTGTTAATTTACTATATATTACTGTTACAATAATATCAATTAATTGTATACGACAAACTATTCATATTCTAATTATTATTCCTTTTATACCACAAATAATGATTTTTATCATATATATATGACAGACAATCGATCGAGCACCGAGCCACCGTTCTCTAAATTCCTCGCATTTAACGCGCGTGGGCGAGCGCATGCAGTTTCCCAGCCCTCGTTTTTAATCGGGCTTTTTCGGTGACTGGTAAAGTTTGGCGACAATTGCAGACAGAACGTCGTTAAATCGGTCGAAAATCGGCTGAACGGGTCACACTTGTTGAGTGACCGTTTTTAGTTTTATGGTATCTTAGATTTTAGTGTGTTGGGAAAGGTAGACATAAAACAACAGCTTGATAGTGCTTATTGTGAAACTATAAGACGTCACAATGAAAATGTGGATAAAAACAGACATATTTTAAACCAAATAATTAATTGTATTAAATTTTGTGAAACAAATCCGTGACTTTAATGAAAAGGCGATTAACATTTTTGTGAACAATAAGGACAGGCGAGCTGATTTCCTCTACAAATAACGGTAAGATACCTATATCAAATATTTTTCACATGTTGCCACCCATTATTTTAATATATTTAAGCCCTCAATATTCGTGACTAAATATTATTTCAAAAAGCTACCAAATCCCAAAAATTATTCTTGTGAAAGTCTATAGTTTTTGTATAAAAAGAATTTTTCATTGAAATTCTGAAGTGTCAGTAAAACGCATGACCTTGAAAATTTTAAAAATTTTCGCCTGCTGCCCATTGGTAGCTAATAAGTAATCCTACTGACACAGCCTGTGCCCACCCTTGTAACACACCCACGAGCCGCCACTGACTAAGAGAAAGTTATTTTAGATTTTCACTCTAGATAATTTGATTTCACAACACACTATCTGTTGAAAAAAATAATTTTCACAACAGATAGTGAATAATGCACTGTTTCTGAATATTTTAGGCCTATTTGGGAAACAAATTATCGATCAACGCTGTAATTCGTCTTCATATGAAAGTAATAATATTTACCTAGACTTTGTACAAAATAAAAACCGATGCACGTCACCGATGACGCTATTGAATGAGCGCAGTGATATCACTACTCAGTTATATTGAAATAAAAACTATAATGTAATGTTTTATTGAATTTTAAATTTCGCGCAAGATATTCGTTGTCATGCACTTGGCAGCAAGTCCGAAGTTGCCGTGTTGTATTACTTGTTGACAGTATGAAATTATCTTAACTTTACATTGGCTTTAATAGTGGTTTGTGCCTTTTTTGGGCCTCACACTTTTATCTTGCATTGAAAAAAAAAACGTTATTTTCACAACAATCAATGTGTTATAGTTCAGACTATAGTAGTCAGACTTTCATTTGCGAAATGACAAAATTAAACAGCTGCTGCCAAGAGTTAATAGAAACTTTGATAAGCTGTTTTGAAAAAGAACGAGACAATAATGGTCCATTGCTACCCTTAGCAGCTGTTAGAAAGGTAAATTAAATATAAAATTAAAATATTAATTAAAAGCCCTGCCCAATATATTGTTTCAGAATGTAACGACAGTCCTAAACTTTAATGTTTCTATGGTTAATCCTATTTCACAAAAAGCAAAAAACAATGAACTTTTAATATCACCTAGGAAGCGTAATCCTACCAGGAGCGTTACAAATACGGTAATATCCTCTTTCCAATACGAAGAAAATTATACCATGCCATTAACCTGTTCATTGGTAGAGTTTCTGTCACTATTCATGCCAAAACTGGTAGGTACCCTCGAATTATTTACGAAATTATACAATTTTTAGCATATATGGGTTTTTATCATTATTTATTTAGTATGGGTATCGAGTCACTGAATCGATTTCAAAGGTTTTTGTTTTTTTGATCTACCATTACTGAAGTTTGGAAATAGGGGTTGGGGGTGAAATTTTGAGTTTTTTTAAATTCTTTACCAAACCGTTCCACATTTTGTATGCAAGGGTTTTTTTGTGTCCCTAATTCGATTGCAAGAGTCATTTCTTTGATCTGTCGCCCCCGAAAGGGTTGGGGATGAAATTTTGAGTTTCTTGAATTTATTACCAAACCATTCCAAATTTTGTATTCGGAGTTGTTTGTGTCTTTAATTCGATTGCAAAAGTTATTCCTTTGGTCTGCCATCCCGGAAGGGTGAAAAATAGGGGTAGGGGTGAAATTGAGAGTTTTTCAAAATTTGTTTTCAGATTTGTTATCAGTGACCTCACAAACTTATAAAATATAGCTTTTCAGATTCGCCCAACTTTTAATTTTCGTTCGCCAGATTAGATTCGCTGTTTCGAATTTCTTCACAGACTCGTAATGAGTGATCTAAAAAATCCACTACATGCTGTTTTTATAAAATTCCGAAAATATTTGAATTTTCAACCGCCACTTTGGATCGGCGATCTTGAAATGTAAGGACTCTGATTCCAGATTCAACAACCTCGAAAAATCTTTATCAAAACAATTTCCGATCCAGATTCAAAAAAATAAAAGAATTCTGTTTCGCTCTAGGAGGTTAAAGATGCCATATTTAGTCAGCCGTATTGAATTTTATAATTCTGATGCCAAATATGAATTCAGTGCCTCCAAAAACTATGACATACCAAGTTTGGTTCAAATCCCTAGAAAATTAAGAAAGTTATTCCATTTGATCATATATGTATGATACAATACCAGAATTGATACTTTTTTTTATCATATACATATGATATAAATACTAGTGAACCGGTTAAAAAAACCGGTAATGTCGGTTGCCATAGAAACAAACGTGTTTACATAGAAACATAAGTGTTTACGTTAAGAAAAAATCGAAAGTAGCCAGTTTGTAGCAAAAAAATACGTTCGAAAACTTGTATTAATTTTTTTAATAACAAATATTTCAAGAAATACGAGCACCTTTACTTACTCTTACTGTATGTCTTTGTCTCTTTATCTTATGTGATAATGCAATCTTATGCAGCTTAGCAAATCGAAGTATTTTCAATGCTGATATAACTGAATGCAAAATTAATGTAATTATAATTTTATTGAGTACCACGTCGCGTCGTAAGAAATTTTAACTGTAACAGCTTTTTAATGATGAGTACAAGTTCTGCCATCCTATGATCTAAATTTAGACGTAAGGAAAACGCCCTTCAGTAATTTATAAACGAGCGCAATTTCTCTGTGAGAGTCCCTTAAAGCTGGAACGTGCCCTTTTAGACGGAATCGGGGATCAGCAAGTTAATCTGAAATTCTCTCGCTACCTACGACACCTGACTACAGTTTCCTTAATACGATCACGCCCCCCGGGGAGAGTCCCGTTCCCAGGGGATCCCTTGTGGAAGTTATTAAGGCCATCGGTGAAGGTCTAAAATGGTAGTCTGTTTAAGTAGCTCGCTAATACATACAGGTATTGAGTAGAAATGCTCTCAGTATCTGCTCATTGAGCGGTATGGAGGTAAATGGAGAACGCTCATCAATGTGTAACCGATTGACAACACATCATTCTCTAGGAATTTAACAAGAAGACTAGAACTAAGGAGACCGAACTCGTTCGGTGTCATGGGCTCATATCTGTCCGCCTCCAGAAGGCGCTGTAAGCAGTGCTGTATTCGACGTCACGTGATGAGCGCGGACCACATGTGACTGTTTATGAATGTAGGCTGTCAATGCGTATGCTTACATGCTGTTTGGCTTTAATAAAAATAAAATCCGAATGTTAAATAAATATGGTTCGAAAGTGCTGTGTTGCATTGTGTGACACAAGAAGCGTTTCGAAGAGTCAGAATAACCGGACATTATTTCAAATTACTGAAGTATGTATGAAACGAAATATTTTCCTTTGTTGTATTGTTAACGTTGAAGCACGTAACATGAAATATTTTGAGTACATTTTCATAACGATAATTACGAAAATTTGTAATTGCAAAGATAACAATAAATTAACGACAAATATCGAGCGTCTGCCACATGTATTCGCACCACGGATTCTAACGCACACATATTAGTACAGAACGACTCTGCTTACAGCGCGTCTGGAGACGGACATATTCGAGTCCGTCGCGTTATACATCGAAAAGCCGCAGTCTCCTTAGACTCCAGAAAGTGCGCTACAACGCAAGGTCGGCACTATACAATATGATAATTAAAGTATAAACCGCATTTTTTAATGTACGCTTGTATTTTTTGCCTGTGCATACGTACGCCACTGACTTTATCCCGTGAGGGTTTCCGGGAAGCCTGCTGCAATTTATCCATATACCAAAGCGATAATTCCATTGTTCGTTTAGTACTTGACCGACGCGCGATACGGACGCTAGATGAACATTAAAATGCCGAGTTTAAAATAATTTTATGTGTCGTGAGTGACTAATTCATAAACGTGAGTACATACCTACGTATTTTGCACTGTGTACGTATTTATTTTTTAGTTCGTGTAGTGTATTTACATATTATCTGATTGTGTGTGGATTTTTGAAATAATGGCACAACAGACGGATCACATATGTTATGTATTTCTTGCAATCGTCGATATATGTATGTACATTTCGTAGAGGCCGAGAGAGTGAACGGCATTTAGATTCGAATATCTATCAACAAAATATTACTGTGAGTGCATAATTCTTTACGCATATAGCCTTTCGTGGAACGTGGTCGACAATATTCACGTTAGACGTTTTTTTGACAAATATGTATCCAATTTTCCATTGTCTAATAGCCACACATTGCGTAAAACATATTTGCAGAAGAAAAATCAACGTGTCATGGGAAATATCAAATAAAATATACACAATAAACTGTGGCTGACAGTGGACGGAACCACAGATTTTTGCGGTAATAAATAATAATAAGGTCGTTAACAGTGGCGGTTGGTGATATTTCAGTTAGCCATATCTTGAAAACGACGCATGGGACCCACTTCACTTTTTAGGTGATGACTATACACCTCTTACAGAAAGGATTTATAGTGAAAAAAACCGGCAGCAAAGTTTGGGAAAAAAATTAAAAAAAAACTTCAGAACACCTTGGGATATCAGTGACGCTCTGTGGAATATTTGCAGTATATTTTTTTTCATAGTCTAGAAACAAATATAAGGAGAGATTTTTCGATTTGTTACAAAATTTTTTTTTTAAGTTATGGCCATTTTATTTTGGGAAACAAAATGATCCTATAAAATTAAAATTAAAATGGCCATAACTGGCCATAATTAACACTCCCGTGGTGTTCTGCAGTTTTTTTTTTTAAATTTATAGTCATCACCTAAAAAGTGAAGTGGGTCCCATGCGCCGTTTTCAAGATATGGCTAATTGAAATATCACCAACTGCCACTGGTCGTTAATGTTCTGATAAGAATTTTAGGTGTTTCAGATATTTCGCCTCCGATATTGATAGCTTGTAAACGGGTTTTGCAAACAACTGCTAAAAGTATAGAAATAGTAGTAACAAGTGCATTGTCCTTTGTAGATGCAAAAAATAATAATGTACTGATGTCAGTGACAAAAACTGTTAGTGATACAAACAACTGTGTGAAATTCGTGAAAATAATGTGTCGTCCTCTGTCCATGTGAACTATTTTGAATTTACATCTTTAACTTCAGTAGATGTGGAACGATCTTTCTACAACTATATATGCAGGCCAAATCGTTCACGTTTAACGAGGGAGAAATGCAGAAAGACTACTGCTTGTGGCAACGTACGCTCAAGCAATGTATACAGTCGGTGTTTCTGAATGACACAAGCTATAGGTGTGTACATTATCAACACATTTTTACTCCTGTCTTTCTGGTATCTCTTATGCCCTTCCCTGAATGATATGACGAATTACAATTCCGATCCTGCGTTGTAACATACTTTCCGAACCCTACTCATGAATGTGTAACCGAATAGCAGCACATCATTCTCTAGGAATTTAATTAGATTAGCAAGGTTGTTGCTCATTATGTTGCTAAGTCTTCAATTGGTATGTATTTCTAATAAAAAAAGTGAGTATCGTGAAATCATCATAATCGATGATTTAACAAGGGTCGTTTACTGCAAGGGCTGTTTTTTCCTTTTTTTTTTTATTTCTTTAATAAACATTAGAAAGAGGTACAAAAAATAATCGATATTTTTTGAAGCCGTTTGGGTAGGCGATCCCCTTAAATGTGGATAAAAAGGAGCAAAACTAAGCATTGACTATATTTTCTTTAACAGCAAAGATATTTTATATGTATATCTTGGAAACGAAAACAAGTGTATACAGGGTGTTAAAAAAACTCAATTGTCAAATCGAAACCCTGGACTCTAGAGGTGATTCTATGTCGATTTAATCTAATTACCTTGGTCCAAGATTACCCACTAACGGAGCTGTAGCCCTTTGGAAGTTATGTCCCCATATCATTTTTTTTTAAATATTCCAAACGCTGTTACGTAAAAAAATCAAATTAGGAACAGTGATAGTAATTATTAGTCTTCATAATATAGCTTCATATGCTGTAAATACATTTTTTCTATTACAATAATTACCATGTCATTTTGGGAGATAAAGAAAATTTTTATCATATTTTTGATGATTTTGATGCTAGATTTGATAACTTTAGACTATCCTATGACAAAAAGGTCCTCTTATTTATAGTCGTTATGCTGCACCGTTTTCGAGAAAAAATCATGTTCACTTTTACTGTTTCATTGCGCAAGTTACCATTATCAAATTAACTTTTATGTAATATTGAAAGTTACCTCTTGAAAATCAGTATAATTGTGTTATGTCAAACGGTTAATACTGTTTTGCAATCATTTTTTTATTTCTTCTTACCAAATTACAAAATTTTGTAATGCTTGAAATAATAGTAGATCTTAAAAAAATCAAATAATAACAAAATGGAAACTAGGTACAAGAATAAAAAACTATATCTACAGATGCTCCACACCACGTTTCAATGGATATATTTATTCTTTTATTTAATGATCGCTGAATTCTCGCAAATATTCCCTTTATATTCCCAAATCGGGTTAAATAGGCATAAACTTACCTCTAGAATCTAGGATTTATGTTCGTCAGTGGAGTGTTTCTAGATACTCTGCATATTACTATGATATAATATACTTCAATTGACATAGTTTATGATGAAACTATCAATTTTTATATTCCTTTCTTTCTCTCTCTCTCTCTCTTTTTCTTTCTTTTTTTTTTTTTATAATACAGGGTTAAGAAACCGTGTATCGGTATTAACCTTTCAGTCAAACATTACTGAAGTTAATACGATATGTTTGCAACAAATGCAAAAATAAAAACTCTGTTTTTGATTGAATTTTCATTCAAGTTCAACAACTATCAGAATGCTACTCAGTTTACAATTTTTAAGGTAACTATGACAATCAATTTTCATGTGTAGGTGTTGTTCAAGAAAAAAAAACACTTTTAAAACAATATTTTAATTTTTACGTATGTTATTTTCTCATTTTAACCGTAGCAGGAGGTTCTCTGTCTAAAGTTGGTACCAAATTTGACACAGGTACATAATTGTTATTTGTTTTACTTATTTTCACTTGCTTACAAATTCAAATACAAAAAATACATATTTGATCAAACTCCTTTCCACACAACTCCGTTTCAATTCACAGATTTCAACTTTCCATCTATTATTGCGTTCTAAATAGCTGCACATATATTTTTATTATACAGTAAGCAATTAATAGATGATTAACAGTTTATAATAAGATGATGAAACAGTTTATTCTATAGAGCCCAAGAGAACAATGTAAGGTTGTCACATTGTTCATTTCGGACATTCCTTTTCGTTGTATAAAACCACCAAGGTTTTAAGGTGGTTCCGTCCCCTCTTTTAGTGCCTTTGCAGAGAGTATCATGGAAGCTTACATGACGAATAGTCCAGTCTCTACCGAAAAAATAGTAAAAGAAGAACTATGTAATATACTATCAAAGTGGATTAAATAGGGTTTGGTTTTTAGTTGAGTTTTATCATAGTGGCGGATACTTTTCAATGTTTTCGCGAGTTTTGAAATGAAAGAAGAAAAGTAATGATTAAAAATGGTGGGAAGGATATTTTACACCTTTTAACCGACAAAACGTTTCTGTGCATATGCTTTTCCCTAAATGCTTTTGATTGGCTGTGTATGTTGTTTCATTGGCGAGTTACAACCTTGCAACTTTAACTGCATCCGTCAGAGGCAGCTTAAGGCGTGGTCTATTCTCGTCCATACCGAATATTTCAGCTGTTAATCTACCATCTCAAAGTAAACATTCTCCATACCTGAATAGTATGTCACAAAGTCAGCGTGTTTAATTTAATCTTGATATGGTACATGAGTTTCTGTACTATATCAAGATTATTTTCGATGTATGAGTTTACTAAAACCGTAACAGATAACTGTAATAGATGGACATGTGTTATGAAATTGAATAGTCAGCTACGAAAAGTAAGACGTAACTGAAGGATAGAATATGACAGTTGTAATTGCCACCCACACCTATCCGGCACGTCCCACTCAGCGGACGGGTGAGTTATTATGTGGTGGGGCGATTCGTATTTGTTGGAGATGCTTTATCCTCCCTATTTCAATGAGAACCGAGTTCCAATACCATGGGGGCTTCAAACCAAGGACAGAAGTGGAGGCAGTTCCCTCTTATCTGTGTACAGTTACAGTAATATCTGCGTATATCTCAGATAATAAATGTCTCTCTTCACATTTCGGGCGTAAAATTCATTTCTCATATGGTATAAGTGATTGTACTTATTTACATGTGTATATTGAATAGTTTCTTTGTCGAGAAAAAAATCGTAAAGGGGAAAAACATTTACAGAACTGAGGCGACAATAAATAAGTGAATATTGTTCTCTCAGATCTGTCGGAGTCCTATTTTTCGATTCTTCATCGCTCCATAACATAGTACGATATGGTTGTGTTTGAAGACCTGTTTGGTATGTATTATTAATTCCTTGCCAATAAACATTCATAGCTCTCAACTACATATGTAGGTAATAAAAAATGTAGGTATCATTTTAGAGGGAAATTTGTAATGGATTTTCTTTGAGACATTCTAGATAAGGTAAGATACATAAAGTAATGACTGTTTCACACACACACCAATGTTTCTCACAATAAATTGTACAAGTTGACCTTCAATTTATCTGAATACGTGTAAAACAGAAATTGCGTCCAATTTATTGTTCACAACAAATTGTACAATTAGAACTGCTCTAATTTCTTGGCCAATTTTAGGGATATTTAGTAACTTTTTACATTTATTTTCATGTACCAACCTTCTCATTTTAGTTGCATTCTAGTCCATCACAAGGGAAATTTGCATCTAGTACAAATATTAGAAGTAATTCCCTAACGAAGACTGTTGGCAATGTTCAAATTGGTCAATTAATTGTTATAAGTATTGCAAAGTGTAAACAGTTAGGTAAAAATATCTAAAATTGGACAATTTATTGAATAATAAATTCAACAATTTATTGTGCAATGAATTGGTGTATCCAAAAACAGTCTTTAGAAAACAAAACAAGTTGTAAGAAACTATAGAAAGAATAAGTGACAATCGCAAAAAAAAAAAAAAAACGATGTATTGCATCCTACAAAAAACAGTATGAACTTTATAAAAACTCCAGTATTGCTACAAAAAAAGATCAAACTGATTTCCACCTTTTGCTGTGAATGTCCAAATAGTCATGGAGTATGTTTGCAATATTTTCAACATAGGGGGCGGGGCGTTCAAGTATTACGTAACGCAATTTGGGGGAGGGGAGGTCTTGTTAAACGTTACGTTGCGTTACAGGGGAGGGGGGTTCGACCAACGCGTTACGTAACATTGTTTTTTTTTTATTTAAATAAAAAACTTAGGAATAAAAATCTCCCAAGTTGGCAACCCTTTTCGTTTAGGTTTTAGGGGGAATCCCTCGATTGTATTGTACGTCATTTTTATTTTGTTTTCGTTGTCAGTATTCGTTAGTGTTTACGCAGAAGTATATTGCTGTAGTCAGTCAGTCAGTTTATTAGTAAAAAAAGCTAAAATAGGAGAATGCATGAGAAGAACAATGGTGGATGATGCACTTTCTAGCGGTGAAATCTTTAATCTTATATAAATCAAGAAATATTCCTTGCGCATCGTTATTCGTCACTAAAAGCAATATATCCGGAGTTCGATTTGATTAGATCCGATCAGTGCGACAGTGTGATTTGATGGTGAATGACGAAGAACGAGGGTGTCTGATCAGGAGAAAGGAATGTTTCTTGTTTCCTATTAACTTAACGATATTACCGTTATGGTAAATCAGATGGTAAAGCCAGCGTATAATAGGTATTAGAAGAGTTTCCGTTTCCGTTTCTAACAGCAATTGTCCGATGACCGGACTAAAACACGAAATAACGCCAGCTGTACGGACGAGTTGAAGACGAAATTTAGTGAGCCGCTCGTCACAATTACCGTCACGAAGCGGCTCGTAGCGCCCGAATCCTCACGGCTTTAGGGCGGCAAAGTTATCGCAGCGGCCGCGACCGTGGGGAAAAAATTGACACGGCCAAAAGTTCGGAGCGCGACATAATTTATGTCTCCCCTCTCCCCTTTTCGACTTTTAAACTTTTTAAAAAGGGCTGCCGCCCGACGCAACGAGATAGTCCGCTGTACGCCGAAACAAAAACTACTTTTTTTTGTCGGTTCTATTCTACATATTTTACAATATTCTCGCGTGACATTAATTTTCATGATGACTGTAACAGCATAGAGTAGAGGTACATCAAGGGCGTAGCCAGGGGGGGCGATGGGGGCGATCGCCCCCCCCCCCCAAAGGGTCAAGTAAAAACCAAAATACTCGGGGGGATTGCGGTTGCCGTTGCCTCTACTGACTTTTTTTTTAGCTTTTTTGTTTAATCTGCATTGGGCGCCCCCCCCTACATAAATACTGGCTACGCCCTTGAGCTACATACAGGGTGGTCTGATGAAAGTAGTCCAACCGAATTATTTTAGAAACCAGCGATTTGTCACGAAAACACCGAAACATTTTGGTTGCTAGAGGTTGCACACATTTTTATTAAAATTTCGACTTATTCGCGCAAGGTTCATAGGCGTTGTAGTAATACCTGAAAATATACCAAAGGGGAAAATGGTCAATTTGTTTTGACCATTGGTCAAAATAACTTAACCTTTCAAATTGGTCACATCATTTAAAAGGTCTCTTCATTCTCTCTTCAGTGGTATTTAATTTTTTAAATTTGATTCAGTATGCCCTGAAAAATGCATTTTTATGTTATTTGGTTTTTAAAATAATAAATAGTTGGTAAAAAAGTCTTATAACGCCATACAGGATATAAGAAAGAACATTGTTTAAAAATTAGAATAGGGTTTTTTAAAATTACCAAATAACTTTAAAATACATTTTCAGTACGTACTGAATCAAATTTAAAAAATAAAACACCACTGAAAAGAGGATGAAGAGAGGGCACAAATGATGTGTATTTTGACCATTGCTACCAATTAAGATTTTTTCAGGAGTTACTACCCCTGTGGGCTTTGGACGAATTAGGTGCAATTGTGAAAAATGTGTGTCCCCCTTAGTAACCAAAATCGATCTATTGCGACGTTTACATGAAAAAAATCATTGATTTCCAGAATAATCCGGGTGGAAACTTTTCATTGAACCACCCTGTATAGAAAGGCGATAAAAGGGACAGCGCTTTTGATGTAGCATGGTCTATTTTTAATGACCTTATTGAAAGTTAGAGTGTTACAAAAAGCAATGTTAACTTGAAAGGGAGTAACAGACCAGGGCCCAACTGGTAATATGAGAGAAATAAAATGAATGAGTGTCTTTGTTCTTGAGAAATCACTTTTTGTAAAATTGGTGAAAATTCGTCCTTCCGAATTCAGTATCGATTTTGTATCAATATTCGAAAGAAGGCCGATTGTTGATTTTTCTTGTTATATTAAGCTGAATAACAGGCCATTTCAATAGACTTTTACAATAGTCACTGTAGGTACTTTAATATATATATATATATATATATATATATATATATATATATATATATATATATATATATATATATATATATATATATATATATATATATATATATATAAAAATATATGATATATATATATATATATATATATATATATATATATATATATATATTATATATATATTATATATATATATATATATATATATATATATATATATATATATATATATATATATATATATATATATATATATATATATATATATATATATATATATATATTAATAATTAATTTTCAAGGTTTTCGTTATCATCGTTATGTTCGTTAACATCGCATCGCCCAACTTTCGATTCCAGAATTGTATAGTAGTAACTTATTTGTTAAAAAAATATATTGCTATTTAACCACAGCGAGTTACCAAGTTCGAGGTAATTTTCCTTATGTGTGACACTCGATGTAAATGGTTTTTTTTTTGTCGACCGGGCGTTGTTACTCTGGGTTTTGTTTACGCAGGTGATGGTGCAGAGTAACAGTCAGGTCGGTAGTATGCCGAAACAAAAACTACATTTTTTTTTCTGTTCTATTTTCTAATATTCTCTCATGCCATTAACTCTCATGACTTTTATGTAGCAACAATAAATGGTGTGTATGTTTCACTGTAACAGACTAGACTGAGCATAGAGTAACGCTACGTACAAAGTGGCGACAGAAATGTCGGCGTCTTTGATGTTGCAGGGTTCAATTTTAGTGAACCTTTTGAAACTTATACAGGATGTTTCACGATAGTGTCCTTTTAATAGTTTTAGGAGAACTACAAAGAATATGAGGCTGAACATTTGTATTTGGGGATTTTCGGGGATACTCTAAACATCCAAAATAGCGACTTTCTGGCACTTCCAGATATACCGGTGAATGCTAACTTCATTATTTTAAATGGCATGCCATATTATTTTTTATCCCGTATTTAGTTTCTACTCATTAATTTAAAGTCACTTTAATAATATATTCATGTTTTATCTTGAATGAACGGTTTTCGAGACATTTAAATTTTAAGAAAACAAATTGAAATTGTAAACTAAAAAAGATTAATAACGTTCGCTGCGGTAATATTTTCGCTTTATTTCCTCATCCCATATCTATATCTAAAATATACCGTTGTGGTTCGGGCCTCTCTGAACCCCCTCCCACTTGGGTGTACCACTGATATCGTACATTTCAGATATAGGGACTGCTAATATAATAGATTCCAGGACCGGTTTTAACGCGACTGGAATACTGTTACATGTGCCACATTACAAAGTACGTCGTCAACTCCTGTATATATGTATATAGTACAATCGTAGTTTAAGTTAATAACGTCATTATATTTCGGAATATAACCCGTCTGCCGAGTTGTGCGCCCAACTCTAACCAAGTTACGGCACGTGACAAAGGTGGAATCGTAAAGAAAACATAATTTTCACCTATTGTTAGTATTAGTTAAACTGCGCTGGTTTCATGCATCATGCGTGTGCATGAAACGTCGAAAAAGTGGTGTGCTCTTGAGTGTTAGATAAACAATTTTAAGGAACCGACATTTAATGGCACTGAACTTCGTTTTACCGTGTGTGACAGTGTACTGACGTGGCACGTAAAAACAGATCTTTTGCGTCATGTTGCTATAGACAAACGTAAAGCTCGTGTAAGTGGTGGTGTGAGTGCGCGAGACAGACGGAGACGATTTAACTTGGATTTAGTCAAAATGATGGTAGCGTGTAACGACGGAAGTTAAAGGGCAAAATATAGTTAACGTAGTGGTTGGGGGACTGAATGAGGCAAACGCCGTGGAAGGGCAGCTTCAAGGTTATTAGAAACAATTAGTAAGCGTGTGACTAGCAGTCTACAGTCGCTATGGGGCGACTTTGAAGTAAATAAACGTAATGTATTGCTGCTACAGTCGGATGCGACAGATGCTACACGGAGGATTCTGGCTAGCACCTAAAAAGGATATATATGCTACTTTCATCAATGTTATTGATAACACAGGCCGACAATTTTTTGTTTGTTTTAGAGACGTGACCATATCCATCTTTCGTAAAATTTTTCGCTGAATCCAAAAATAATAACAAAAAATAATTCTAACGTATGGATTCCCCCCATACACCCTCAATTCCCGTCAAAAATTCAAAAAATCCAAACTGGCCATCCAACCCACCTATCTTTAGTACAATTATCCGCTGAATCCGAAAATTCTGACACGGATTCCCTACATACACCCTCAATAGCCCCAAAAATTAAAAAACGAAACTGGCTACCCAATCCACATATCTTTACTAAAATTTTCCGTTGAATCCGAGAATTATAAAAAAAATCTGACGTATGGATTTCTCCCATACACCCCCAATTCCCCTCAAAAAATTCTAAAAATCCAAACTGGCCATTCAACCCACCTATCATTAGTAAAATTTTCCGCTGAATCTGAAAATGATAAAGAAAATCTGACGCATGGATTCCCCCCATACACTCTCAATTCCCCCCAAAAAATTCCAAAAATCAAAACTGGCCATCCAACCCACCTATCTTTATCTAATTATTTTTTTGTTGGCCTGTGTAATTTATGGAAACTAGAGTGGCAGTACGTACACGTTATAGCGTCGACTACCGTGTGTATGCAACTTTTATGTCTTGTAACTATGGTCCATTTGCTATATTAGTTGGGCTTCAACAATCACCATCACATGTGAGACTTGTTTAAAATTTCGTAACGTTACTGTTAGTGGTATCCTGGAGCCGCCTCTGGCAAAGTACGCATCTATTATCTATTATTATCAACCTTCCAGTTCTAGTTATAATAAGTCTTGATCGCCAGAAATAATTAAAGCATGGTATTTTTTGTTGGAACTTTTGCTTGGAACCCACTACTTAGTACTACCACTACCCACTACCCACTACTTTTCATTCTAATTAATTTTGTATTAAAATTGTTATTATAGGATCGAATAATTCAGAGTAGGGATGGGCACATTCTTAAAAACATCGATGTTAACATCGATGTTCAACATCGGAACCTATTAACGATGGTATTTAAAACATCGGCTAGAAAACATCGATGTTGTGAAACATCGATGTTTCAAAATAATATATATAAAGTAACTTTAATTTTAATGTTCTCTCAGAAAAAGTATAGTTTTGTAGAAGTAGAAACTAGAAAATTTGCCTACAGATATCGGCTTACCGGCGTTTAATAAATGAGATCTTTGCTGCTTTACAAAGAGTAAAAAGAATCAATTAGAAATTTTTTCGGTTTTTTTTAGCAACTTAAAACTTTCGTACTGAAAAATTAAATGATATTTGTGGGGTACGTATTACGTATCGATGTTTCGATGTTTACAAGTAACATCGATGTTGAAAATATAACATCGAAATTAAAACATCGATGTTTTAAATCGGTGTGGAAAACATCGATATTTCAGAAACATCGATGTTAGGTGCCCATCCCTAATTCAGAGTAAAATATTCAGAAAGCTAAATATGTTTACCAGGGTTTTAGAAGACATCCATTATAATTTAGAAGACATAAATAACAAGAAAAACATTTCAAGGATATTGGCGTTAGTTTATAATCACGATTATTTTGCAAACGAATTGATCTAGAGAATGGATTAAAGCATGATGTTTTTTTGTTGTGCCTTTAGAGAGAATCAAAGCATTCCAGTGTTAACGCTGGATTACTACCTATCCATTCAGTTCTAGACTCACACACATGCCCGCCTTGGTTGTGTATGTGCCAGCTTGATAGCTATCTAGGATTGAGATAAGAGGAGCGAGCTTAATGGAAACACAAACACTATTTTAATGGGATATCTTAATGAGATACTGCTGAGAGCGGGATTTATAATTATAATGCATCGATATTTGTGAAGAGATCCAGTTGGAATACGCGCTGCATCTCCCAGTGGGATATCCATAATTAGATAGTGCCATGCAATGTAATATAGGTCTATTAGCGGTTGGCATGACATTTAGTTAGTTAGTGTATCATCATAAATATGTCAATTTTGTGAATAAATATCCTTTCATTCTACTGGGTTAAACCTTCGCGCAACTATTATTTACTTTTATTTTAAATGCTTTCGACCTTGTACCACACACGAAACTTTTGTGAAAACTGTAATGCGTTAAATGTAAGGCGTTAGAGCATTGTCGTGGATCGGCGTTTTCTTGAGAAATAGGAAATGCTAAACGTGTGTGGAAGATGAACTCTCGGAGGGGTATGCAGTCACTAGTACGGGTAGCCGAGTGGGTTAAAGCGCCGTCTTTCCAGTCGCGATACCTCTCTGCGCGTTGTTCGAGTCCTGGCCGGGGAAGACGATTTTTAATTGTCTCGCTTTCTCTGTAAGGGCTTGATATGCAACCACTAATACACTAGTGTATAGATGTGGATGCATAGATGCCAATACAACCGCACATGCCCTAGATTTGGTAATATTCTGAGTTTTCTGGGTTTCCTCAGAACTGTAAAGCAAATGCGGTGCGCCATGGCAAATAATAATAATAGCCACTCCTTTCCGAACAGATCCTTGAAAGGGACCTAAGGGGTTACTCTTCTAGTAATTGTAGGGTGAGTATTATTATTATTATTATTATTAATATCATTATTAATAATTATTAATATTAATATTATTAATAATATATATAATAATTTCATTAGTGACGTTGGGTCATCGATAAGTATCACATCTTCTTTGCAAACGATACTAAATTTTATGCAAATCCAGTAACCGAAACAGACAAACTTAGTGCGGTATTCTGTTGATTGAATCTTGGTTTAATGATTGGTTACTACCTCTCAATGAACAAAAAGTGTGCGGTACTACATGTCGGAATCCAGTAATCAAAATATCCAATACTTTTAAAATGGAACAGAAAGACCTTGGAAATTTAAATTCTTTCACACATCTTTAGCAAAATCATCAAAAAAGTATCATAACATTTAAAGTCTCCTGATCTACCAAAAATCGATATAAGAATAAAAAAAGTCCTGAATAAAAGTTTATTTGCCATGTGTCTGTCAACATGAAATAATTTTGTCTTTTCGCGTTCGATTATTATGGAGACCAACTTTTATTTTTTTTGAACGAGAACTCGTAGGAAAATCTATAGGTAGGTTTTCTTTCAATATCTGAAAGAACATAAAGAAACATAGAGTTAGAGAACATAGAGTTACATAAAGAAACTTTCGCAAAAAACACGTTTAAAGTTAACTCCTTTGAAACTAATAAAAAAGATAATCAAAGTATTGTAAAGTTAAGATGTTCTCATGAGACGACATTTTTTATTGTCTGTATTTGTGTTCAATAACTTCTTATTTCTTTTGCGTTTTTATGATTTATAAATAAATAATGGATCGCTTGAGTGAGAAGCAAATAACTGAAATTTTATTAATGAGGGGGTATGGAGATATGCAGAGATCCCAATATCATGTTTGTATACTGATTGAACTGTACCCCAGCAGATCTCCAGTAAATCAGTCAACAGTGAAGGTGGATTTATATTATCCGGATAGACACGGTGTGGGAACGTAGCTCTAACGTTTCGCCAAAGACGGGAGATGTTTATATTATCAGTACTATTTATATCTTCAGACATATACAGTGGACGTCGCTTATAAGACTCACTTTGGGACCGGCAAAAAGTGAGTCTTATAAGCGGATGAACCTTATAAGCGAAGGGAGAAAAACAAGATTTTAGAATGTATGTAATACACAAACTTTATTTTACCTGTGAATAGACATAATACAACACAATAGCGTGTTATTTACTTATAAAAAAGGTAAATCTTCAACTCTTCAAATACATACGTACATACATAATCAGTTCAAAGTTTAAGATGGTTTAAAGACATTTTTTTATTTTTGTTTGTTTTTTTGGTACTTTCCATCATTTCCATTATGTATTTTTCATAAACTAAGTCTGATATCCGAAGTGGTGAGTCTTATAACCGAGTTTTTTTTTTCAATGTATTCGGATACGTTTGGACTGTTTTTGGCGATTTTGAGTCTTATAAGCGACTGAACCTTATATCCGTGAGTCTTATAAGCGGCGTCCACTGTAGATATATTGCAAGAACACAGTGAACTCTCGTTAAGAAATAATAGACGCGTATCGTGGCAGATAAACATTCTTCTCAACAGTGACGGACGGTATGTATATGACACGCAACGTGCCTGAACGTAACCGATTCTCTAAATATAGAGACATCCAAAAAAACGTCATCAACTCTGGCTATGAACGAGAGAGATAGAAATAGCGGTCATGTCTAAGCTTTTCGGTTATGTCAAACTATGGACAAGTGACTGTCACAATTTGTAAAATAAACAATAGCTGTCATATGATGTGACAGTTTTGACAAGTAAATAAGGTTATAAATTCGACTAAGAATAGAAATACGTCTTTTTTTTCTTGGCCAACTTTGATGACGTTTTTTTTGGATGTCTATATAAATACTTGTATAAGAAATACATATAAGAATGTTTGTCTTGCTGGACACGTAACGTTTCCGCACCGTGTCTCACCGGATAATATAAATCCACCTTAAGCCGACTGGTAAAGATATTTCAAGTAACAGGCAGCTAATCATAAACTGACGAAAAACTTTTATTCAGTACATTTTTTCGTATACAAAGTTACAAGTGCGAATTTTTTGCTATGCTGTATAGAAAATAACACAATTTTTTACTACGCCGTTCCTATATCTTATTTGGCTGCTGATACCGAATTCTCGCACTCTGTTTTGGAACTTTAATGTAAAGTTATGAGACTCCGGCTAACATTACCTTACGAAGAACGATTTTCAGATCTCCGTCTTACTACTCAAAGGAAAAGATGTATACGTTGAGAGCTTATTAAAGTTCAGAATGTTTCAGTCATAATAGAGTAAATATTGGACGGTGTACTGGTGTAACGTGAATACTAATTTATGACATTATTATTAGTTATTACTAATTTATTAGGTATTAAGTTATTACGCACTAATCAGTGCGTGAAAGATTTTTCACAAAATATTTGTCGAATCTTTCTTTTAAATCTGATGCACTACTACTGGAACTCTCTTTCAGCAGATGATTTATCGGCACCAATTGTAAATCATAAAAATAGTTATGATAGGGTATCGAGCCGATTTTCCCCCAGGACTCGGTCGGTGTTGGGTGCACCTGGCGGAAAAAGTGTAGGGGGGTTCTTTCCCTTGGGAGCTTTGGGGTGTGTTTTGTTTGCCATGCGAGGCGATGCTAGTAAAACAAACATATGAATATTTATCTAAATGTTCCGACAACGTGCCATACAGAGCGATGCAACGCAATGCTAGTAAAGCCGAGTGCAAGCGTGTGTTTGAAAATCAAATTTGTTTGATTTTATCGCGCTAATTAGCCAACAGTAGACATTATCGTGAAGCCGTTTGTACCTATTGCACGCATGGACGCTGAAAATTAATATTAGCCGTAAGAGCTCGACCTCCATTATGGGATCAGCGATCCAAACAATATAGAAATTTTTTGTAACAATGGAGATATGCCATTCTATGAATATTGAAGTGTTTCTGAAGACATGCGAAAATACTCATGAAATTTGTTGGGATCCTTTTCAAGTTCCTTAAACAGACGGTGAAACTCTCCAAATCGTATTCTACCTTTATTAATTGTATGGATCCAGAGGTTTCTTTTTCCGACCCTTTTTTATTTTATTTCTTTATAATCACGTAGTATTTTAATACAGAGTTTTAAATCAGATAATTACAGATAAAAACTCACTGATAGCCGGATAGCGGTGTATGTAAAAACGTCTGATTAAAAAAGCAAGAAATATAGCAACGCATCGCCTCGCATGGCATAGCATAGCATCGCATAGCGTGCAATGGAAACGTACCCTAAGTGTATAGAGCATTGCGAGTGTAGCCGTAAACCACTATTACTTTTTCTTGCGCACAGAGTAATTATCAGTTTTTGCGTATTCGAAAAAGAGTTTGTATATTTCTCTATTGTGTTTGTATAGATGTAAATGTAAGTAATTTTAATAAACATTTACATAAAAATATAGCTTATAGTGTCTACTTTAAGAATATGCGAGTGAATTGGCGCTTTCGTTCACTGGGATACCGTCTAGCGGCATCTTATCAAAATGCTCTTTCTGTTCCTAATTCCGTCCCTTATTTTGACGAAATTATGAATTTACGATTTCAATTTGCCAATTTTCAGATGGCAAAACGTAAAGCATGAAGTCGTGAAGCGATTATTAATGCTGTAACTGCCGTATGAGAGAAAAAAATGAGCTATAAAAAAACTGTACAGGCGTAAGGTGTCCCGAGAGCTACATAGAAGGACTACGTGAAGTCATCCCTACTAGCGAAGTTGTAAAAAAGAAAAGTGGAAAAGCTTGCGGAAAAGCTTTTGCAGATGACCGTCATGGTGAGAAGTGGGGTAGCTACACAGCACGGGGCTGAAAGTTGGATAGCAGATATCGCAACATCACGCCACCTCATCTTGTCATTTGGTTTAGTAATGTTTGGTGTAGACAACTTTGGCCCTACTGCTAAAATAACCATAAAGTAGCATAGTGAAATACAGTTCTGATAGATACAAGAGAGGTGACAATCGTGAACAATTTTAAAGTTAGTTAATTTTGTGTTTTATATATGGCAGGCTTGGTCTGTGTTTATTAATTTTCATCATTTCTGTCATGTGAGGGAGAATGGTAAGTTATTCTTTAAATTCTGTAAATAAAGATCCTATAGGATATATATTCCCATGCTAAATATTCTATAGGAATGCATTTAGCTTCTTGAGAGTAATGTTTAAGGTTGTATTTATTGCATAAGTAATACTTTTTGTTTATCTAAAATTGTAATGATAGCCGGCCGGCATTTACAAATTTCAACCATGTAGTATTTATTACTTTATTAGATAAATATTACCTAAATCTACTTTTGTAGTGACGACGTACTTTAACATTATCAACACACTATCTACATGTAAACTGCAGGTAAGTTTTTTTGCATATAATTAAAAATTTTACATTTATACTAAGCCTGCTTTTCTTTTAAATATTTATATATTGCTGTAATAAAACTGATAAATAAAGTAAAATACTTAATCATTCTGAAAAAATATTGAATCTATTAGGTGTTGCGATTTATTAAGTTAGGTGTAGAACAGCAGCTATTTAAAATGTCAAATTGTAAAAATTTATATTCTGTTAATGTAATTGAAAAAAGGGTATAAAAACAAAATTTTATAAATTCCCTAGTGACGTAGATACATGTAATGTTTGGAAAAATATAATATGTAAAATAGATCAAGAACATTGTAATTCTTTCCGTATCATTTTGTAGCTACTGATTTCTTAGACTGCCCATAAAATTTTAAAACCACAGTGTGTTCCGAAACCTCCCTCGACAAATTTCTGTCTACCATCCATCCAGAAGAAACTGTAGTTATTGATGGAAGTAACATTACGACAAGTTCTAAAGTTCATAGCACAGATAAAATTAACGTCAAGAACAACAATGTTCTTCAACAATGCTTAATGATAAATATTCATTTTTAGTTAACAAATCAAGTGGTATTTTAAAACAAGCTGAAAAAGACTTAAACCAGTATTATTATTAGTCTACAATACCATCTAATGGTATTGTTATGTAAATAATGTTCTATTGTTATGTCTTGTTAATACATGTTCGTTCTTCTCATTTTTTTTATTTCTTTCTAATAGTGGAAATATAATTTTATAACTGAAAACATCAAATATCAGAGATAAAATTATTATTTTTACTTTTAAACCTTGAATGCTATGTGAAATTAAGGAAAAGCTTCCTTCCTAATTTGAGGGATGATGTTTTTTCTTAATTTTACAAAGTTTTAAAAGTATAAAGAAGTAAGTATTTTTAAAAAGCCCGCGCTCGGCCACCTAGAACTGTCAGATGTGTTGCCATCAATTAAGCAGTAGGTAGCCCTTCTTCCCCTATATGATTTGTGCTACACAGTTTGTTTCGAATGAGTCCATGAAACATGCTCATCTTCGAGCATACGATTGAAGAAATTGATGTACGATTACTGACAATGAATAGGGCCAACCAATAAAGTAAAAAAAAACACAAAAGCCGCCTTTTTTCTAAAAATATTTAATGATATGTTGACTTTTTATTTAACGAAAATAAAAAGTATAAATTGAAAATCGTTTAATATGTCTGTATTTTCATATTCTTCACAATGTTTTGTTCCAATTTAGAATTACATATGTAGCAGAAAAAACATTTTTTCCTTCATTTTTGCGAGAAATATAAGGAGACGAAATTAGGGACACTCTTTCGAAAATTTGAAAAATACCTTTTTTTTTTTCGGATTTTGGCCCATAAATCTCTCATATGGTACTTCAAGGGCAATTTATTGGCTGAGCTATGCGCTCAAATGTCTACTGTATCCAGTTTAATTTTCAGTTGCTTGAAATAAATTAAAAGGTAGCTCTAGGGGTGAAAAAGAACTTGGAGGACGAAATTTGGGCCTTCTACCCTATTTAGCTATTTAATTACTTTATGTTCTGATTAATTACTCCCGGTTTTTGTATGCGTCTTTATTATTATGTTTAATCGTATTACACACAATGATACTAATAAATAGCTATTGAAAATCACAATTTGTTTCTAAAATTTATAAATGTACAAAGTAAGTTTGCATGTGATGAGTTTCATCGTTTTTTGAGATTCATCGTATACTAGATTCTGAAAATATTTCAGTCATCCAGGGCGAACAGTAACTAAATATTAATAATGTGTGAGACAGTGTGATAGTGATGTGAGACAGAGAAAAAGTAATTCCCGTCTACTGCCTGCCAATATGCATTTTTTATACACAAATAATTAATATTGCATGCCTTTACTGTTTAAACGCAAATAGGAAAACGAGCTCCCCTGTTTTCAACTTCCGTTCTATATTAAATAATTGATAATGCGAGGGTCCACCCTTTGAATTATTTATTCAAAGGAAATTAGGGACAGGGATGGAAAATTAATGTGGAGTGGACAATTTTTTGTTATCTTTAATCCAAGTAGGTATTATATTCGTATTATAATTTAAAAGCGTATTTTAATGGAAATTGTTTTTCACATGTTATACAAATATGTAAAAATATTTTACAAAAATTATGTAAAATATGTAATTTCCTGTTCTTTATAAACACGTACATTTTTAAGGGATTACGATTACAATTACGTATGGGGTAGGTACATGCCCTGTGCACTTAAGCGATGCTTATTGTACCCCCATAGTCTAGTCATTCCATTAGTCCTGGTTCCTTAAGAAATTTAAGGACAGTTTCTAATGGAGCGTCTGTCACTTCTTTTGGTTCTATTGTTATAGCCCCAAAGTTCGAATACCTGATAGCTGCCAGCGCTGGGCATTCGCATAGTATGTGGAGGAAGATTTCACCCCGATTGTCGTAAGATGTCCCATGAGTGGACAGTGTCCTGTAAACAGTCCTACTATCCATCTCAGCTGGTTTCTACCCAGTTTTATGAAGTCTTTTGACTTGTCCCAGGATGGTTCACCAATGAACATCCGCGAGTGTCTCAACCCTGGGACTTTCGCCCAGTGCGATATATGTTTTTCTCTTAATAGGTCCTTCATGACCCTCCTGGCTGTCCGGTAAGCCAGACCGCAGGTGGGTTCCGGCCCTATTAGTGGAACTTCCGCCCCTTTCTTTTCAAGAAAGTCCGCTCTTTCGTTCCCTTCATGGCCTTGGTGCCCTCTCATCCACTTGAGAGTGATACTGTTGTGTTCCGCTAGTTGTGTTAGCGAATCCATACAGTCTTTAACTACCTGGGAATGTATTTCTACAGCTCCCAGGGCTTTGAGTGCTGCTTGGCTGTCAGAGATGATCTGGATCCTCTTATTTGTATAAGACCTCCTAGTCATCTACTGCGCGCAAGCGGATATTGCAGTTATTTCTGCCTGAAATACGGTTGCATAGTTCCCCAGGTTTATGCTGATTTCGCACCCTGGGTCTCTATTTGTTGCCCCCGCTCCAGTACTTTGTACCGTTTTGGACCCATCTGTATACCAGATGGTTCCATTCTGCTGGACTGGTGTGTGACTTCTGTCTTCCTCTCCCTCCTTCGGTATGATCAACCGATAAGGTTTGTGGAAGACTATGTCACGGCCAATTCTGTCCGACCGCATGTTTAATATACGGTTTTGCTTTAATTCTTCGAATATCTCTGTATGAAGTCCTCGTTTTGTGGTGGTTACTCCATATCCGGAAATTTCTAGCCTGTAAGCTGCCATCAGGGCTTCCGCCTCCAGCACAATGTGTAAAGGCGGAAGACATATCATGGCTTCCATAGCTGCAGTGGGCGTTGTTTGCATGGCCCCTGTTATTCCTAGGCAGGCAAGTCTTTGTAACTTGCCTAGTTTTGCTATGGCTTCCTTTTTTCTAGCTTTGTGCCACCAGATGAGAGAGCCATATGTTACCATGGGAATTATCACTTTGGAGTATATCCAAAGTGCCATTGCTGGTTTTAATCCCCATGTTTTACCAACCATGCATTTGCAGGCCCATAGGGCCCTGGTAGCCTTGTTGGCAGTTTTTTCCAGGTGAGCCCCAAAGTTTAGTTTAGTGTCTAATATTAGTCCTAAGGGATGCTTTTACTATATATTGGCAAGAGCAACAATGTGTAAATCTTAATGTTTTAATTAACACAATAATGTATGTTATTGTTAAGGAGGATCGTGTAGGTCGGAAGTAAATGCTAAAACATTATAGTTTTGTAATAAGCATTTACCAGAGCTGGCTGATGCCAAGGTTTGCAGGTTTGCTGAACTTTCGAAAAATCATAAAACATGCTATCTTAATTTTTAACTTTCAATTGTAATAAAAGTAGAATAAACAATTCTGGGGCGGGTACTGGCAACTTCGGCGTAGAAACAAGAAACTAGACGATTTCCACGAAACACCGAACTACTATACTTTTCTCGACGCGCGTTTCTCCAACTAAGTTGGCATCTTTAAGAGAAGATTAAAACAGTTTTAATCTTCTTTTATTCTTCTTAATATTTAAATTAGCAAATATAAAATGATTTATAATTAATTAGTTTCGTAGTTAATAATAATTTGTAATCATATATCGTTGACAACTGTCAATTCCATTGACAATAAAATAGTTAGTTAAATAAAAGTAGTCAGTTCCAAAGAGTCACTTAAATATTTATTTATTTTAATTTTACGCTTTTGACAGCTGCCAACTAACATACACTGTGGGGAAAAAGTATGGAAACACCTAGGAATTCCGCGAAATTTGTTACAAAACGGAAAATCAAGGTCGTCTCCTGTGGCAACATTCAACGAGGAGTCCAATGGTGACCTTGGATTTGATCTTGAACCTCAATATCAAGGTCATTTGAAAGTCAACTTTGTTTTTTGTAATGACAACCCACATTCTTGATGCCACGATCGAAAAGAGCAGGAAATTACACGTTCAGATCTGAGCTCAAGGTGACCTCTATGGGTTGGACAGAGGTCAAACTACTGTCATATGGAACCTCGTAATAATTCCGCAAAATTGGTTAAAAAATTAAAAATCAAGGTCGTTCTCTGTGGTAAAAAAACACAGTTGACCTTCAAATGACCTTGATATTGAGGTTCAAGTTCCAATCCAAGGTCACAAATGGACTCCTTGTTGAAAGTTACCACAGTTAAATATATGTTTTAAGGTTGTGTCCAAAAATATTTTGTTGATACCTAATATAAAGGGTGATCTTAACATTGACAAAATGCAAATTAACAAATTTCACTTGTTTGAAGACCGCTTACTGAATGAGTTCAGTGTATTTTAACAAACGCTATTCAATATGAACTACATACCTAGATGCGAACTTGAAATGTCCGCCAAAAATCTGACTCTATTTATTAGCAATGACTTTGAGAGTGGACCATCACCTTAATTGTATAAATAATAAGAATCCAAACCGACCGTATAAAATATTCGATTCCGTCTAAAAGCACAATTATTACTGTAACAGAAAAACTCTTATTCAGGTCGTTGTGAAACGCTTCCGCATAAAAACTTTTCTCTCGGATCGTTTGTTCTCTCCGAGTCGAATGTATTTTCCCTGATAACTAAATGAAGGCTCGCTTTCCTTTTACTCCATGCCAAAGGATATGCCTTCCTGTGGGTCCTTATTGCCTTAGATTAACCCCTAGCGGCTCCTAAAATGGAACACGACAGCATTTACCTCCTGTAAAAAAGGTCAATTTTTCTTTTTAGTGTCGTTATCAGCGACTCTGTGTTATCCTTTGTCGCGCAAACATTGAAAATGTGAAGGCCTAAATAAGATAGTAACCATTACACGGTAACATAGTATCTCCTGTTCATAGTCGTAGGTAGAAAATATTGTAGGGTTTCCACATTCTTTTCTTAAATTTTAATTGGACATTTTGTTTAGGGAGAGTATGTTATGCTCGTAATAGAGTAACTAGAGTCCAGCTGAACCTTTGCGTGGAAATCGATATATGTGCAATTCCAAGCATAAGTGGTAGAGCAACTCTTCACCGAAGATGCACTGTATAAAAAACTCAGTTACCGTTCATATTTCAAACCCAAAATCCTAAACATCAAAGTCGAATCTGTACTTTATGGAAATAAGAAAAATATATTCTTGAATCATTGAATTTGCCATCACAGTAATTAGACATATGGATGATGCTAAAACTTTGAGGAGCTTGTTTGATCAATTAAACGGATATCGAGATCTTTGCCTCAAGAACACGTCAAAAACTTAATGGAAAGTATGTCCTGGAAAGGTCGGGCAATTATTGACAGTAAATGCGACCGGGAAAACTATCAGTAATAATGCATCTTAGTTCTAAGTCGGTAGTATCTAAGTATTTTATTTTATATTTTTACAATAAATTGTTTATTATGTTTTTGCTGTTTTTCTCAAACAGACTCTATACCGGGTGACTGGTACCGCGACGTATTCCTTTGAATAGGTGTTAGTAGAGATAATTTGCAGTCGCTTGAACCACAATGTGCATAATCCACTTGTTGATAGTTTTCGAGATATTTTAATTTTTGTGTTTTCTTAGAAATGGACTACCTTTTTTTATTAATTGTAAAATAAAAAAAAGGATGCCTTTTATGTATTTTGTTTTGCCTCTACATTTAATACACATAGTAGTTCATGTTATGTTACAAAAATTATGTTAAATAGTTTGATATGACAAAAATACAGCAGCTAAAACCTGCAACGGTTGTTAGAAACTTTAACGCAATTGTAGATTCACCCGGGTTTATTTCAAAAATTTGTGAATGCATTAAACGTACAAATTATTTTAAAAACTTCTCTGCTTCATCACCTTTCAAATGAGGTACAAAGTTTTGAGAAATTTCCTGTTACTTCCAGGAATAATAAAAAATTAGTAGGTGCAGACACAATTTAGTAATCATAAAAAAATGGTTAAATAAATAAAAGTCCATAAATTTATTTTACATTTTATTTGATCCAATTTATAAGAGATGTTCGAAGTGACTACCTCTATTTCTTATGCAAATACGAGCCCGTTTCCTTATTTCTGTTCTAGTAATCCTGTTGGAAAAATGATTTAGTAGAATTGTTGCTTCTTCTTGTATCATATGTATTAATTGTTCCCGAGTTCTAATTTCGGTGGCATACACGACTTCTTTCATGTGCCCCCACACATAAAAATCCAGGGGTAAGGTCGGGGCTCCTAGCAGGCCATAGTATAGGCCCTCCTCTCCCAATCCACCTGTTAGGGAACCATTGATCTAATAATTCTCTTATTAGCCGATAATAATGCGCAGGACATCCATCTTGCTGGAATATCATCCTACATCTGCTTGCTAGAGGTACATCTTCTAACAAAGGGGCCAAATGATTATTTAAAAAACCAGCATAAGTTGCCCCATTCAAGTTATCGGGTAGAAAATGCGTCCCGATTAAATTATTTCCAATAACTCCCATCCACACATTGACGCTAAACCTTTGGAAACTAGTTTGGCGTATTAACCGTGAATTTTCTTCCGTCCATTAATGCAGATTGTGAAAATTCGTGATACCTTCTCTGCTGAATTTAGATTCGTCCGTCCACAAAATTCTAGTTGAAAAGTTTGCATCCTCGGCATCTTTTTTAATAAAAAAATAAATTTTCTCGGGGGGGGCGGTCCCCCCCCCCCCGGCCGGGGGGGGGGGGTTTTTAGGGATGAAAACCGTTTCTGTGAATCACTGACAAAACCTTCTACTGCGATACATAAAGATCAGCGGCTATTTGCCGACTGGTTTTTTGTTGGATCTTCATCCAATCTTCGTAAAATTTCTTCCTCCATATCAGGATTATAGCCATGGCTCCAACTATATGTGCAACTCTTTGAACATTGCCAGTTTCAAGAGAGGCGTCGAAGTAAAAACGATTTATGCCGATTGAATAATAGGTCTTAAAATCAGGTAGAAACTTTCCTAATCCATCTTCTAACTTAGAGAACATTAAGATAGCTTACCTGCTGAGCTATTTTTTGTATTATTTCTGGAGTAACAGGAACTTTCACAAAACTTTGTACCTCATTTGAAAGGTGATGAAGCAGAGAAGTTTTTAAAATAATTTGTACGTTTAATGTATTCACAATTTTTTGAAATAAATCCTGGTGAATCTACAATTGGGTTAAAGTTTCTAACAACCGTTATAGGTTTTAGCTGCTGTATTTTTGTCATATCAAACTATTTAACATAATTTTTGTTACATAACATAAACTATGTGTATTAACGTTAGAGGAAAAAAATTTACAAAGAAATATCATTTTTTTATTTTACAATTAGTAGTAAAAGGTTCTAACTAATTTCTAATTTCTACAAAAATTAAAATATCTCAGAAAAATATCAACAAGTGGATTATGCATATTGTGGTTCAATCGACTGCAAATTGTCTCTACTAACACCTATTCAAAGGAATACGTCGCGGTACCAGTCACCCGGTATATTCGAGCAAAATTCGGGCGGGAACGGCTGAAACTACCTTCGAGCACAACACGCAAAAACCCTTGCTCGTGATCCGACCCGCGGCTGAGCGTTTATTCACGATAGATGACGGATTGATGGTCGAATAAATGATTTGGCCGCTGGAATAAAACAAGGATATTACTCAAGGTGTTTCACGAGGTGCTTTCGGTGTTCAAGAAATAGGTGACAATTTCAAGTAAAAAGTTCATATGAGTATGTACATGATTCATTGATTCTGAAACTAAAATACCTATTACATTATAATAATATATAACTAAAAAGACCTATTGCATTATAATGGAATAATGAATATTCCATAGAACAAGTTCTATATGTCATCAATTATATTTTGATTAAAGTAACCCCACATTACGGTATTTTTAAACAATTTTAATTTCTGATTTAAGCTTTTCTTGCATCAATAGGGGTTCATTTTTACGTAAATTTTGGTTAGTAACGACTGACCACCTCTCATTACACCACTAGTTACACTTAATGTAATGCGAAGGGCTTTTATTTGTTCAGCTGAGTTAAAAATCAACTCAATAAATACATACAGAGAGAATCAGATTGTCGTCATATTGTAGAACCAACAATTTGTTTTTAAACCACACCAGTGTCACCAAATATGTTTTAGTAGAAATGTAAATTAATTCCAACGAAATACACCCTATCGATTTATATATTCAATTTATAACACACATATATTATTCAATTGTAGATCCTGTTACGAATTCAAAAAGCATATTTTAATAAAAACATTATATGTGGCATACGTACGTTTTAAATTTCGGGTCCATAATCTGGAACTCTATGTGTAATGTCTACGGTAATAAGTTAGAAAGTGTACAAAATAGGTTGATTCAAATTACTGATAGAAGATGGTTTCCCTTAGGTTGTGATATATCTGTGACTCGAAAAAAACTATATTTGTTACCTCTTGAACACTCGAGTAGGAAAATTACAGACGTTAAATTCCTCTTCAAAGTAGTGAACCAACAAATTGTGTGTGATATTGTTAGTTACCTTAAGCTAGCTGTTTCATCGCACTATACCCGAGAAATTATTATAAATCTCAAAATTTACTAAAATATCATTTTTCGTAGCATATATTCTTGACACATGAATTTGGTACTATATACAGGGGTGGACCATTTTAACCTTTAATAGGAAATAACTCGGCCGGTAAGTGAAAAAATAAAAAAAGTATACAAAAGTTGTTGGGCAAGGAGGGGGACGTACGACCGTAACCTTAAATTTGACCTCGACGTTGACCTTGAGGGTTATTTGAAGGTCAAAACAACTTTTTCAAATGGAAACAACTATTTCTGACCCCGGATTTGAAGAGCGGGAAATTTTACGTCCAAAATGGTACTTGTCAACAAGGTCATCTCAAGGTCGAATGAAGGTCAAATTTTCGAAAATTGTTAAATAACGAGGGCTAGCTCGGGATAGAGATTGGAAACAGTATGGGAAACCCTTGACCGATGGGGTTATTCTGACTCTAGATTCGGATTCAGTGACCCCAAAAACGTATGGTTAACATGGTCTGACCCCCGAACTCGAATTTTTTTTTGGGTGTGGCTGTGTTATCCATCAATTTAAATAGGTATCCTGGAAGAAGACAGCCTTTGGTCGACATCTTTTATAGAATAAAAATAAATTTATTGGAGTATATAGCCTTTATAAAACCCCGACTAAAATCGTATAATAAGAAAAATCATGATACTGACGAGGTTAACGTGTTAGACTCTATTGTAACAGCGCCTTCAAATTCGTGCAGAGGAATTGAAAGATAAGCCGGTGTTATCAAGTCTCGGGTACAGTGGCGGCTCGTGGGTGTGTTACATGGGTGGGCGCAGGGTGTGTCAGTAGGATTACTCATTAGCTAGCAATGGCGCCGCAGGCGAAAATTTTTAAAATTTTCAAGGTCATGCGGTTTACTGACACTTCAGGATTTCAATGAAAAAATTCTTTTATACAAAAATATAGACTTTCACAAGAATAATTTTTGGGATTTGGTAGCTTTTGAAATAATATTTAGTCACGAATATTGAGGGCTTAAATATATTAAAATAACAGGTGGCAACATGTGAAACAATTTGATATAGGTATATTACCGTTATTTGTAGAGGAAATCAGCTCACCTGTCCTTATTGTTCACAAAAAATGTTAATCGCCTTTTCATTAAAGTCCCGGATTTGTTTCACAAAATTTAATACAATTAATTATTTGGTTTAAAATATGTCTGTTTTTATCCACATTTTCATTGTGACGTCTTATATTTTCACGATAAGCACTATCAAGCTGTTGCCTTAAGCTACCTTTCCCAACACACTAAAATCTAAGATGTTATGTAAATGTTTTTCATTGCATGTTTCTTAAGCTCGTTCATTTAAATGTTTTAAATCACTCACCCCTTCTTGAGTCCATGCACTTTGGTTGCCACCCATCACTAAACAAATAAAACAAAACAGTTTGTTTCTTTTAGGACACATAACCACTTAAATCTGTCGTAGACACTACTATTAAAATTTTGTGAATAATTTCGCGATTTTCCTACGTCTGTTTTGGAAATAATCAAATCGGGTATCGGCCTTCCTAACCGTTTAATTTCCGTTCGGATCTCGTATGTAACATCTTTATTAGTCAATAAAAAGTCCACCGAATTCATTTTGAAATGTTTCACAATCAAAAACAGTAAAAACACACGAAAAAGCCCGATTAAAAACGAGGGCTGGCAAACTGTGTGCCCTCGCCTACACGCGCGAAATGCGAGGATTTCAGACTGCGGTGGCTCGGTGCTCGATCGATAGTCTGTCATATATATGTGATAAAAATCATTATTTGTGGTATAAAAGGAATAATAATTAGAATATGAATAGTTTGTCGTATACAATTAATTGATATTATTGTAACAGTAATTTATAGTAAATTAACACAAAAGAAATATTTTATATTGAAATTAGGGCTGGGCACGTGCCCCTGTGCCCTTTATCACCAGCCGCCACTGCTCGGGTACAGACAATTTTAAGAAAATATAAATATAGGCCTTACAACTGGTATATGGAACAAATCCGAATGGATATTAATTTTACCAGAACAGTAATATGGTCCAACGAAGCTTACTTTTCAAGTGCCGGTGTTTTTAACCGCCATAACACCAGGCAATGGTCCCACGAAAACCTCCATTTTGTATTTTAGCGGGAACAACAAACATATTTCGGTTTCAGTGTCGCTTGTTTTATTTTAGGAAGAAAAATAGTGTATCGCATTTATGAAGGAGGCCTCTCTGCAAATCATTATCTTAAAATTTTACACAATGTTGTGCCTGAGTTGATAGATAACGTCCCTTTAGCTTAATCAAATAATATATATTTTCAGCAGGATGGGGAACCTGCCCACAATAGTCAAATACGACCTTTCCTAGAAAACAACTTCCCTCAAAGATGGATAGCAAATAATGGACTCTATAAAATGGCTTCCTCGATTACCTGCCCTCTTTGTCTGTCTGATTTATTTTTATGGGGTTTCCTAAAAAACAGAATTTTCATTACTTGACATCAGTGGCGGTGCGTGATATTTCAGTTAGCCATATCTTGAAAATGACGCATGGGACCCACTTCACTTTTTAGGTGATGACTATACACCTCTTACAGAAAGGATTTATAGTGAAAAAACCGTCAGCAAAGTTTGCGAAAAATTTTTCAAAAACACTGGAGCACTCCCTGGGTTCTCAGTAACGCTCTGTGGAATATTTGCAGTATATATTTTTTCATAATCTAGAAACAAATATAAGGAGACGTTTTCCGATTTGTTACAAAATATTTTTGTTTCAAAAAGTTATGGCTATTTTAATTTTGGGAAACAAAATGTTCCTATAAAATTAAAATTAAAATGGCCATAACTTTTTGGAAAAAAAAAATATTTTGCAACAAATCGAAAAACGTCTCCTTATATTTGTTTCTAGATTATGAAAAAAAAATATACTGCAAATATCCCACAGAGCGTTACTGAGATTCCAGGGAGTGCTCCAGTGTTTTTGAAAAATTTTTTTCGCAAACTTTGCTGACGATTTTTTCACTATAAATCCTTTCTGTAAGAGGTGTATAGTCATCATCTAAAAAAGTGAAGTGGGTCCCATGCGTCGTTTTCAAGATATGGCTAACTGAAATATCACGCACCGCCACTGCTTGACATCGTTCCATGGAGGAACTTCGAGGGCTATAATATTTACGGGAAGGTCCACTAATCATTTTAAACGCATTACGAAGGATAAGACCAAGGGCGTAGCCAGGGGAGGCGATGGGGGCGATGGGAGCGATCGCCCCCCCCCCCCCCAAATGGTCAAAAGTAAAGTAAAAACCAAAATAATCGGGGGGATTGCGCTTGCCGTTGCCTTCAATGACCTTTTTTTTAATCTGCATTGGTCGCCCCCCCTCCCCCTAAAGAAAAATACTGGCTACGCATTTGGATAAGACAAGTTGCAAGTGTGCAGTTAGAGAAAATGGCCATAATTTTCAACAATATTTATGACTAAATAAAATGAAGTAGATATATTTTTCAACAATTTTGTTCGTAACCATATTTTTCTTTTAACATACGAGTTAACCATGGAGTTAGCCATGATAGCCAGGGAAATAATAAAAAATAATACGAGATAAAAATTTTAACTAGTGTATATATTGTAAATTTTAACTAGTGTATATAGTGTCACACAGACTACATATTACCTATAACTTCCTCCTTTATATTTTTACACTTTTTACAATTAACAGTCTCTATAACTCGGCTAGTTTTCGTATTAAAAAAAACACTCTGTATACATTTATTGTTATTTTTTTTTATTTATTATTTTTATGTTATGTTAATTTATTGTTGTAACTTTAAACTGTTTCACCCTGTGAAAACCTTTTCTATCTCGGTGGGTTTCTACTTCGTACTATCTTACCTTAATAAAACGGGGTTTAAGGAAGGAAGCCATAAAGTTTCTAGAAGTATAGGAAGGGCAAGGAAGGAAAGAGTCGAGATAGAGAAACATGAAGAGGATTACCCACAAGCTTTCAGCTCAATTATCTGAATAATCCCTGCTCGTTAAAATGAATTAAGAGACCAACTCGGAGAAGCACTAAAAATACCATTTTATTTTTGCAGCTTTCTAAGTAGCGACGCGTCAGCTGAACTTGTCTACGTTGACTTTTTTAAGGGTACGGATTTATGCTTTTATAGTTACGAACCCAGTAACATAATGTGACACAACACACATAAGCAAACATGTGGCCTAGCGTTATATTTCCAGATTGTTATTTAAACATTCACTGTAGATGAATGAAATAAAAACACTTAAGTTTATTTGGTACTATGTGGTGTTTGCAATTAATCAATACTATTTGATATCTATTGCATTAGTTGTCAATAATTATTACTAAATAAAAAGTTGTATTTTTAATTTCATTGGTCCAATATATATGCGACTGGGCTCGTATTATCTATCTCTAAAGTGAATTGTTTTCGTGTTTTAATTAAAAAAGTTTTAATTAAAAAAAAGTTTGAATTAAAAAAAAATGACGTCATCATTATGGTAGAGGTTCCAAGGATAAAGGACGAGTGTCACTGAGAAGGAAATATTTCGAGGCCCCCCCCTATTTATATTAAACTGGTCAGAGTGGAAGAGGGTCTAAAATATGAGACACATATTCTTTATAGTGGCCCATAAGGTTATTAAGGGGTAAAATGGGAAGTTGACTTAACCCCCAAAAGTCGTTATGTCAAATATCTCGAAAACCAGTGGAGACAGAATAAAACTGTAAATTGACAAAATGATTCGCTTCATGAGAGTTACCTTCTAGACGTGATGATTTTTTTAATGGAAAACCCCTAGTTTTGAGTCCAAACTTTGAAAGAGCGGAAAGTTTTACGCCCAAATGGACCCTCACATCCTAGGTCAACATGACCTTTACTACAGATTAGATAGATAGATTTACAGGTGTGAAAAAGTGATAAATCGCCGTTTTGATGAGCAATGACCTCCACAAAAGAATTTTGACAAATCCAAAGATGACCCTGACTACGACCTTGACCACATCAAAATGTGACTTTTTCCGCACCAAAATGTGATTTGACCTGCAAATGATCTGTAGTAAAGGTCATGCTGACCTAGGGTATTAGAATCGATCTGGACGTAAAATTTTCCACCCTTTCAAAATCTGGACTCAAAACGTATATGACGATAAAATAAAACGTACTATATAAATTAAACTTTCACAAAAGGTTATTCATTATACAGGTTCAAATTATGTGATATTGTAGTGTCCCGAATAAGCCGAAGGAACGTTAACAATACATGTTAAAGGCCCATTTGTTTAATATGAATGAAAATAAAATTTATAGACGACACCTAAAAGTATGCGACGCACATTTTTTATGGATGCATTTTTTATACAACATATTTTTTTATAAGGCCGTTGTGGAGGTGAAATGGAAAATGTTCTCTTCCAAACTCCAATATCACAACTAAATTATGTGATATGATAGTTGATATATATGGCACTTACTATGTACCAAATTACACAAGTTATAGTGTATATTTACATTATCCTTTTTTGTAGGAAGGAATTACATATTCCACATAATTTTACATAAGCAAACGTAGGTCCGATGTGGCCAACGTTATGTTATGTATTTTTACATTGTATGATTGTACGACGATGCAGGGATAATAAAATTAAAAAACAGGTTTTTTTTTTTGGTTGGAGTAAAATTGTGACATATTTTGGCATTTCTGAATGCATAGCTGCTATAGAATGCAACATAGGTAACAAGTTACCATTATTAAAAGAGAAGTCAAGCCGCTCTAGGGATCAGTGGCATAGCCACGGATGGGGAAATTAGGACATATATCCCCCCAAGAGCCAGGAGTAGAGTTCGGAGGTTAATAATAGACGCGTACTTTACCAGGGGTGGCTCCAGAATACCACTATCAGTAACGTTACGAAATGTTAAACAGGTCTTAGCTTATACATGTGATTATTATTGTTGTAGCCCAACTAATCGGCGAAAGAACCATAGTCACAAGACACAGAACTTGCATACATATGATAACCGATGCTATAATGTGTCCGTTTTGCCACTCGAGTTTCCATAAATTATCAATAACATTGATTAAATTCGGATATGGTCTTGTTAGGCGCCGGCCAGCCACCTTCATGTAGCATCCGTCGCATCCGACTGTAGCAGCAATACATGACGTTTATTTACTTCAAAGTTCTTCTCGCCCCATATTGATTGGAGACTGCTAATTGTTTCCACACCCTATCAAATGCCCTTCCACGGCTTTTACCTCCTCAAGTCCCCCAATCACTGCGTTAGCTATGTTCTGTCCTTTAACATCCGTCGTTTCATCAATACTAAGCTATACAGTGAGCGGCAGCCTAATGCGTACATAGGTGGATATTAAATACATATTAAATGATACATTTTTATGTCATAGTTAGGCGAATTTACTACTAGCGTCTAGCCAGCACCAGGTCACGGGCGATCCGACCAACCAAACCGAAAAAGAAAAACGCGCATGCTTCTGGACAATTTTACTGCTGAGAAATAAAATAAAACTGTAAATCCTGTAATCAATTTTCATTAAATAATAAGACAGTTTTTGTCTGTATTTCCTTAAAAACTAAATTTTAATATCAAAAAAGAATCAATCTAAGTTAGTAAGGTGATTGCTTTAAACCTTTCATGTCAAAGTTTTGTGATTTACTGACTTCAAGTTTGCCGCCTTCACCGAGTTACACAGGTATTTCTCATTGGCCAGGATCACCCGTGACCTGGTACCGGCTAGACGCTAGTCGTTTGTCGTACTTGTCGTTTAGTTAATTTATATTTTATATTAGTATGCGAATAGTTGTTCGAAGGAGATGTGCTGGCGTATGTGTTTTAGCTTACACACATACGTAAAATCATTGGCAAATGACAATATTGATTGATGATACGAACTTTTCTAATCAGGCACCAGACCAGAATAAAATATAAAATGGTATTTCAAATTTCAACTCAAACAGCCCTACCGACAAACCGGATGCCTTTCATACGCCTGCGCTAGCGATTAGATTGCGATTGGTTCTCACCTCATGTTTATATCTACTGAACAAAGTAGTTAAATTATCAATTGCCCTTCATTCGGCTATGTACGCATTAGGGTGCCGCTTTATAGGTTTATCGTGCAATTTCAATACGATATTTTTTTATGCCCTTACACAGCAGTGCTATGTATAATCATCTAAGAGTTGTTTCTGCAGGCAGAGTTATTTCGACTGATCGGCAGGCAGAATCCGGATAATCTAATTAAATACCATCATTTTGACTAAACGCTACCATCATTTTGACTAAATCCAAGTTAAATTGTCTCTATCTTTTTCGCGCACTCACATTACCACTTACACGAGCTTTATGTTTGTCTGCATCAATATGCTGCAGAACAGTTGTTTTTACGTGCCACGTCAGTACACTATCACACATGGTATAACAAAGTTCACTGTCATTAAAGGTCAGTTCCGCAAAATTGTTTATCCAACGCAAAGACCAGTCCTGGAATCTATTATTAACTTACGAGCTCTAGTGATGAGTAAGAATTTTTTTACACAGGGAAATACTAATTGATATACAAGGGTTGGAACTTTAATAGTGGCAACACTGCTGTAGAGACGCCATAGAACGAAACCGAATAATGTCGCTTATACCACATGTTAGTTACATAGGTACCTACCTTACCTCAGAGCAAATGAATTCACCCTTCTTGCATTACGCTCATGCGCACTGACGAAAAGAACAGAGGCTCGTGTTAGCTGGCGTTCTAAATGTAGTGTTGTCACGAGGTTTTACAGGAACAACGGTGTTTAATGAAGATTGAATGTGTC